>VXBB01017350.1:41680-70342 GCA_013399915.1 Illadopsis cleaveri | reverse complement strand
TTTGTTTTTTCCTGTTTGGCGGTGGGTTTTTGTTTTTTTTTTTTTTTTTTTTAACTCTACATTTTCTTTATCCTGGTGTGAGATGAATATCAAAGGCCTAGTGCTGTTGGTAAGCCTCCAGCATACAAGGGCAGCTCAATGGGATGTTATTAGAACCTGCGTCACAACAAGGCAGACTGTGATTAATAGCAACTGTATCAACGGTAGCAAGTTCTCAACATCGCCCTCCAGCAGCTCTGAAGGGGCCATGTGAAGAAGAGGGGAGGAGAAAAAGGAAAAAAAAATGTCTGCAAGAACTAGCTACTAAAGGTGTAGCTTTGCACATGATTAGGTTGTGTCAAACCTGTGTTTGCTTTTTACCAGGACACAGCAGGGATATTTATTTAAAAGCACTCTACCAAATGTATGGGCTGATCAGTGTTTTATTTTGCCAGAATCAATCATGTGAAGAACAGGATCATAGCAATGGAGAATAGGACATTGAAAAGACATGGAATGGTTAAGAGTTTTAATTAGGGTTCCCTTAAAATGAAGAAAAAATTTTCCCAACATTTCATGAAAATTCCTTAGAAAACTGCAGGGCTGCTAATTTTTTCCTGTTGCTATATGAAAGAAAGCAGGTTTAATTTAAAATCAGGTGTAAACTGATATCCTCGCTCTCTCTTCTTTCTTTTTCTTTTTTTTTTTTCTTGTTTGTTTGCTTTTGTTTGTTTTGAATACAGTTTAGAAAGTTAGGTCCACACATCAAGAAACGTGAAGCTTATTCAAATGTCCCATTCCCATTCCACATCAGAAAATATTCTAATGATATTGATTCAAATGATTCAAATAATCCAGAATTAAGTTCTTCCAGCTGCAGCTCATGAATATATGGTTTGGTCCATAGCAGGACCAAAAATAAAATGTAAATGCATCAATGGCTCTTAAGCATTACGACCTGAATGTAAACTTCCAACTCTGAAAGTCTTTAAACTTCTGCCCACCAGAAGCCTGGAGAACATACTGGGACTTCAGGGATCCTCCTACACTTGCATCATTTCTTGGCCTCCTCACCACTCACTGCCGACCCTTATCTGGCCCAGTGGAGCATTCATCTGGCCAATAGAGCAGATTTTACTTAGTGAAAACTAAGAAAAAACCACTTCTTAGAATACTTTAAAAGTATTTAATATTACCTGCTCCTTCTCACAAAATTTTGCTGCCACTAGGCAGTTTTCATTTCTGTTAACAGCATTTAAAAAATGTTAATCATTCTGCCATCTTCTGTCTCTCAGATAGAAGAGGTGGAATGTTCACCTACAGATGTAAATGATGTTAGTAATTTCAGTCACAAATTAGACTGTTGGCATAGTATTTAGACTGAAAAAAGCATACAAAGCTATTTTAAATGTATATATTAGCATTGAAGCACATTTAATCCATATCTCAGTGACTGAAGCAGAAGAAAAGTTGTGGAAGACTTATGGTTGATTAGGAGAACAATTATCAGCAGGTGAAAAGAAAAAAAACCAAGCAAACAAATTAGTGGCTCTTCAAATTAGATGAAAAGTTTAGGAGTGAAAAGGGAAGCTGTGGTACACTGGTATATTATGCTGTCCTCCTTCAGTAGATAGAACGATATAGTCCAACTGCTGTTGGATTGCTATGCTGTTGGCCACTTTTCTATCAAATGCTCCCATCATCCTTAATTATCACATAGTTCTACTGAGAAAGCAGGGCTTATCCAATGTACTGAAGTCCAGAAGCAAATGAACAATTACACAACACTGAAAATCAACACCTGCTGAGCTATAATTAAAAAATAATAAATCTCAACTACATTAAAAAATGCAAGTAACTTTTTATTTCTTTCTCCAAAACACACAGCTTGCTCAACAAAGCACTGAAATATGCTATATTTGTGCCAAGGACTGCAACACACCCTTCAACCTGTTTATCTTTGAAGACCATAATTAAGGAGGACAAACTGGTTTACAGTCTACACAAGTTGCAAAAGAACTGCATTCACAATTTTTCTCAAACACGAATTTTCCTTATCTAAGAATCTTGCTTGATTAAAATCTTGGGGCAATTAGCAGTTGAGTGAAGAGATTATTTTCTGTTGCAAAAAGACAGTCAACATTTACAAGTTCTACAAATGAATGATTTGGACTCAGTTCTCAGCTGTATCCAAGCACAAGGAAACCAAACCTTTCTGCTGTTCAGATCTCAAGGCTGGATGGAGCTAGTCCAGTACCTGATACTATTTAGTGCTGCCTCCCATGTTTGTTGGAGCACTACAAACCTTTTCCACACAGGAGTCACCTAGCACTTTCATGACTACCCAGGCACACTTTCACTCCAAAATGAGGGCAGAACTTGGTAAGATGACCAGTCATTTCTAACAACACATACTCCTCAACCTACCACTGTTGCCTCTGTAAAGAAATTCTGATGGTGGCCTTGCTATGATATCCTCAACTTTCCTTATAATAGTGCAATATTTATACAGAGGAAGCCTCTGATTTCTTAGTCCCTTAAGACACAATTCTACAGACTCAGATAAGTATTTTTCTTTCTCAGCAAAAAGGACTAATTGAAGATTACCTAGGAAAAATTGGCAAAGTGGAACAGGGCAACTATAGAACAACTATCACAATCATGAGGTACCATAGACACCTTTCACAAAGGTAGGGCGAGTGAGTGAAGGGGGAAATAAGCTTTCTCCTTAACCTTTTATTAAGATTTAGCCAAATACACCACGAGAACAGTATACACAGCATAGCAAGAAGCAGAGCCACCACCAAAATCTCATCACTACAGGTGAAAGACAGTGTAAGTCACCTAGTAGATCATCTCTAGTAGAACAGTGACCAGCAAGTGTCCTCTGAGTTCCCTGTGTAGGTAGAGGGCCACAAAGCTGTGGCAATGTGGCTTTGATAGGTTGATGTCTGATAATGGCTTTTTCATCAGCCTCCTATCTGCATTACCAACCACAGAGGTTTGCTTTGCACTTGAGGTTTTTAGGGTGGAGGAATGAAGACTAATGAGAGAGGATAAAAGAAGATGTGGAAACCCTCAATTCCCTAAATTCTCATCCCCTGCACCTTTTGTCTTGCTGAGCAATGAATAAATACTCAATACTAATGTTATTAAAACTCTTTTGCTATCTCTGGGTCAAATTCTGATAACAAATGCATGGCCTGACTGGCCTGCAGAAATGCATTTGAGGACAGTTGCAACCAATCTGGAATACTGGCGATCTCTACATTTGAGCTAAACCAAAATTATTTCTGCTAGGAACATGGGAAAAACTGGCAAAAAAAAAAGCTGTGACATGAAGCATTTGTTTGGAACAAGTACAACTTACTCCTGTCTTCTGTATCCTCCAGTGTGATTTCCAGAAACAATCAAAACAAAAGTGACAAAACCCAAAAACCACAATGAGCAAACAGCAGCTTTTAAGCGCTGTGGGAACAGAGAGGTTTGTTTAAGTAACCACTGTTTAAAAAATGCATACATAGTAACACCAAAATAAACAGCTTGCAATGTTGTTTATTTTAAGATACACAATAGTAATGTAAAGTGCTGCATGCTCTGAATTCAGGGTGTACTAACATTATTTACAGTTGTGAAGAGCAGTAGGAAAACTAAGCTCCATGCCAGAAGACTCCTTGTTCGGAGAGCAAAGGTCAGTTTTCACCACTTTTGCAGCTAGGAGGTTTCCAACACACAGCCATGGAAAGCTCCTGCTCTCATTTCTCAAGCAGGTAACTTCTGAACTGCGTATGAAAATCCTAAAAAAGGCATGTCATTCCTATGGCATCTTTAAAATGGGTACACAAGCCCATTCCTGGGAAGTATAATTAAGAGAGAGAAAAAAAGATCTTTGTCCTGTTGCTTCGCTTCTTTAAAAACCTTCCAAACACGCCTGATTTACTAACCCTGTGTTGTGCCAGACAGAAAAAAATGCCCAAAAGGAGAAAAATACTGACAAAACTAAGCAGCAGTGTTCTGAAAAGTGACTGACTTACTGAACAGATTTATGTCCCTGTGTGTCTGAATTGCATTTGGTTCTCTGCTGACAAAAAAATGCCATTGACTTCAATCCATAACAGAAGTTTGTGATATTTTTCTTCATAAAGCCAGTCTAGCTATAGGCAAGAAAACTAGACTTTTTTTTTCTGGCCAATCCACCATCTATTTATTATTGCAATTGCATAGCTTTACCATTGTAATTGCAACATTACTGTTATCGTATAATCCTTGTGACTGCCAATAAATAAGCCAGAAAGAATCCAACTTGGATCTAAGATCCAAGGCTAAATTTCTAATTCTGGCAATGAGGGAAGAAAAAATAAAAAAGAGGGAAAAAAATGAAGCAAATAAAGCATTTTTCTGCCATGAAAATGGAGTTCGTTTGATCTGGAGGGCATTGAGATGAACATGGAACCCCACAGTTACATTATTATAAAGTAATGTTCAAGAGTAAAATTTCATTTTAAATTCAAAACACAATCTCTTTCTTCCTGATACTTTTGAGGAAAGCTGTGTGTGAAATTCAGCAGTTGAAGACAGCAGGCATTCAGTCAATATTTTCTTGCGGTCATTCTGCCTCTCTGAGGGCCCAAGCTTTGTTTTTGAATCATGCCGTCAAACTGCCATAAATGTCTGTAAGTGAAAAGCAGGCAAAAAAGCTATGGTTTTCACCCATTTTGGCATTCCAACTTCTGTGTAAATCTGTAATCAACTCCATTTTATATTAAATTTGCATTGGATCCATGACCTTAAAAATCAACATTTGTATTTTGAATGCTCAAACAACTTTTGGTGTTTTGGGTTGATGTTTCATAGAGCAAATGTTGGAGCAGATGTCAGATATATTGGGGAAGACTAAGTTGAGTAGGGGTTGATTTCAGACCTGTACCTTACCCAGACAGCGCTGAAACTTCACAAGTTGTGAATAGAGAGCACTGCATGTATTGTGACAGTCTTTGCCTCTGAATATCTGAAAGGGAGGTGTTTTTTTAATAGAAGTTCCTCAATACAAAGTCACTTTCTTTATCAGTTTGACAGAGCCCAAGCCTGGTTGACCTTTAGCATCCACTCCCAGTGCCTGAAGGAACAGTAATTAAATATTTCTCTTAAGCTTAGTTTTTCAATTTGTGTCTCAAGCCCATTTCTAGTTTCACTTTGAAAGTCAATTTTGCAATAATTTTTCCACTGACAGATAAATGAAACATCATTACAAAAGTGGAAACAAATACAACATAAACTTAAACCTGAAGGAAGCCAAATTTGGGAAGATTTCCTTCTGAAAACAGCTCTAATTTCAAGATACTTTTCAGTTTTTAATCGTTAATAAGAAAACATGAAAATATGAGAAAAGCTCCAGGCAACACTACTTTAGTGTAAGCCCAGGAATGAAAGATGTTTCTCAGCAGTATGCCTTCAAATGTTTTTTTGGAGCCTAATTTTAAAAGTGCTAAGCAAAGGCACTTCCACAGATTGTTCTACAGTCTAAACGACTGGGGTTTGGCTGCTGAATTCCATTATTCCTGCAAGGTGTTTTGTTCTTCTTCAGTAATTTCTCCTCTTACCTCTTTATAGCCTGTGCTTATTCACTGCTTCAGTATACACATTCTCTGTCTAGGGCTAGATCTTGCATTTTTGGGATGGATGGAAAGAGCACGGGAAATAACAATACAGCTCTCATTTCTCTCATCTTTTTTCAGCCTTGGTTACCCTTTTTGGGGAATAAGGGCCCTGATAGTCGAGGCTCTCCAAACATCCTTCTGCATCTTTCTCAGAGTTTCACCAGACTGGCCTCAGGCTAGTTTCATAATCCTCAAGAAAAAAAACAGTCCCAATGTTCAGCATGAGATCATAACACGGTGATCTCACTCTGAACATTACCTTTCACTACAGCAGCACTATTGACTTCTTTGCTTAGAACAGTTTGAATTTCCCACCAGCTCTGTTGTGTGATATTTGGTCTCTTTTAGGCAAGATATTTTTTCATGGATTGAGCCTAAAGTGTACAGAGTAGAAAGCTCATGAGTCCCCAGGCCTTGTTTTAAAGAGTTTTCAGTCTCAGCAAGAAGTTTGCTGCAGAGATTGTTTGGGATGCAGTAGAGGATGTTAGAGCAGTGCCGAATTGGAGAGTGCAATATTTTATCTTTTCAGCTGGGTCTTTGAACAGGATTCAGAACCCAGGAGGCAAACTCAGGATAGTTTCACAGCTCTATGGTTATGTTTATTTGTACCCATTCTAGAAAAACACCAGAGTTCTGTTCATTTGTAGACATTTTATTCTCCTGCTGCACATATTGTTTTGCACTGGTTCCTTTGAAAGCATTATTGCCTTCTAAATAGACAGCTCTTGGGGAATAAAATGAGAGAAAATGGCAAGAGCCCCAGAAGGTTGGTTGCATCCAAGAGCATTGTGGGATGTAAGTTCATAAAAGCTAGGACAGCTAAGATTAATTATAGCAGTAAATTGTCCACAAATGTTTTGGTTAAATATGCACAAAGTAGTGGGGTTTTGGTCTGATAAGTGTTTGCTTGGCAGCTCACGGCCACCATACAACACATGCATAGGTTGTAGGCTGTTTAAATGTGAAGTATAAGTGGGCATATTATGTGAAACAATGTGGAATTCTTAGGATTACCCTAAAACTCTGCAGTTCATCCTACCATCTACAGAGAAGTTCACATCAACTCAAGAAGCACTTCTCTTTCCTAAGAGATGTTAGATCACGCAGTAAAGTGTCCCTGTGTAACTAGAAGAAATTGAATTGAAAACAGACAAGACCAAATGACACAACTTTTGGATTAGTCTGCCATAAGAATAAAGAAGGGAGAAGTGAATCAAATTATTTTCCCTCTTTTTTTTGTTCACAATAATTAACACGTTTCTGTTTCATTTCCGACTTTATATCTGAAAATCAGAATATCCCTTTATAGTTGAAACTAAAGCACTCTTTAAACATTTAGATTTTGAACTGATCACTCAAATTATCCAACTTTCTTTGCAATTAACATGTGCCACCGTTCCTATGCAACATTCCTTTGCTGACTCCCTCAAATATACACACATCACTTTTCTGACCACATAGCATTCCTTATTCCTGTTGTTATCACACATACCATGATCTTTCTCCCTATTCACACTCCATAACCCTGAAACGTCCATTTGTGGACTATCCAAACATCTGTCAGCTGTCTGCATATGGTCCTCAGCAGGCAGGGACCTTTCCAATATGAAATGCAGGCTTTGCAATATCTTTCAGCCTCTTACTCTTCACCCTCCTGTTTCCTGTTTCTTCATTCACACACGAGTGGGATGCACGAGTGGGAGGCACCTGGCTGAGTCAAAAGAGGCAGCAGAAAGGATCAGGACTGGCTGGAAAGCTGCCAAAGACCACTTTCACATCAGGAGACTCCCAAACTGTTGAGGAGGGGAATATCCACTAGCAACTTCTTGAAGTACAAAGATGCATTGGTTAACACCATTACACTCCCTTTACTCTCACTATTGCCTCTCAGCCAGCAGTCAATGCCCAAAGTTCTGGGAAAGCTATTTGATAGCATTTACATGCAGTAATCACCACATCAGGTCACCAGCAAGGAAAAGACTTGACAAAATCAACGCAAGACCAAGACACTTGCACTAAAGTAGCTTGCAGAAATCATATGCTGTCATCTTCAGTGTAGACCAGAAAGAACACAACACTCTTAATTATATATTAAATGATCCTTCCTAAAGAAAAAATTGTCCTGAACTTTGAGTCAATTGAAATTCAGGTATTTGTACAAGCATTGCATGACTGTCATGGTCTTTAAACAGCAGGATAAAACCACAACAGAAGTGCAATTTTCTGGAATTCAGCTGTTGCAAAGTAAAAGACACAGGCCTTACACAGTGTTTTTCATCTGTAAATATGAAAAGCACTTCAAAAAGCAGCAACAATCATTGTGCCATACTGTTTAAACAGGGAAACTAAGTTACAGTGTCTTGTCATGGTCACAGCTAGAAAGAGAAGTGAAAACTCCACATGTCTACCAGAGCTCCCTTGTGCTACACCGCCCTCGGGACAGTAGCAGAAGCTGGGTCACAAGCGAATGTGACAAACAGTTGATTACTCAAGACATTTGTCTTTATATCATAAAATAGGGAATTGTTGAAATAGTTGTTAAGTGTAATTCGTGGATAAAGTGGCTAGAGCGTTTAACACTTACTAAGTGTTTTTCTGCCTGTCCCCCGTTATGATTTTGCTACATCTTTTCTGGCTTTTTCAAATTCTGCTGGAATTAGTGGAAGGAGGACTAAGAGGTACACACTGTTAGTCACTAATTTGTGAATTATCTGCAAATATTTGAATACAAAGAATCAAACCCTAATTTTTTAACCTACCTGGGAGGAAATGTAACTGCTTTTATAACGATCCATGTAGGTATATAGCATATCAACTAACAATGTAGTTTACATAATCTCGCAAGTTTTTTTAATTGACAGAACAAGCTTAAAGTAATCTAGACTAGGCCATGATCTTACAAATATCTACTCCTTTCACATATTTAGTATATGTTAAGAAAGTGAACAGGAGCTTTCCCATTGCTATCTGATTTAGTCAGGTAGTATTTCCACAGTATATCTGCTTCAGAATATTGAGTTTCCACTTTGAAATGACCAAATAAGAGCTTGATCCTGATGACAGTCAAATTTCTACAGCACTAAAAAAATTACTTTATGCAGATTTTTTTTAAACACTAAACCAAAATATTTGCTGCTGTTGACTGAGCTACTCAGATTTATTATCCTGTGATTGTAAGAGTATGTCATGAGATGTTAAGCATTTTATGGACATAAGCAGTCAACTGCTATAAATAAAATACATATTTTGAAATGCCATCATAAAAAGGTAAAACCAAGATTTAGAAATCTTTATGGCCTATCACTCAGTATTAGACAAAACAAGTGAAATTAGTTTTGGCAGATTTGGGGCTAGCAGTTAAAAATAAAAAATAACAAATGTAAAAGCATGAAAGCTGTATTGCCATTATGCTTAAAGATAACCGTAAATCTTTAGAGATGCCAATGATTGCTTTAGATATTACAAACAAGTGCTGCCAATCAACTCTAAAATATGTAATGCATGGTATTCTAGGTATCATAACTCAAGGCAAACTCCACAACAACTGGAGTAATATTGTCTGCCACAAACTACTCTCTTCATTAGGCAGCAATAAGAATTAATATATCCATTTCTTTGCAGTTGTGGAACTGTTGGCAGAAACATCCTTTTTTTTTTCAACATAACTATAATTTTACTGAAAACTTCTTTGAAACCAATTGTCCTGCTCATGGATACTGAAAAGAAAGTTTTAAACATACCCCGAGGCAAAACTGAGAGGTAGTATCACTGCACAAAAACCAGCAATTGTATTTTCCCTAAAAATATATTTTATATCTCCATATAGTCACATGCACACACTACAGAGAAAGGGAAGAACTATGAGTTTTCTGATGACAACAGCTTTAGGTAGTGGAACCTGAAGACACTCCAAAGAATTCTGTCCTCTAGTTGACTGTGATCTTGATCTACAGTTCACAACATTTATTAGAGCAATGCTTTTGGAGTTAAAAAAAGTGTTTAAACACTTTACAGCCACATACGCTTTGGTTAAACCACAACGCCTTGTGAGTGTTGATGCCACAACTCTATATAAACGAATTCTTGTCACTATCATTTCCTTGTTTCAATTGCTTTAGGGAATTCATTAACTGGGCTTTGCTGTTCCCTCTTTTTTTCTTTTCTTTTCACTTACTTCCTATACTGACTCTGCAAAGCTTTGTAATCTGACAATAACAACCAGAGAAAAACAGTGGCTGATCCTATCTTTCACTAGGCCACATTCAGCTTGCTCAGTTGAGGCTTTTTAATCAAGCCTCAGTTAAAACCATGCACGTTTTTTGTCGTTCTCAGGAATCCCCTGTTTGAAAACGGCAGGTAAATATTAAATTGGGAAGTAACACCTAGCCACATTATCTGATGGTTTGGCATGGGCTGACCTCATATGTCACATGAACGAAATTCACCTTGCTGCAGTCCTGACACATTGTGTTGCCTGTTGATGAGGAGGAGGCAAAATCAGGCAGGCTGGTATAAAGATAAAACAAGGAGAGGAAAAGGTAAAGCATAACTAACTAATATCAGACAGGGTACTCTGAAAAACTCTTATAGCAGGCCTACAAGAGGCCCATTAGGTAGACTCAACAGCTTAAATTGTCCTAGTAGCACCAAAAAAGGTTTTGCTGCAGCCCGTTAGCCTGCCATGGATTTGGGGACAGGAAGGGGATGAAAGGGATAGGAGAGCTGGAGGGGAAGGGTGGTGTGAGTCATTTATTTGTCCATTGCAGGATGTGCAATTTGGGGATTCTTTAGGGGGGTGGGGAGGGTGTGTATGTGTGTGTGTGAATTTCACCCTATATATAACTTGGAATCCTATTAGAAAACAACTCAGTGACACTGCAAATCCTGTATTTCTCAGCATGCTATTTTTGAAGCTGAAACACACAACATATTTTGATCTCCAAAGAAGCACAATAAAGATCCCCTCTTCAAAATAAAATGAGAAATAAAAAAACCCTCAACCGACTGCACATGTAATAATTTCCAGGCCAGCTTCCTGTGATTGTATCCAATTATTTAAATTTTGGACTGTCTCTTTAATTTGAGGAGCAGGGAGAGAGGCGACAGATGGCAGACAGAATTGACTTATGTCCTCTATTCTTCTACAGAAGAAGGGGGAGTGCAGAAAGTTTGATCAAGGCAAAAGCTACAGTACATAGGCCTGGCTATAACTATCTAATAGGTCTTTTGACGGATCGGTTTGGAATATTTAGGTTTTTTTCTCCCCCAGACAGGCTTTGTAACAAACCCACAGTCCTGGAGGTTGCCATGGGTGACGAGAGAGCTGACATCCAGTCCCAACTACAAATAAGCACATGACAAATGGGCCCAGAGCCCTCTGACAACCCCGAACCTTGGTGACCCCCTAAAAAACCCAGCCTCCCCATACCCCATGCTCCCCCAAAAAAGCATTACTGTGTATATTTTTTAAAACCGAAAGCTTGCACTTAATTGGAAACACTGCCGTGTAACTGAAATGCTTAGGACAGCATGTACAAGTGAAAATAAATCATGCAGCATTGTTATTTAATGCGCTGTGACATCATTTCCTGAAATTAAACAGAGATGACACAGATTCAGACAGTCCCTGCTAAGGTTCAGTTCAAACAATTCACAGATGTTTTCCTCCAGCCAGCAGAAAACAATGCGAAACTTAAAGCACTCCTCTCCCTCTGCCCCTCTCCATCTTCCACTCCCTCTTCTCAGCCTTTTCACTGGTACAAGGAGGTATGGCAGTTTTATAATACATGCTCCCACAAAAATATTCTTTTTTTAATTTAATTACTCAGGCTGTTGTACTAAATAGATGGATCATTGTGTCACAAAAGCATCAATTTTTCAGAAGAAATAACAGATGTCTATGTAACAATGATTAGATTAACCACTCCCAGACAAAGCTAGCTTTTGAGGCCCACACACCCCATGACCCTGGGTTCCCTCTTCTGTAGGGGGTGGATGTAGAAATGTCAGATCTAATCTCAGATTCCATTTTTAAAACAAACAAAGCCCCACCCCCATCCCATTTCAGCTCTTTTCTTTTAAGATTGTGGTGTTTAAAAGGTATGTGAATGTTTGGTCTCTTACTAAATCTTCAGGATGGATTTCATGACTGAGGACTAGGAGCACTCAGAGGATGAAACCTTTCAGCCTGGGATCAGAAGTGTCATTTTTGAGAAACATTCTGCTCGGGCTGGTGACATGGTAGTGCAGACAGGCAGGACAGGAGGGGGATGCTGATGACATTAGGCAGGGCTGCGCTACCAGCAGCAATAACTACAAATGTTAATGGCCACCACCAGCCCTTCTGGTGAGACACCAGATCAACTCTGGGGTACAGAGAGGCACAAAACTCTCTCATCCTGAGGACTGCAAAACTGCAGGTCTTGGGAGTTTAGCATTCAGGCACTGATTTTTCCTTAGCACTGGGGGGTGAAGTCATTTAACCTCTTCTTACAAAAGTTTATCCAGCTGAAAAATGAGCACAATATTATTTTGTAGGACATGCTTCCAACCGGGTGGTGTTTGTACAAAGAGGTCTGTTCTACACCAGCAGGCAACTTATTACCTTGCTGAAACAAGCATACAGCCAGCCCTGCCTAAAAGCAGACCTGGAATAAAACTGTAGCTTAGGCTCTTCCAGTTCTCTGACCCCGTGGTGCCCTGAGGTGGAAATGGCAGCCACACAAACACGTGTGCAGGTAGTTTTACAGGAGAATCATTGGACATTGTCGGAGTACCCTCGGAGGGTATAGCATGTTACAATGCACTCCAACATACACACTAAAATTCACTAGAATTACTGCACATTCCTGTATTATAATCTGGAGTCTCCCAGTCTTCTTCTAACCATTTTAACGGGACAGAGGTCTGTTGTATTTTCAGGTTTGCTTTTGGTTTCTGAAAGTAGAGCAAAAACAACAATGTGCAAAATGCTTCTCCCAGATCACATCTCTGAGAAACGCTGTTCTACAGTTTGATATGAAAGTAAGCTGTTCACTGTGGAGTGCAATAGCCAACTATGTTTGTAACCTTTCTTTAAGGTATTAAAACTAAAATAAAATATGGAAGGAGATATTTATGATGGTGGGTTGAATTCAACTTCCTTGAACGCTTGCTCCAAGATTGGCTTTGGTTGATGACATTCATCTCTAGAATCAAATCTAATGAATAAATAACATAGCTGCCCTTTATAAAAAGCTTGATAAGCCATTTATCAAAATATGATAGACACACATTTTATTCTCAGATACACCCTCATAAATACAGAAAAAAAAAATCTGTTTCAGTAAGACTAGTCTTATTATCCAATCTGGACACCTGAATATGACAAGTTAAGAAAATTAATTCAGGTAAGCAAAAATGTCATGGCTGGTTCATTTTACCACCTTCCAGGAGAACTTACTCTAGCCTGACAATAAAACAGATAAAACCAAGATATATTCTACAATAGACTGTGTAAAGAACAGGATTTTCAACCAGCAGATTGTGGAAATCAGGCTAAAATGACATTGTTCAACGTTAGAAGACAGCACTTCAGCTAGCAAAAAAAAAAAAAAAAGGCAGAAAAACCAGCTCAACTTCAGGGGAGTCATCCCAAATACCACCAGATGGGAATTTGGTATTTTCATAAAGAAAGCTTTAGTTTGCAGGCTACCATTGCTAAATCTGGTACTATTAGTTAAGATACATATCTTCTTAAAGACTGTAACAAAAGAAAAAAACAAAATAGAATTTTAACAAAGGGCATCACTCTAGGTAAGTGTCAAAGCATAAAGGAGACTCTGTTCTACCAGCTTTTTATACAGATAAAAAGGTGAAAAAATGTTGAATGTAGCAAAAATGTAGTCTTTGGCGCACTGCTGCAGAAATGGATGAACTACCAGAGGTACAAGTCCATACAGTGGTATAATTACTTCCTTTATAACTTTCCTCTTTTCTGATTATGTATGTATATTTTAAAGGTCCTCCATCCTTCAAAAGGGCATGGGAGGAGGGGAACTGGCTCTATAGTTGCTGGTAAGAAATCCTAATCTCAGCATTGGTGTAAGCTGGAGGTGTCTATACATTTGAGCACTTCCTGTTTTCACTTCATGATCAAATATGCTCTTTGCAGGGCAAATAGGGGAGCACTTG
Organism: Illadopsis cleaveri; assembly: GCA_013399915.1. Taxonomy (NCBI): domain Eukaryota; kingdom Metazoa; phylum Chordata; class Aves; order Passeriformes; family Timaliidae; genus Illadopsis; species Illadopsis cleaveri. Next base: position 56,534 of record VXBB01017350.1, on the reverse strand, counting down.
AGGGAGGAAAGCAGTGATGTCTGAGAGGCTAATTGAGTGTACTAAGAACTCCTTAGCATAGAGGAAGGGGAGTCTTCCAAAGCTATGAATAAACTCTCAGCTTGGGTCAGATTTCTGGCTGTTTCTTTTCTTTAACCACCTTTGAACTCAACTAAAAACAGTCTTAATGTCAGGTTTACCTTTCTGATGTCATAATCTTTATGTACTATTGAAAAGATTATACTACCAGACTAGGATTTCCTCTACTTTCTTAAACACTGGATATTATCCAGAAAAAGCACACACATTTCCAACCAATTCATCCTCAGATCTTTTATCTTCCGGTACTGTTGTAATTCCAAATGTAAGACAGAGCTCAGTAAGTGAATGAGAACATGACAGAAGCTCCTACTCCCTGTATTTGACTTCCAACAATAAAAACATGCATGTGTATCCTCCATCAAATATAATTAAAGTTACTACGAAATGGAAGCTCTGATAGGGGTTAGAAATCGTTTTCAAAGACACAATCTGTCAGACACGTTCATTCTACATCAGAGTTCAAGTGCCTGTCTCTTCAAAAAAGCCACTTAGGCCATTCAATTTTTAAAACTGGCTGCCTTAAGAGTTTGCAAACTGATTGAATAAAGGAAAAAAACAGCATTTTATTTAAAATCATAAGTAAATACAATTAGTCAGATCTGAGTTACTCTCTTGGAATTTGACAGTCTAAAGGACTTCTACATTTAATCCACGCCATAAGAGGTGGACTGCCACTGCCTCTCCTTCCAGGGAAATCAGAGGTTAATGATTTTTGTCATATTGAGACTAACAGCTAACAATTGCTACAGTTGGCCTTTAGTATTTTATTTGTCCTTTTGAGGTATTCAGAATAGGTGACAATGGCTTGCAGTTGAGAACATATGTAGAGAGACCCCTGTGGCTTATGGAAAAGTTGCTCCATGCTGGTTGGGTGTTTGAAAAAAAAAATACAACCAGAGCTCTTTTATGTTCCTCTCCTTAATGAATGCATGAATGTCAAAATGTACCAATGGCCCATTCAGGGGGCAAAGCCTAAGCAGCTCCTTCTTTAAGAACACATCCTGAGATGTAAAATACATTTGCTTAACAAATTAAAATAATGAGATAATTCAATTAGTTTCTTTAAAAAAAAGAGAGAGAGAGAGAAAGAAAAAAGGGTACATCAGGGGATTATTGTAATACAAGAACAGGTCATACAGCACAAAAGAAGAACAAACCAATTTGAAATAAGGTTAGAGTAGTAATGAAGGAATGTACATTGAATCATGGACTGCCATTGTAAAGATATTTACTTGAAACAATAAAATTGTACATCACACATTCCCCCGTTCTGGCTCAGCCAGAGTTACATTCTGAATGAACAAGCTAATTTGAGAAAAAGTGTGAGATCTCTAAAAGAAAGGAGTTTTCTTCCTTTCCTGCATGTGTTTATGGCAAAAATCTTTCTGAATTTACATTGCACTGGTCAGGGGTCTCCATTATCAGTTTGCAGGTCTGAGAATTACAGCGCAGTAAATCTTTCAACACCTGCAAACTCATTAAAGCCTAGACGGTAAAAGGTTTGGGGCTTTCTTGCGTTCATTTAATCTGATTTTTGTGAGGCCATCCTCACCAGTGATGGCAAATTTCCTTAATTCATGCAGGATGGAGAGGGTCAGGATAGAAAGGATAGAAACACGGAAAAGGGATTTCAAAAAGCCAGAAGGACTTTCCTCAAGAGAAGCAAGAGGCAGTTGACCTTTTAATAAGCAAGTGTCTAATGCTTTCAAGGAGCACATAAGAAAGAAAGCAGGAAGGAAAAGAAGTAGATATCACAAATTTCATAAGAGGAAATAGAGTTAACATGGAGATGTCTACAAACCAAACTTGTTTATTTGTGGCCCTGCTTTTTGCTGTCTGCCTGTACTGCTCGTCTAAAGATACCCTACCGCTAAACGAAAAAACCCTCCACTCGCACTCACTCGACTTCCAAATTAAAAACATTTTACAGGTTAGTAAATCTCCAGCTGAGGTGATGTAGCAAAGAACAGCTGTGAAGTAATTTTGATAATGATGAGAATAATAAGCACATGGCAAGGTTCAGGGCTTTGCTGTTGCAGCTTCAGTGCTCCTGAATAGATAAAAGTGATTAAATACTCCTGATTATCCCTGACCAATATGTAATGGATTTACAGCCCTTTCAATTAGTCAGTATTTGCTTAGGACTCATTATTTTGTCTTTGGTTAAGTAATCAGCCCAGAGACTCATGTTCTGTCTAATTCCTCTGAGCCAAGTGGGTACAGGGCACCTGACCTTTGAAATGGCCATAGCTGAGAGGCAGGAATAACCACTACTCCAGCAGAGACACTGGCTATTCCAGCTAATCCTGACCCCACAGACCAGATCAATGCACCTTAGTTTTCTACTAATGTCCTTACATCAAAATGATGGTTTAGGAATGTGAATGTACCGCTCCTCCCTTTAGCTGTGCTGCTGGCAGAGCAGTTCGATAGCCTCTATCATAAATAAATCGGGTCCCAGAATCATTACACTGTAACCAACAGCAGGAAATTTATAAACCCATGGAAATTTATAAAACTTTGGTAGAAGAAGAGGTAGTTAATAACAGTTAGCATTTCAAGCCTTATCAAGTGAGAAAGAATTTCAACGAGCGAGCAAGAAGAAAATCAATTGATAATTTTACCAGTTTCCATCATTTCTCATATAAAGTAAACTAGGTTTACTAGGTTTTCTGTGGAACCGTGTTTTGATGCCTAAGTGAAGTTAAATAGTCAACAGAACACCAACACAAACCAATAGCAAGCAGACAAATAATAGCCCAAGGAAAGCACTGCTATTTCACATATTTAATCTCTCTCCCCCCAAATGTGAATATGGCTGGGTTTTAACTTTAATAGACTTGAAGAGAAGCAAAAAAAAGTGCTTATTCTCTCTGTTACACAACTGAAAAATTAGGGAATCTGTAAGCCTTCTTTATTTCCTCACAAAAAAGTAACAATGAGAAGGTTGCAAGCTGCTGCTTTGACTTCTCTAACATCCACAGCATATGTCAGCACACGTACACAGACCAGGGCTCTCTCTTTCACCATATACATATGAAGTTTGTGTAAACAGGGGCCAGCAATAATGAATCCAGAAGGCAGAGCTTTATGTGTGCTGAGGCAAGAATCCCCCTTTTGCTGTCCGTAGGAAGATTTTGAATAGTTCAAAGCCAAAAATGGTTACTTCATATATAAGTGGTGTTCCATGCTAAGGCGTTGTACTCTCTCTCTTCTTCTCTCTATAGGGTGAGTGTATATGTATATATATACACACACATATAGAGAGAGATAGAGAGATAGAGAGATAGATAGAGAGATAGATAGATAAATAGATAGATAGATAGACAGACAGACAGACAGATTTCTTTGGGATTTGTCATGATTCCAAGACCCAAGGAAAAAAAAAATCTAACTAAAAAAAAAAAGCAACAAAGACTGAGATCTAATAACGGTCAAAAAATTATGGGGACAATTGACTTCTAATAATGATGACTAAACCTCATTAGGCACATGAATAGAAATTTATTTTGGTTTTGGGCACCACTTACTGTGAGATGCTGGAAAAGCCACGCTCTCATGATATTTGTCGCTACTTTGGGGAAAATGCCTCTTTTCTTCTGACGCTTTTTGTCCTTGTCTGGGTCGTCATCATCTCCTGTACCAGGTGAGGCTACACTGTTGTCTAAACCGTCACCTACAACAAAGAGAAAAAACAAGAAGGAGGAGATGTTTAATGAACCAAATACAGAAGCCAAAAAATATCATTAATTGCCAAGACACTATCACAGTTTGGGGGCTTTTTATTTGTTAGATCAGGCACATACCATTTCTCATTACATAAGAATGCTGATACAAATATGTAAAAATTAGAAAACCGTGTCTCTCCAAATACTAATTTTGTGTTTCACACATGCATATATCATTAATTCAATTATAATTGTGTGCTTGACATAGTGCAGTAGCTCTTTTTCAATTATGGGATTCAATGTGGGAAAACCTGCCACAAGAAAACCCATTTACAGTAAATGCATCCCTACAACCATTCTGAATATGTACGTATAAGTAATCAAGTTAAATGTTCTGTAGTCTATATATTCGGGGCCCTCTGCAGAGGTGGCAGTAACCATGTCACCGTTCAGTGCACATAACACACTGTCAGATGAGCCCCTCCCCATCACCATCACCTCCCAGCACACATGCACACGCACTCACAAACACGTACACCTAGTGTGACCCTGCATATAGCATTTGCATGACATGAAAACTTCTACATCTCTGCATCAGTGATTACTATCATTAAAAGAAAAAGATGCACATCAAGGTAGAGCTCTCACTTAATCAGAACTTTCCATCAACATCCTTCTCTTCTGTGCTTTTCCCTGGCATTAATTGTGCATTAGCAAAAATCATTTACTTTTAACAGTCATAGTTATTTTTTCTTGCCCTCCAGCAAAAATGCCTTGAAAGCCTGCCTGGAGGGCATCTAAATTATGTATCTGAAAAACTCTTCTGGCAAGGCATTGCAGGACCCCTACTTTCTTAAAATTCATACGAGCACGTCTTCCTGTTTTTGGGAAGGCATCAATCAAGAGCAGCAATATATGCCATATTCCTACATTAATATTTGAACTAATAACTTTAAAAAAAGGAAAGAAACAAGATCCGACTTGTGGCATAATCAAATGCAAAATAAATGAAGAATACTGGGACAGCACTGAGACTTTATAGATTGCTGTGTTTTCCTTACACATCATTAGCCCGGAGCCACACGAAAGAGGAAAACAGAGAAGTGGAGAGTTTATGCTCCCTGCTGGTGTTTAAGAAGCCGAGGTCCTGGAAGGACATCTGGGAATTGTGCTGAGACGGTGGTTTTTGTAATTTAAGAATAGACATTCATTAGCAGTAAATGCCATAAATCCCATGCTAAGTAAAAACCTTGTCCAAGAAAGCCTAAAACAATAAACTCTGTGCTCAATGTAGCCTGAGCTAGACGCTCCATAGCTTCCTGAGGAATGCTATAGATTCACGAGCTAATTCCTATAGCCTCGTCTACATCTGTAGTGCTACTAAACGAAATACATTGCTGCTACATACAGTCCATTTGCTTCAAAACTTGCATTTCAGCTCCATCTTCCCTCCCATGCCAGATCACCCTTCTTGTACTGTGTCCCTCTGAAAAACCGACCCTTTTTGACTGGAGAGACAGAAAAAGCCACAGCAAAGAGCTGGCAGATTAATTTTATTGACATTTCCATTTTCACTGCAATGTGATACCCTCCATCACATGGAAGAGATGACCCTCACTATCTACAGACTGACAGGCCACTTCATTACAACCACCCTGCCCCAAGGCAGAGCAGCTCCTTTCCATCTGCCCAAACACCAGAGCAAGACCCTGAAGTCGCTGCTCTCTTTCTCAGGCCTTTTTTTTTTTTCTATTAACGATAGAGAAAGGAGAGTCAAATCACAGTAAACTAGTCAAAGAGATGATGGAAGCTCTTAACCCTGTAACCAACTGTTCGTTTTTACAATAAATTGGTTATTTAGAAAGCTCTCCTCTCTGCTGCTTTCTTCCCCCCCATATATTCCACCCTACCCCTCTCTCACAGACACGGGTGCGCACGCACACACACACACACGCACACACACTTTTCACTATGCCAAGGAACTGCTGCAAGGCAAATTCTCACAAACACTAATGGCTTCTGACTGCTCCTTGGCAACCCCAGCATTTTAACCTGGGTGGATATGCTCTCCAAAATACAGACACTGGAGCTATCTCATCAGCTGTTCATGTGACACAGATGGAGAGTGGCTATTAGGAGCCAGGCAATGGGCCTTGGGGATCTGAGGTGCTGTACTGTAGCCTCAGGCAATTTTGAAAAGCAGTACCCGGAGATGGGGGGAAAAAATCCCTACTGAAAGTGCAAGTTTGAAGTCAGTCAGTCTGTTTGTCTATCTGTCGTGCGGATAAAGATATCTTTGTCTCTTTATGTAAAAGTAATGTGTGTATGCACAGGATGTGTGGAGCTGTAAAACTTCTGCTCTGCACCATCCTTTCAAACCACAGAAACACCAGTTCACTCACTGTATGGACAAATTCCTGTCTGTCTGCATATACTCTCCTATTTGTGAGCATCCTCAGCTGGAGTCTCCCGCACGCTGTATCAGTGTTTGGACTTTTTGATGAGGTTACTAATATCCTGGTTTTAAAAAGCTAATAGCAGCCCAAGAAAGAAAAGTTCAGCTAAAGCTTTCCTTGCCTTCCCATCCTAATCAGCAGTTGAAATCGTAAGAGTCGGCGCTTCCCTAACCTGTTCCATAACCTCATGAAATGAAATAAAAATACTGTAACTCCAAATGATATCAGAAGAAAAATACTGCAAGATTTGTTCCTCCTGGTGTACAACAGGCCCAGTCCTGTTAATCTATATGGTCATATCTTTAATGACACTACAACTGCTTATATTAGTGGATGCAGTTTTTAGTGAGAAGAAATCATAGAAAAAGCCCTTAGCTGTCTTTTCCAAGATGGAACTATTTACTTCTGGTTCTAGTTTTCTTCATCCAAATAAATGTCAGTTACTTTAAATGACGCAAAATAAATTATCAAAAGCAAAATAAAATGAACAGATATGAAAGTCACTTTATGGCAGACTGTATTAACTATATTTTTCACTTCTGTATGAAGCAGTCAAAATTTAAGTAATTTAAATCATCATTACAAGAGATTCTACTTATATGAACTATTTATATCCTGGTTTAGATGGTAATTTGTAAGAAGAGTTGAGTCAAATCCTAAGTTCTATGGAAATGGCAATTATACAAGCATAGTATCCCGATTTTCTGGAGAAGAAATCAAGGTTTGAATTTTGGTCCACTGTCTCTCTCTTTCACACAGAACCAAAAAAATTAAGGGTGATTTTTTCCTGCTTTCTATACTGTTCACTCATTTATTCTTGTGCAAAGAGTACGCATGATTGCAAAACCCTATCAGTGTTGTAGGAAAGTGGAGAACTCTTAAGTGGCACTCTCTTTGTGGAGGTGTCAATGACCATGCAGGATTCGAGCCAGTAGAGAATTAGGCATTTTATCCTGCTTGTTTGAGATTATAGCAATGCTATGTAATAGTCTCAATAGACCCTGTAAAAGATGGAGAGAGTTTACAAGAAACCCTGCAAAGGGACCCACCTAGGGTTCCTTAAAGACCTTCTCTTCTAGGGGAAGACTTTGTGGAGCACACTGAAGATGCAAGTCTTCTTTACACAGCAGGAAGTTGGGCTTCCACCCTGGCTCCGTGTTCAGGCAGTCTTGGTATGTGCTGAGGGTTTCCTCCCACAACATAAATTCTTTTGCATTGAAAACAAAGGAGACTACCTCTTCTTTAAAAAATATCAAATAACTAGTTATTGCAGGGTTGCCATTGCACCATAATTCCAACTTGCTGCAAGCTGACTTTCTTGGACAGATAAGCTTGCAAAGCCCCAGTGTTGACATAGCCAAGGACTCTTTGAGAAACAGAGACCAGTCCTACATAAAACCTGTCCAACCTTATTGTATCAATGAATTTTTCTTTGCTAGTCTTCCGCACTATCAGTATTATCTCAAGTCTAGTCTTTGTGTTCTTCACAGAGTAAAAACCCAGCAACAGAGGAAGCAAGTTTAGAAGTTGCTCATCTTGTCTCTTTACCACTTGTGAACAGGATGAATAACAAATTCCCAATCTATCAAAATGATAACTGAAAAGGATGACCCAGTCAGGCCAAAGCACAGAAGCCTGGTAACAGTCCAGATTCAGATTCTAGAAATAGTTTCTGTTACCATCATAGCAAGTAGAGCAGTTAAAAAAGTGATTTCTGGAAAAGTACATTTCAGAACCCAGTGTTTGAGCTCCTTCACCATCAGAGGTCCCTCACAGCTTTAAGGTTTGTCACACTAAAGGAAAAGAGAGAACAGCAGGAGTATCTAAACTCGAGGGAGGACAAGACACTTCACCATTTTTCTAAAAATAGTGGATGCAATACAAAGAGCAAGTTAAAGGATTCTGAAAAGGAGACCTGCAGTGCACTATGCTGATCTTAAGTAAGCTACTCTAATCTTCCAGTCTAATATTTTGATGGAGTGGAATATGTAGATGCTAATGCAAAACAAAGAGGAAAATCAGCCTGTATTCACAATTTGCAATTATTTGTTTGTACTTAAAATGTGTCCATCTAGACACACAAATATTGTAAACCATTATTAATAAGGACATTCAGCTCAGTAATACAATCCAGACAAAAATCTTAAAAATTTGGTTAATTGTCACTGCCAAAAAGGTGGGGAGAGAAGTGTCTGAAGACGTTTTTGAAGATAAGATAGTCTGTGCTGAAGGGAAGACTAACACAGAGGGAAGGTCAGCTCGAGAATCAAAGACCATTCAGGAGAATCCTTATCTTCATTCCATCCTGTTAGAATTATCAGGCTTTTAGGCTTACAGCTCCAGTAGATCACAGATCTTTGAAAGAAGTCCTGGCTATGATTTGTTTTTGTTTCTCTTAATGATCCCTGGTCAAGGAAGTTGCCTTAAGCCTCCTCACACCACAGGAGCCATACTTATCTCCTGCATTTTTGCCCAGGGAAACCAAGTTAAGACAGGTTATGACTGGCAAATATGGGACTTTGAAAATCACAAACAGTTCAGATGGGCAACCCAGCTTAGAGCTGTGGCATCACTGGCAGTGCTCTGCCAGTACCTGTGCTGGTTTTGCTAAATTACTTTACTCCAGGAGGAAAGAAGCTATGAGAAGCTGTTCAGAGGCCCTACAGGCACACTGAGCCTGTGCTGACCTGCATGATCACCTCTTCCTAGAGTGGAGTGTCCTCAAGTGAGCTGCTGTGATCAGAGCATTGTGTTCTCTGCCCTGGTGTCTCTGACACACATGACATCTTATGGTTCTCTGTTCTATGTTTCAGTGAGTGTCTTGGACAGAAAGAAAAGTTGGACACTGGTGCACCAGAGAGAACAGGAAAACTTGAGACATACTACCATCTCTCTTCCTGCAGAAGATGTTATTCTTTTGCCCTTCTAGAAGCAGGAAGGAGACAAAGACGTGGCCTTCTATCTTGCTGTTCTTTTGGAGGGTCTTTTGCTTTCCAGAATAAAACCCAGCAATTCCACTGGGCTGATAATGTAAAGATGATATGTATGAATTTCACACAAGGCATTAATAATTATTGCAAATTCAAATAGGAAGAAAACTTAAGATGGTATCAGACCTCACATACAAAGCTATTCTATGTAATCTAATTACAACTTCGCATAGTTTGTCATTCAGGAGCAAGTCCCTATTGCCATCTGGCAGTATGTGCTAAAGGCTTAAAGACTTGCATGGCATCTTGTATATAAAGTTTATTTACAAGAGACAGAATGAAAACTGCTTCTTTTCTGTTTCTGGATAGGCACCTGTCTAGAGTCTCCAATATCTGTTATTTGCAAAAAGGAATTCACAAATGTTTTATTATTTATTCAAAGTAGGAATGACATTTCAGCTCTTATCATAGCCATGCATGCTATAAAATCAGTGATCTAAGACTTTCAAAATTATTTTCAGAACTGTTAAGTTTCACATGTGCCCTTTCATTATTTTTCTGTCCAAAAATAAGAAAAATTACTGGCTTTCTTGTGTCCTTAATTGTCTGTGTTTAGAGCTCATGTTTATTTGTAAAGTGAATTGAGAAATCTTAGAAATTCTGTCAAATGCCAAAACCATATTTTTCTAGCTTTTATAAGAGAAAACTAATAAACCACAGTTTAAATGTTAAGCTCTTTTATATAGCCAGGAGGTTCATGGTTCATTCATTGCAATCCAACATTTTTTCACATCAGGTGAAAAAAGTGTTCCAATGCAGACAAGGGGAGCAACAGTAAAGAAACCTGCTAATTACTGATCTCTCTTACGTTCCTGCTGTGCTAAACTGTCCGGACATGTTGAAGTGAAATTTTTCTGCGATTTTCAAGTGACTAGTTCATGGCCCACTGCCGTGGAGTGCAGGAGAAGGGATGAAATGCTTTAGTTTACATGCAACATTTACTAACTGTGTGGGTTTTCCGACATTAAAGAGAGGACAGTGACCCATGCCACCTTTTTCACACTCAAAAGAGCACTGAAAAAACAGTCTTCATAGGCTTACCTCAGGCTTCCCTGGCCCTTAACACCCTCCCCCCAGGGTAGGAGCCGAAAGAGAAAAAAGAAGGGATTTTATGCTCCTTTCTCTTCAACTTTTCAGGCGGCATAAGCAGCATTTAGCAAATTCAGCCTCCAAATGGCTCCAAATGCTCTGAGCTGCAGGGGCTCATCCTTTGTTAGCCTCCCTCTATTTACACAGGATTTACGCAGGCTCTCCACTGAAGAGACCACATGTTTCTGACAGAAAGCACTTCCATTCACACTGCATCAGGCAACAGGATTGTAACCACTGCAGCTTCACGCTGACCTGAGATTAGGGATTTCAGCAACATTGAGATGGTAACAATCTGCTAACTAACGAAAATTATCCATGGAGAACTCTGCTGCATACTCCAGTTAAAACTACCATGGCCAGATAGATTAGGTTACTTAAAGGGGCAATTAAGAACCAGCTACTGTCAAGAATATGCATGTCCATCTACAAATAACATACACACAGAGAAAAATATCAGCAGAGGGAAAAAACAAATTAAAAAAAAAATCAGACTGCAGCTTGGATTAAAACAATTTCACCCACTGGTTGAAGACATAAAGTGTAAAAACAGACAGATGGACACATATGTAAATGTGGCTGCATTTGTTTCTCTGGAACTGGCAAGTTAGTAATAACAGTATAGTTTAATAATTTATTTTCCATGGTAGTTTCACACTGGTTAACTGGGCAGTGGCAATGCTTATAAGGAACTTCGGGAGCAGAATAAATCCTAATTGCTTCTGCAGCAAACAAACTGAACTAACCGACCTTTCTTGCCTCTTCCTACAAGAACCCAGTACTGGAACCCACTATCAGCCTGGGGATTTTTAAAATTTGGTAATTTTTTAAAAATCAATTTGGCCAGTCAGGATTTCTGCACTGAGATTTTTTTCCCCCAGATTTAGTATTGTGTCAGGCTTTTTCAAAATGGATCACACATACACAAGCACAACAAACGTTGCTGGTTGGAGCTTGTGATTTTTTTGCTCAATAGCTTTTCATGAGGCAAAAGAAAATTGGATGGGAGCACAGGGCCAGAAAGGACCACACAGATCCAGTTTTTGATGAGTTTTATTTTGACATTTTAATTTGGCAAATTATTTTGCTTCTGCGGCGAAGGACAAAATAATTCACTTCCATAATAGTAGCTTCTACATGTATCTGATAACCACTTAAAAAGTACTAGGTATATTCTAAAGTTCTCCGTAGTAAATCATAATAAAGCTCTTCTGGGCACTCAATGATTCATTTTTAGTGATCTCTCAAATGCCCTTACCCACAGTTAACACTCAGATTTTATTAAGGAAGAAAGCAGGGACAAATGTCCACTCAAGTCCCAGCTCTCAAATTCAACTCTGCTTGCGCTGCAGTACCTAAAGCTAAAGCTTTTTTAATGTTCTATTCACCTCCCCTGTGTGGCATTTCTGCTAACACAGAGTTCACAATATTTCAGCCCCAAACACAGAAGGCTGCTATCTTCAAGACATCCGAGGAATGTGCCAGATACTATCATCTCCCCTGCAATACAAAGAACCAGAAGGAGGCAGAGACCAAAAGGAGACCGTGCTGATCAGGTTACTAAAGTCCAGAAAGTCTTTCTCAGAATGCTAAATGTTAATCTTTGAACCAGAAAATGTTATAATTAAGATCCTTGTAGTTGGAGGAAATGCTAGCTGTAGAAGTCAAAGGTACAGCCATTTGAAGTTGTACTTTTTTGCACGTTTATCCTAATCTCCCACCCCTCATGCTGGCACAACTCCCATCAAGCACTTTGCTCTATTCAAGCAAAATTATCATTAATGTCAGTGGCAGTTTTGCCTGAGTAACAAGTGTAAGACCAGATCCATGTCTTATTCACAGAGAACTGCAAGCACTGCACAATTCCAGAGGAGATACACTCATTAAAACATGTGGGTTTATGCTGATTTATAATGCTCTTTTATTTAAAAGTGAAACTCACATTGTACCTCACCAGGAAAGTGTTCAATAGACTTTTTTCTACATGGTTTTAACTTCAATTCCCACCCTCTGCACCTCAGTACAAGTTGGTAAGTGTACTCCCAGTTTTTGGTATCTAGGCTGAAGGAAGGCATTATTAAAATAGGTTTAAGTATTCTGTATGCTTCAGTAATTACTTTGCAGTGTGAATGTAAATAGCTGTTATTCTGTTTAAATTTTTCATCCTACTAAACACTGTCACACAAAGTGCCCTTGTGCTGCAGTTTTAGTGGCATTCTTTTTAAATCTTTTTAAATATATTTTTAGATAAGTATTTTTGGCATTCTCATAGTAATTCTGTTAAGAATACCAGCTGCAGACTGGCTACAGCTGAGGCAACAATAACAAGTCATTAAAGAAATCAGGAGACAAAAAAAATATTTTTCTTTTCCTGAAAGCACATCTCCTTTAATAGACTATTGTCCTTTTTTAGTTCTGGGATAATGTTTTTCGTTTTCTCAATCAACTGTATAAAAGTAAGTATACATTAAAGAGCTATATTTTGTTCTAAGTAGCTTTATTTTATTTGTTATACTGTTACTTTTGTCATTAGAATAATATCAAATGTGGGCAAAATGGCTAAGTTCAATTAAAAGTCTACCTGCAGTTGAAGTAATTAAGTTCAATTGTACCTCATCAATATTTAACCTTTACTGTTTTGCAGTTGTTTATATTTGCAGAATGTGAGAACTTAAAAGTAGATGATGACTAACATCCTGCACCGTTCTTCTTCATTAAATCATTAATGTAGTTTCTTTAAGAGTAAAAATGACTGGTTTTTTTAAAGGAAAATAGGAATCAGAGCATCTGAATTTTCTTTACAGCTGTTAAAAGTAGTTATGAACTGTGAGATATTTTAATGTCTTGCAGTTCCGTGTAGACCCTATGCTATTTGACACAACTGCTTGCTCAGGAGACAGCCCCTAAAATGATGCCCACTAGTACAGCAAGAGTCCATGTACTGTCCACATTAGAAACCTCTTTTTTCAGGGCTGTTTAGTTATTAAGAAAGCACTAGTTGAAATATTATATAAAGGTACACATGTATAAGATTATTTCATCGTTTTTAAAAAAAAAAAAAAGTTAGGGCTAGAAACGTAACAGACAGTTATTCCTGAGAGACACTAAGTAAAAAGCTTCAATTACTGAAAAGGACACTTGTTAGGCCACAAGTCCAAAATGCACATTAGTCTATTTTAAGATGTATTTAAAAAAAATGGAGGATGGCTAAATACTTTAAAAAAAAGTTTTAGAAAGGTCTCAAAATGAACCATAAAAACTTTTTCTGGTGATAAAATGTATACAAATGTATATGTTACATAAAACAAATAAAAGTACTGTATTGATATGCATTCACAAACACTTGAACAGCATAAGAAGAGATCCTTGCTGTGAATGCATAGTTCAGAAAAAAATTTAAAAGTACAAAGCAACTTCAAGTTTGGCAAATCTTACATACCATAAGAGTTCCAACACCTATGCACAGTAGGGTGGATTAACCCGCTGGGGGCTGTGGACATATATATGCACCTCCTCCTAAAGTGTTCATTTGGCTGGCAGTCTGGAAAACGCCAGAATGTGAAGGGTTACGTGGGAACACTGACAGTCGGCTCTCGTAGGTTTAACTTTAAGCCCGTGCTTTAAATATAGGGTGTTATGTATTTGGAAACACAACTAATACTCTTTATAAGTGATGTGCTACTTGGCACTCAAAATGAAGGACTCGATGAAGTCTTGCTCCCACTAGTGAATCATTCTCCAGATGACAACTTCATGCTTTGGACCTGCCTGTATTTATTTTTGGGGGTACCATTTTTCAGAAGTCATTTCCTCCAAGAAGTCTTGTAAATGTAAACTGTAAACCATCTATAACTTACATGCTGTACATATTGGATGCTTAAAAGTGGTTACTGGAAAAGCCTGAAATGTTTCTTTTCTTTGAAGTTCAGTAGAGAGACAAAAAGAGCAAGCATAAGGAAGCTAAAGCTCCTAGTTAGTCCCTGACAGATATCTTTATGATACCAGAAAGGCAGACAAGCAATTTTTTTTCCATTGTATAATTTTACTGATTTGTTCCAGGATAATATGATTAAAAAGCAAGAAAAAAAGAAGGAATGGCTATGGTCACCTCTCTCTGCAGCCAAACTGTTCCAAAAGGTGCTTTGGGCTGCTTTAAGTGATTGAAAGTATTGACAAACACATAATTCTGTAGAAACAGGGGGAAAAGCTTTTGACAAAAGTTTCAATGAAGTGGATTTAGAAAATAAGGAAGGATAAGAATAGCAAAACCACAGGGTACTAAGTCATTGTAACATTATTTTTTTAAAAGTTCACAGCACAAAACTCAAAAACACAGACACCTAGTGACACCTGATGCTTTGCCTTTTTGCTCATAACCCGTAATTTCATTTTAGATCTTTCACTGTCGCAGAACACATTACAAAACACAAATATGCAGTGCCGCCTACAAAGTCTTCCTAGACTGCTTTGTGTCCCTGAGCTCTTTCTAGGGAAGAGCCTCACAAGTTGGGCTCCAGAGAGCTTACATCATCCTACTCCATCCTTTAAAGGGGTTAGTGTTGCCTACATG
>VXBB01017350.1:34180-36680 GCA_013399915.1 Illadopsis cleaveri | reverse complement strand
TGCACTTCTAAATAATTTCCTTGTTAAGGACAACTTGTTTTTCTCCCCCGAGTTTTGTTCAGCTATCAAAAAAAGTAAGGAACACTGAGAAAAAAAAACAGTCCGACTCCCCTTTGCCAATTCACAGCTTAAAAATTCTATTTTCATTTTCTGTCAGGCTATTCAGCACAAGAAGATGCATCTGTTTTATTCCCACAAAAGAGAAATAAAACCACCATATCCCAAAATGTCTAACAGTAAAACATATAGTTTAGAGCCAAAAAAGCACACATATTTGGTGAAATGCAAGATTGTAAGTTTTTTGTCAGAATACTTACACAGCCAGAAAAATTCAATGAAGAAATTTTGTTTCAGCTTAATATAGCCTATTCCAATTTCTTTCATTTAAAAGTAACAAACACGCATGTACCCTGTGTGGACAAGTGCAAAAAGGAAAGTTCTGTGTTCCCATATTTGCTACAAATTCACATTTGCTGGTGCAGAAAGTTTATTTCTCAGGAAACACTTCAGAAATAATAGATCCTGGTTGTTACAGTAGCTCAGATTTTTAATTTCCAGTGCCTCCAGATAAATAGTATAAGAAAGATTTCTTCTTTGTGGAGTACAATTACTCTAAAGCGGTTTGAAGCTACCACACATAATACAACATAAGTAATTTCATTCTATTTTGGATTGAAACAAGCTTATCAGGATTGTTATCTGTTTATAAATTATATATTTAACAGTAAAGTAAGAAAGACATGGCTGGAATTTTACACATGGGGAAACACGATTAGAGATATGCCAAATTGCTCAACCTAATCCCAAGCAATAGAATCTTATGGGCACTGGGAATTTCCAGAAGAATTAATCATTATATGTTGTAAAAAGCTCAATTAAATACCCTTAGAAACCAAGCAGAGATTCTTTCAGACCTGCCTGTGATATAGTCCTCTCAGCTGCAGAATGTTTGCCTCTCTGAGCATCCCTTCTCTTCTCATTCCCTTAGATACTGAACCTATGGAAAGCACATTTTGAGAAAAAAAAAAATCTTTGGTGCTTTCATGTCTTGTACTTTACACACTTGGCCATCTTGAATTAATAGGAGTCAATGAAGATGCACATTCTTAAAAGAGCTGCAACTTCATTGGTCTAATCTCTGAACTTTAAAGACCTTCGTTTTATGAGCTTTCCTCAGGGTAGGTATTTCAGTGTTCGAAAAACAGGGTTATGGACTGTTAAATTAAGCACATGTTCTGCATCAACATTTTAGTTGCAGCAGGTTATTTGGTGCCAAGTTTGCCAGTCAGTATCATCAATTCGAAATATGTGCTTGTTTGTTTTTAACAGGTGTTTTGAGAACAGCACAGGACAGGAGAAAAGCAGTGTTAATATATTCATTTAGTATTTATCCTTAATTCTGAAAATCCCCTTCCGTCTGAAACATGACAAAATTTCACCTCAGGTGTTTAAGACACATAGAGATGGAGCTGAAAAGGAGTGCAAATCAGTACTTCTGTTACTTCATCAGCCTGATGATCTGTGCAGTCATTTCTATTGAATATTTTTTCCCATCTAGTAATCACAGACCTGGGTTTACATATGGCATAACCCATCTATTTATAGAAAACTACTTTTTATTGTGCAACTGATGTTAACTGTAGAAGAAAAAAGTAAGACTGAAGCTAAAATCCCAGTACCCTTTAGATAATGAAACAACCAGGGACTTTAACTCAGTCTGTTCTTCTGAAGATCATTTGTTAGGAGTTTGCATCACAGGACAAAGAGGCAGAAGAAATTAAAACAATCTAAACCCAAAATTGGCTTGTCCACATCAGTCGTGCCACAGAACCAAAATAATAACTTGCTCTTAAAACTGAGTAACAGCAAAACATAACAATAAGATTTACACACGCACCACTGTCACATTTGTGGGTCAGTTGAGATGGTGCATCACAAATTCACAAAATACACATACACAGATACACACTTCTTGCAGGTGTTATCTCAGGCTTGGTCTGCTGAGAAGCCAAGTGAATCCCCACAGCGACATTTGAAGGTTTAAAAGCTCAAGTTTTTGTTTCTAAATGCCTATGAAAACATTGCCTATGCTCAGAGGCCTTTTAAAACAAAACCAAAGCTTTTAAAGCTTCAAAAGCGGTCATGGGAATTTGCTCATCAGGAGGGAATCCTAAATGAAGGCCAAGATTCAGTGGATTCCCCTAGACATGAGAAAAGCCATAGCTTGTCTGCAGTTCTACAGTTTCTTGTAACAGATGTGGGCTGATTCATGAAAAACCTTTGTTCATGCTTTACATTAGACAAAATCAACTTTTTAAAAGTTTATGTCCCGCTATTCTTTGCTATACTATTAAAATCCCCCCAAAAAACAACAACTCCCCTAAACCTACCAAACAAAGAATACAACACTACCAAAAATCACCCCTATGAATAAAACCCCTACCTTCATGGATACTTAATGCAACAATGAGACCACCTCCCAAAGTCATCAACTTAGATA
>VXBB01017350.1:4800-34143 GCA_013399915.1 Illadopsis cleaveri | reverse complement strand
AAAAAGGAGAGGTGGAAGCTAGGCTTAGAATTTCTAACATTATAAACTTAAATACTTATAGGACAGGAAGGAAACTGACTATTGCTTTTTAATAAATGGGAGATGATTTGGAGAAGGCAATATTCTAAAGCTATGTTAAAGGTCTAAACTACTTTGAAAAATTTTTTATTTTTAAAAGCCAATGTTTTCTACCTATGACATTCTAAAACAAAAAAGAAGCTCCTGACTAACTAAAGTTGTTTAAAGAACTGTTATAAAAAGGCAGCTAGATATTAAAATTTGAGTGGATCAAGTCTGCCAATTCAGTTATTTAAAGCATAAGAAGCCTGGCGTAAATGAAATCTTTCTTCTGAAAGTACGAGATACAGCTTTTACTCAGTTTTAAGTAAGGCACACAGGTAAAAACCCCATGATTTCACCTGAATTTAACAGCAACATCCCTCCTAACAGACATTCTCCCTTTTCTTTTGGATGTAATGATCTCATTTTGCTCACAGAAGTTACACCTTGCCCCACTGAAATAAGACAGACAACTCAAGAACAGCTAATGAACATGGAGAAGGCATAAGAGCAGAGGATATTATGTTGGGTTTTCTTTTTTACATTCAAAACCAATATCCTTCTCAAAATAATCTAAAATAAAATTAATCACCCTCTAACAAACAGCTGTTTGATGGAAGACTGGAACAGAGGACCAATACATGGATCCTCCACTGGACATCTGGTCATGTGTGAGAATATCCTGCTCATTACAGCCACCGAGCAGGACCCTTCACATCTAAGAGTAACACAGTGGCAGGCAAAGCAGGTCCAAGTGGATGGTTCGAGGGTTTGCCTGGGCTGCAGGGTGCTCTTTGCATAGTTTACAAATTACGTGCTCAGTCTCTTAAGAATAACTGAACCTTACAAGGAAATTCTCTAAGGAAGCATGTAAAATGTTTATACGTGAATAAACAAGGGGAAAAAAGATACGCACACACCTACTAAGAGCATGAGCTGCTCCTCTGAGCCTGTGTAAGGCAGTCATGAAAGTAGCATGAGAAACAAATTCAAATCTGAACTCGCTGATTATATGAAGACAGATTATATAGACATTTTTTTTGCCGCACAGGCACGTTAAGATTGAATCAGTTCTGCCTTCAGATGTACAGACTGTGCTCCCACCAACTCCCACTGAAGTCAGAATTTGACCTATTGTGTACTTTACATTCACATCAATGAAATCAGTAAGAATGCAGAAAATTGCTTTGGAAAGATATAAAATTCTTTACTAGTTCTAAAATAAAAGAACAGTTTATTTCTTTTAAACAAACCAGATTGATAGGCATTTGGAAGAGCTTAAAGGAGCGTTAATTGGCATACAGTAAACCTGAATTCTGACAGTGTGGACTTCTAGCTAAAATGACATTCTCTTTGGTGGTCTTAGGACTGTAGGATTAGTTTACAAGAAAGTAGAGACGGGTTTGAAACCAAACCTTGAATGTCAGTGATGAATTACCAGATTAGAAAGGCCCGCCAAAATTCAGATTCAGAAGGGAAAATGAAGTAACAAAAAAAGAAGAAAATTTGTAACTAAGGCTGAGTTATAGATTAATAGCATGAATGAAAGATCTCTAAAAACAAAGAAAGAAATCAATAAAGACCTTCTTTGATAAAACCTTTCTCATACACAGAACTTTATCCAAAACTATGCTCGGAGCTGGGAATATGAACTGCTAATAACATTTAACTCAGGGAAATAATTAGAATAGCCAATTCACAAATAAATGAAAGTGTTTCATCTATCATTGCAGATATGAACTACAGAAAATTTTCTTGAAATAGATAAGGCAGGATGAGTTTCATTTTTCTGAGAGAAGAAAGAAGAAAACAGCAGCATATAGACTGTAAGGTATACAGTATCAACAGTGTCTAAAGTAAGTTTGTGAACTTAAGAGAATTTCCCTTAAAACTGATTGTCCCTTAAAACTGAAATAGTAAAATCTGTAAGTAATTAAAATCTAAGAAATATTCTACACTAATATGAAAGTCTTTATTTGTCCTTTTAACTGGAAAATTGCATTGTTACTTCCCTCTTGAATGAGGTATGAGCACTGCAGTAATTTCTTCTTTTTAAGATCCTTTCACAAGCAAAGAACAGAACACACTGAATTGTAAGTCATACGGGATGTTAGCACAGATCAGCCTATCTCTGTTTCCTTAAAATGAAAGACATCTATATGCATGAAGCATTTTGGTTAACCTCTAAATCAAAATTTAATTTTGTAATACTATAAACTTATGGAATTTACCTTTTTACACAACATGGATAAAAGATTGCTGACTAAATATGTCTATTAAAATAAAGTATTAATTAAGTTTAACACTTTGCATCTAGAAATATGTGTCTAAATTTACCACTGAAAAAAAGAGATATGAACCAGAAATATTTTCTTACTCCAATACGTTTTCACATTGTGACAGATGTTTTGCACAAAATATGCTAAGTGTCTGAATACTCAAAATGAATCTTAAGTGCATGAACTCAAAAGCACATGGAATCTAATCAAAAGTCTAATAAGCTAAAGTAGACAAAACTTACCAACATTAGGTAAAATATTTGTAGTTTTTGATTAGAGAAAAAGTGTCAATTGAAAACAAATCCTACAAAGGCTGAGGTGGTTAATATTAACCCCACTGTGGGCCTCTTGATTTCGGTAACAGGACTTGTAATATATAGAGTAACACAATGTAATAGCCTTTGCCGTACTGAGGTCCTACTTCAGGTGCTGTAGGCCCTTCTGAAAATGGAAAGTCTATACTGAAATATGCACAGGAGTTTTAGTCCTTAACAAATTTCTAGCCTAAAAAATATTTGCCATCTCCACAATATTAATTATTACATTAAAATCTTTAAAAAGTGTCAGATTATAGTTTGGACTTCATCTTAATACTGAGAAGTAAAAATAATAGGCATTAATGAAGAAATAGTGTAAAGGTGACAGCCTTTGGCTGTAGAGAACACACACAGCTCTAATAATTTTCTCAAGGCAGAGAGCTGACAGTTACACTCATTGGGTTTTACATGTTCTATGGCCTGAGTGTTTTTCATTCAAAACAGCTTTATTAACAACCTGAGAGCACAGAAAAACAAGAAAAAAGAATCCTGCTATAAAAACTGACATGCCCCTTTTTTATTTTTTGCAATAATTTTCTTTATATAAAACATTAGCAAAGAAAAATAATGTTTGGGCATGAGGTGGATGCACAGCATACATGATTGTTTTAAACAAGGGAATTATGTACCCAGCTGAATGGAAGTCCATGAACACCAAGCAGTATAACCAAGTCAAAATTATTGTTGTCTCAATGAAGCACTTGGGATATTGTTTGAGCACCAGGACCTCAATATGTTAGGTACTGTACAAATAAATGACAAGGATAACCCCTCTCTCTCTCTCTCACTTTTTTTTTTTTTTTTAAACTGGCAGAAGCCCAATGTACCTCCATTGATTTCAGATGCATTAGGAAGGAGGGGTCTGATCCAAAGCTCACTGAAGTCAACCAAAGTCTCTTTCTGTTGATTTAACAGGCTTTGGATTAGTCCCTAAATAAGAACAGATTTTGGCTCAGCTAAAGGATTTCACTTAAGCCCTCTGCTTGTTCAAGCATCTAGTAGGAGCTAAGAGAACACTGCAGTCCTTCTGAGTAGGAGGCTGTGCTCATTCCAAACTATCCCCTTTAACAGATGTACAGGGTCAGGAGTCCCACGAAATGGAGAACCATCAGCAAGTGGTAAATCTGAGGTGCGAGGAATTAGGAAGGAAGCTTCAAGCCGAAAAATTTTGATTTGTGCTATTTGTGCGATGTTCCATCCTCTTTAGGCAGGAGTGTAAAATTAGAGAGGGAGTTCATGTGAGTTTCCCAATTTTACGCTCGTAAATTATTTAAAACCTTAGCATCAAGTCCCGCAATAAAATTGTATGTGCACTTGCCATACTCCCTCTGCTGAACTCCCTGTGAATGAGGGCTGCCTTTAGTCAAGGTATGACCAACTTGCAGCTGTATGTGGAGAGGCCCAAGGAAAATTTAAACATATGTAATTGCTTAAACAAGTGTCGTCATAGTAAGCTGGTGGGCATAGGGCAAGATTATAGGGAAAAATGCACTCTTTACTTATTTAAGAATTAAATGCCAGGGTTGTCAAAAAAATTCATGGTACAAATCATGTATTAATGGAGAATTTGCTAAATTCCCCTGTCTTGCTTTCATGGCTGCTCCACCAATCCTTGTCAGTTATAGAAAATGCTTTGTTTACACAAGAAAATAGAAGACTCCAATCCTAGCCTGTGCATGAGGAATGTATAGTGCCAAGGGTGTACAAAGGTAACCATCCATAAAATAATTTGAGCTCATTCCATGAGTTATGAGGCCAGCAGTTTAGGACAGCACTCAGTGCAAGTTTGAGCATCTGGAGTTAGCAATGGACTTCAGCCTCAGAGCAGCTGGGAGGGCAGTGAAGCAGGAGGAAACTACTTTGTCTTGCTCTTTCCTGGGCTCACTGCCCCGGCTGTAGGTAGGAACAGGGTCACCGGGGCCATTGTGCCAACTCTGCCACCAGACAATTTCCCTGCCCTAGCTCCTTATGCCAGGGTAAAATCAGCTTCACAAATAACCTAAAAACAGACAGGCTATGGGGCTGTCACTTATAAACCACCCATATGTATCAGTAGAAAACAAAGAATCATTTACTTTGTCGAACTCCACACCTACCTGAATTAATATATTGAGTACAACCAAACAGAAGCAGTCAAATTCCTTTAAGTTGAGTTTACTGCAAAGCTTTAATCTCTCCAACAGAGAAATTTTCAAAACTGTTGGCATTTCAAGAAATTAACTGAACTGAAAGCACAAATTAATTTTTCTCTGAAGCTCAATTTAACATATAAAAACTACCAAAGGAAAAAAATGACTCAAAACCTTGTCATGCAAATATAAAAGACCCAGTGCTTATAAACATTTGTCCTCTAGAATGTAGGGTATGATGAAATTTCATTCCAAAATATATCAGGAAGTACTAGAATTTTATGGCTGTCTTTTTATAGATCCTTAGATGTCTTAATGGCAGTAGGTCCTATGGAAATTATAAAAAAAACAAATAGGGTTTTTCTTTGTGTATTTGTTTTTTAAGATAGAAGAATCATGCTCTGCTTTCATTCATTCAGATGCATTTGATCCAAACTTTGCATATCTGAAAACAGTAGCACCCCCGATCTTGCTACTGATTTCATGCAAGAAGGATCAAGATCTTATGGGAATAGTGCCTTTTTTTTTCTCTCCTCTGAGAAGGAAGAACTGCTTTTAACTGACTCACACTGCCTTCCTTCAGACCTTCTCTGGACCATCCTCCAATGATTCATGAACAAAAGACAGATCTTTCATGAGTACTGTAACTGTGATCCAGACACCTAGTTGGTGCACTTCAAAATATTATTCTTAGGTTCTGTAGAAAGCCAAGCTACTAAATCTAGATTGGTGCGCTTAAGACTAAAGATGGTAATAAACAACTGCAAAACAGTAACACAAAAGGGTTATCAATTCCCCCTCAAACAGAAAAGACATATTTCATAATTAACAAAAAGCACCTAAATAGGAAACAGACTGTTCATGATACTGCTGCCATCTCCAATGCCCTAAGCTTTTATTCTTAGCCACCACTGCCTTTGCATCTGCTGAAAACTCACAGGCAACAAAGCAGGGGGTATACATCTTCTCATGCCAGGACGAGAAAAATCAATGTCCATGTTTAAAAGACAGAGCTATTGATGTGCAAGGTCACTAAGCATCGCAACCTGTTCTATAGCTCTAGAGTACTAAGAAATTCCTAAAGAAGGGAAAAAAGAACAACAGTGCATTTTATAATCTTGTTTAAAATCAACATTACCCTTGAGTCCTTACCAGCTAAATGAGAGCACAGAATCCAAGTTTTCCTTGGTCTGCAATTGCTATGCTTGTTCAGGGGGAGAGAAACAAAACCACTAAACAAGGAATACCCATATATAGTGATACAATGATTTTTAAACATTGGAAACACCACTTTAGACTTTCATCTTTATGGAAACGTCACTGAAGAAGCGGTGATGTGATCCATGCCATCCTTTTTTACTACTTCATAAGCCTTGTTCATTAAAAACAAAGTTATAATACAAAGTTAAAAGATCAAGGGTATTTCCTTCACATGTTTTCACCTTTGTGAAAGAAAGAGGAAATGTTTTTAAATAATACAAAAATTTACAAATGCAGTATGTCCAGAGCTTATTTTATGAAATTCAAGAAGGCCCAAGAGAAGAACACACTTGAATTTTCTACACGAACATGCCTTCCTGGAATATCAGAGCAGTCCACAACAACAGATGACCATTTCATACAATTCATGGAACTCTAGTGCCCGTTGCGCACATGGGAAAGAACATATGTCAGAGAGGGCACGTAACTTACACAAGGTCCCCTCAGACTCAGTTCTGCAGCTAGTTGCTCCTGGGTAAACAGACACACCTTTACCTCACGAAAAGCTGAGAAGCTACAGGGGTGCCCACCAAAATAAAGATGTCTTCCCAGTGACCATACTTGTTATTTGGATAATGCCTGCAGGTAGTGGGATAATTAATGTGGCCATCACTGTTCCCCTGTATTATCCTACCTTTACAACTACACTAGTTTTTTTACAGCTCACATAACTCCAGAAAGTTGCAAGTTCTCCTATGGAAATTATTTTTCAGGTGTACTTTGTTATTCTTGTAAACATTTTTAAATACTCTTTTACATTTACTGCATGCACAAAGACTTTCACAAACCAGTAGAAACCACTGGTTAAAATGCCAATCATTTACTTGACGATGATATCCTAAACTTACAGACACTCATCTGATTTTAAAAATCCTCAGCTTATCAAGATTTACACATAGATGGTCTGATTTTTTAGTGAATGTAAAACCTATATGAATTATACAATAACTTAAGTGAATAGGAAGGTAGAAAATAGGAGAAATTACTCACTTTAGCCTACATAAATCTTCCTGCAACTTCAGCTCCAATGTTAACAACCTGTAGAACCTGTTACTAGAAATTATACTAAGAAAGTATATTTAGACACCAGATTTAGGTTTATTCAAACCCTGCAATCAGTTACTTAAATGGGACACAATTTTATAAATGAAAAACAACATTTTACAGTAACTGAAAATCAGAATGGTTTGAAAATTCAGAACTGTAAACAAATGCGTCAAATCACATTAAGTGTCAGATAAACACAGCTGTCAAATCTTCTTCACCTGTCCTACTTCCCCTGCCATATAGATATAAAAGCTGCTCAGAAGCTGTAAGAATCACCAAGTGGTTAGCACCCCTCTTCTCGGGCAAAAAGACAAGGCATTAAGACAAAAGGCCAGCATACTACAATGTGTGGTGCCATAATGCAGTGTTTGGTGCTCTAGAGGGCCTTCAACAAGTACTGTACAGCAAAAAAATCAATTGAAAATCAGCATGATAACAGAGCATGAGTTGCCCTGTAATAGCCTCAAGCCCCACAAGGCTACCGGGGTCCCTTTCATTCAGCAGGCTGCCCTGAGCTGGTTGAGCCTGCCCTCCTGCCCCAAGCACTCTGGATAGGTCTGTACCTCTCACCCATGGCTTTCACCTTCATTCTGGCTCTTCTAGGGGTGGAGCTGATTCTCTCCACAGTGGCTATTATGGGGCCATGTTTTCGATTTGTGCTGGAAACAGTGTTGGTAACACAGGGGAGGGCTTTCTCTGTTGCTGAGCAGCACTTGCAGTGTCACCAGCACAGAGGCTGGAGTGCACAAGAACTAGGGAGGACACACACCTGGGACAGGTGACCCCTGCTCACCAAAAGGATATCCCCACACCATATGGTGTACTGCTCAGCATATAGAGCTGTGGAAAAGAGAAGGGGAAGATGCCCAGAGTGATTTAATTGTTGCCCCAAGTCACTCTTATGCATGATGGAACTGCTGCTTCCCTTGAAATGGCTGAAAACCTGTCTGCTGAGGGGAAGTACTCAATGAATTTCTTGTTTTGTTTTACCTATTACATTGTCTTTATCTCAACCCATGTGTTTTTTTCACTTTTACCCTTCAGATTCTCTTCCCCACCTCACTGGCAGGGGGAATGGGCAAGTGATTGTGTGGGGCTGAGCTGTCAGCTGGGGCTAAACCACAACTACCTTGCACAGTAAGGGAATCTGACAGTGGTTGTTTTAAACTTTTAAAAGTGCAATTTTATTTTTCTTGGCATAGATTTGAAGGCTTTAAGTTTTTCTCTCTCTCTCTTCTTCTTTTTTTCTTTTTTTTTTTCCCTTAAATAAATATCTACTCTAAGTAAACCTACTGATTTTGGACTGTAAACACCCTCAGCATTAAACGGATCCCTCCAGTCCTATGGCTGAAGTTACAGAGGTGGTTCCTCTGTCATGTTTAACAAAGTACAACTCTAGATGTACAAGAGAAAGAAATACTGTTCAATTCCATGCAAATTGTTATGCATGCAACAAAATGGGCCTACAAATATTTCACTCATATGGTAGGTTTAATTTCAATATTTCTTTAATTACTTTCCAACAATGTCTGGTTTCTGTTGAATTTATGCTAGTACTTGGCATTTGATGCAACCCCCAAAAGATAAGATACATATGTCCCCTCTTCACAGTCTTGGCATTTTTACCTTAACTCAGGCATTGAAGGGATTGGTTTGAAAAATTACCTTGCTGATTAGATGGGTTTTCTAGTAAATTTATTGCATTAATTCTGAATATGACATAAGGTATATAAACGTTCTGTCTGACTCAACAGCAACATATCATGGCTTAAGGAGGACATGTATGCTGATCTCTGTGAGCAAAGAAAGAGCTAATTGGGAGTTAGATTCAGTGTGATTATCAGCTTGTTTATGATAAGGGAGTACTCTTCTGAATAGCGCTGTAAATTCATTCCCTGATTGTGGTGTTAAACCACAGCTCACTCCTCCCCTCCCTTGCCTTTTTTTTTAAATTTGGTTAGAAGGGGCTTTAAACTATTTTAAGCAGATGACAGTGTCATGCTTTGATTTTCGTCCATCTTAAAAAATAAATCAGCTACATGAGCCTGATGTCAAATTCCACTTTCTAATCGGAGAAAGGCACATTTAAGTGTTTACTATAAGAATACATTTGGGTAATTTTTCCCCATGTCATTATGAACATTAGACTGACCCAATTAATATGAAATGTTTCTATGCTGCTGGAACAGACCGTGTTACAGAAAGAGCCATTTGCACAACCTGTTCGTGATTATGGGCCATAAGGACACAAAGATGGCATAGACATTTGTGGACCATCTGAATTCTTACAGAGGAATGAGAAAGAGGAAAAAAAAAAAATTGTTAGCTGACTGTTGTGGGTCATGCTTTTTAATCCAGAGTATTGGACATGTAACACAGCAACAAGAGCTGATCATTTTGTTTAATCACCTTTTGGATGTGTGCCAGATGGTCTCTAATGAGAGCGCTGCAAACAGAGAGAGATGAACTGCGTCTAACATGCCACTAGAGCTTTCCCGTAAATGTCTGAGAACTGAATCCAACAAGAATTTAGTCTCAGAGCAGAAAGGGATACATTTAAAAACTATGTGCATTAACTATAGTTTTCCCCATAGAATCCTCACTTGGCATGAATAATTTACCCTCTCTTATGCTAATGGGATCATGAAAGTATCCCTGTGTCTTTAGTGCAGCTATTCTCAGCTTTCAGTAATTACCCCACCCAGTGAAAATAACATGGCTCCTGCAGCTGAACGGCCTACCAGTACCTGGCAATTAGAAAGATCATGGCTGACAGAGGAGCGGTCTAGAGATGGACACACAACCTTCGGCAGCCTGAGGAGCAGTTTGAAAAATTAAAAGCCTTCCACTGTGAACATTTCCGTCATTGCTTAGGATCAACATGGAGAGAGCAGCTCCTGCAAGGGCATTTTTATTTTTTAAGGATGACACAGAGTATTCCAATGTACTGTTCAGGCACTCCCATATTAAGAAATAGAAACATTTCTTGGTCATCAACAGTTAAAATAAAGCTTATGGGTTGGGGTTTTTTTTTAAATAAGAGCTGTCTTAATAAATAAGAGGGAGAGAATTAAAAAGTCAATTAATGAGTGTCCTTTGGTATCTGACAATTTTATCTGCTACACAAAGGAAACTGCAGTATTTCATTAATGAAAAGTTTTTATAAAACCATTACATAGAACTAGGCTTTGACCTCTGTCCATAGCACTACATGTTAGGTAGTTCACTATGTAAAAATTATCAGGCTAAAACATCTGGGAAAGAAAGCTATGAAACAGCAGGGAACGTGGCTGGTTTATTGTTTATCTTTTGTTTATGAGGCAGTATTCAAGTTTAATTACTACTCTAAATTAAACTCTAACAGGCATCAGGAGACATCCCTTTACACAACTATGTTAAAAAAAAATCCAGAGATTCCAACACTAGATCTTTCAATTAAATTGGTATATATAGGAAGAAATTAGTCTGTAATAACACAGGAAGATATTTAAGCACTTAATACTGTATATTTGAATGTGTTGCATTTTGAAGCCATTAATATTGTGGCAAACATACAATTATAATTTAGTGAATGGAATATTATCTAGCATTTGGAGGCAAATTGGGTTAGGCTGAATAGGATCTGAGATAGAAGGAATGGCCTAAGGGGGAATCCTACCTTTGTATTTTGAAATACAAATACATAAATAAATATATGTACACACACATACACATACATATATTTTAAAATACCCAGAAACATGAAATCAGAGACAAACCTCTCCACAGTAACAATCTCTTAAGTAAAATCATGTAGTTTTTTTCTCTGAACACTCACATACAAAAGTGGAGGAAAGAGTTCACTATGTTTATCGTAACAGTAAGTGACCAGTTATAGATGAACTTAGCTGTAGGAAAAAATAAAAGTTGAAAGCAACTAGCAAAAGATTATTCCAGATGGCATCTGTCATATTGTATTTAGGGTTATTTTAAAGAGATTACTGCCACTATGAAAACATTCCATTGACAGAGTTTTACTAGGCTGCATTTGAAACCCCAGCAAAACATACTACAAATACAGAAGTAAATGTGTATGTAAATTTTTACCCGCATCTAAATATACAAACCCACATGGATTAAAAGGTAAGAGTGAGGTGAGTAACTTGAATACAAGTATAATATTTTAAACACCACACACACACTCTCTAAGCTGTAAGTAAATAAAAGACGAGGAATCTGAGGAATCTGCAGTTGCTACCAGCCTGATTATTAGAAAACTGTACACTGAAATGAAAATTCACTACGAAACTTTAATGCTACTTATTGAACAGTGGGTAGGGAACACACATCTTCTTGCAGTTACTGTTTAATTGCTGGAGTCAGCAAACATTTATTTTTTCACGCAATAGACAGAAATAAAAGAAAGGATGGGAGGATATCAAAATTTGCCTATATTTAGCTAAGCTGGTTCTGGCATGATCATGGTTAATGTGCATGTGGTGTGCAGTGTGAGCTCAGCAGTTACTGGGCCAACTGTCTCAGTATTTCTGGGAATTCTGCCTATTCACAGTGCAGGGATTGTTCAATTGCTGCAAAATGTACAAAATGAATTTTACAAAAATGAATTGTAAGGAAGGCCCCATTACAATGATTTTACAGCAAAGATGTCAACATCAATTTTTCTTTCATGCATAGCTAATGATTAAAACAACATATTCCATTTGCCTAAGAATTTATTTCTTATTGGCACATCAAAATATTGAAATCAAAGTTATCTTTACTCTACCCTTATTACTCATTGCTGCTGAACCCACACCATTGTTCAAACCATGAAAAAATAAAGCAAACTTGGCAAGAAATACTTAAAACAAAGGCTCATCAATATTCTCCAATTTGTCAACATCTCAATTACAGCAATGGGAAAAATGTAAATTTCATGTCCTTTGAACACTAAGGGGTCTATTCTTCTGTCAGTGCACATGCGTAACTCCCATCACCATTAATGGGAATTACTCATACATATCAACACAAGGACGGGCCCCTCAAACTTGAAAGGAAAAGATGAATTAATAAGGGCTATTCGCTTCCTGTATCTTACTCAGTTGAAAACAGTCATTGTTCTTTAAGAGTTTTTCATACTTCATACAGTTCACCTTTATGAGAGCTGTGCCTTCTGAAATAATGCATCTCCAGTGAAGTATTATTTATTAGCAAGTTTGATTTTTCAGTCTGGATGTTTCAGCCCTTCTATCAGGACTTTCCTTTCTTACAGAAGGCAGCTCTCTTCCAACAAAACCATACCCTATCGCTTTATAGGTAAAAATACAAAGGAATAAAAATGTGTTCTGAATCTTTATGATGAATATGCATACTAGCTTCAGCAAGCTTACCATACTTACAGAACTAGGAAAAAGAAGTTGGAGCATTAGCTTTTGGATAAGCTTCCAAAGACTTTGCATGAATATGTTATTTTTTAATTGTTGCTAACATCAACATATCCCTCTCCTTTTTCTAAGTACTGGAGTTTGGTTCTAAGCTTTGTGTAGTGCCAGTAGAGTTTCTAATGTTAAAATAGACCTTTGGGCTTTATCACCTAGTCCTGTAAACAAATTTGATTTGCATACTGTCATTATTACAGGATAGCGTGTACTGAGTAAGAAATAATACTAATTAATTTTTCCAATGAGCATCAGTCCAGAGAGTTAACCTGTGATGGATGCTTCATTTCAGTTAATATCTTAGTTGACTTTGTCCTGAACCAGATAATGGAGTCTTTGCCAAAAAAAGCTATCATGGACAGACATCAAGCTGGCACAGAAGTGCTTCTAAACTACTTTGAGATTTGCCCTAGAGAGTAGCCTTGGATATTATTTATAAAGCGGCAGAGCATTCAGCACAAGTAGTTACATTAAAGAAAAAAATCAAGCTTAAAAAGTCACACAATGAACTACTCACATGTGTAAAGCAAAGTAGATGTGATACTCATTTATATTTTTACTGCTCTATAACCTATTGGAATTTTCTAATCTCTGGCTTCTTACTTATGATCAGTTTGTTACCCCAGGTCTAATCCTAAAAAGATGCTGAACTTCCTGAAAGGTCCTGAAGGAAGACAACCTCCATCTGACTTGGATGGATCAGGCCCTTTGAGTGAGAGAACACTATGACTATGACAGATCAAGCATACAATCCTGGTATCATAAAATATGAAACTGAAATTATTCCCTGGTGCTTTCCTGTAGACCACATGTTTTTAAACCTTAAAAAGATTTATTTCCCATTTTTCATGCATAATCTGCCATATTCATTATTTGCAATATCCCATAAAGAAATTAAACAGGAATTAAAGTCTAGGAGCATCATATCCATCACTGTGGTACAAATTGAGGCCAAATTCTAGAAGTCATTTAGCCTTTTATGTAAAGGCAGTGGCTGTTTTCACTTTGTTTCGCAAAGAATAAAGAAAACACAACACCCCAGAAGACTTTCAGATGTGTTTTTTCCTCTCCAAAGGAAAGAGTGGATGATAAAGCTACACACACCTTTTAATCTTCCACTTGGAGTTTTTACACATATATTCCTTGGCAAAAACCCCAGGGTCTTCTCTTTCCCCCCTTCTTCTCTCACCCCCTTTCCTGCCATCTCCCTTGCTATAACTCAGCTAACCCAACAGAACCAGTCAGTTTTAAATTTCAGTTGGGACCCCAGTGACCTGTTAATGAATCTACAGAGAGGAGAAAAACTCACAGTGTTGAGTTATGCCTGGTGTTGCTAGCTGACTTGGAGTCAGAAATGCTTGAAGCGTTAACGTAATTGCAAGAATGTGAAAAATGAAGCGTTGGGCTCCTGAGCAAAGCGAAAGGTCAAAGCAAGCCCTACACAAAACAAGTCTCTGGAAGATGGCCTCATTAGACCATTAAATCAGCTTCTCCCTTTTCTCCTTTGTAAGATGTTTAGAGTGTTTTATTTTTATTGTTGAATACATTTAACTCTTTCCAAGGCAGGGGGAAAGTTGATCGGACCTACTACATAATTACTAATCTTTAAAATAGTATTATACAGCATTGATCTGCATTTGTGGATCTGAACTGGGATAAAGTCAATAAATGCTTGGTGGATTACAGATCACTACTACTTTGGTTTGCCAGATGATCAATATGTTGTATAGCTTAGTTTTCTGTTGAACAAGTGAGGTGACATGCTAAGAACAACATAGACACTCACTACTAATAAAATTAGGATAATCTTTCAACATTTACTGCCTGAAGGCCCTTTACTTAACTCTTCCAAAGCCAGCATGTTTCTAATAATACCAAACACAGATTAGATTAACCCTTTTGATGCCAAAGGGCAGCCATACACTGTAGCAGAGAGACAGTCCTCCATAAAGAGACAAAATGCCTACACCCTTTTCATTTGGTTCAAACTGTAAGAATTATGGATGGATTCTTCTCGGTAATAAATAGATCTGCCTCATGCAGAGAAAGTCTACAAAAAACAGTCATCACTCACCCAAATCCTTTCCATCTCCTCCTTCCCCAAAATAAAATAAAATTAAAATTAAAGAAAATAATAATAATAAAAAAAGAAATCGCAGGATGCACATCATACACTCAAGGCAAAAGCAGAGAAGCCTGGAAACAGTGCTCTCAAAAGCCAGAGAAGACTGACTGTGGGATGAATCAACCTCTGCTGCCACCAGGCATTAGTGGAGAAGACTGTAAGTTGCTAATGTAACCCAAGACTCTCTAATGAGCTCCCACTTCCAAGAAATCCTTTGGGGCAAGTGGAGTACTTGAAACAGCATTTGTGGAAGCTCTTGGCAAAACTACAGGGAAACCGAGTTGACCCAAGTAAGTAACCACACTGGAATAGTTGAAGGTGGCACCTCTCCTTCTTGGCATTGTCTCGGACCAGCTCACTGCTGGCTCAGGAATTATAAGGTAAATTTTCCCCCCACTCAAGAAAGCCTAAAGAAAACTCAAGACAGACCTCACTCTCTTTACTCTTTCCCAGGACTGCGAGGGCAAGAGCAATCCAGAGTCATCTCCAATGGGAATTCTGCTGGTGCTGTAGAATAATCTTTCGGCTGCCAGCAGCCGAATGGAACAGTGATTTGCCACCGGACATTGGCTTCCCTTTAGAAGGCCCAAATGAGCACAAAGGGAAACATACTAGCAACGTTTTACCCTGCTAGACTGGACAGCACTAGTGAGTGATTTGGCCCCTCAAAGGTTGTTCCTCTTCTGTAGAAATGAGTAACAGATTTGTTGAAATCACATAAATTGGCAGAAACCTGTTTCTAAAGGAAAGTTGGTGTAGTAATCATCAACTGCTTTTTCTAATGCTTAGCAATATTTCCCAAGCACCCAGATTTGCACGACAAGGGATCAGAGACTGTGAAATGCAAGATGTCTGGATATGGATACAAGGGATTTCTTTATAGCGAGCATGGCTCAATGAAGAAACTTTTCTAATTTCTAAGGGGTTCCTGGGGCAGAGTGGTGATATATGTGTGAGGAAACTTCCTTCCTAGGGGTGGAATGAAGATGGCAGACCAACCAAAGAAATAATTTTTAAGCATATACTACACCAAGCACTTTAGCTATAATATACCACATAAACATTTGATCCACAGTAAAGCCTATGGCCAGCCAATAGACATAACACCAATATGCTGTTTAGCAGTCAAGCTCTCCCTGTCATTAACTGTTGAATCTGTAACAGTTCATGCTGAGTCTTGTACAGCTCAAATTTAATCCCATAGCAAAAAAATCCTTGTGACTCATTTTGGAGTTGGATCACACCCTTTGCCATGGCTACTTTCTATCAGCAGTAAGATTACAAACGTATAAACAATTCTTACAAATAAGAGACAAAACTAAACCACTCTACCAGAAACTAACTTTGCAAGTTCCTAGAATCGCAATGGGTACAACACCAGATCATCAGGCAGATGAGGAGAGCTAGCTCTGTGCCAAGCAATGGGCCATGTGAGAGACAGGAAATCACATATCTGTTGTGCTGTTTAAGCATAGTAAGTATCATGGAGGGAAGCAGTCTGCAGCACGAGAATAGTCAAAGCAACTCTACCCTTGAAGGCTTCTCCCTTCTCCAGCTTTGGGATCCTGCTAGGCTAGTTGAGTGTTAGCCATGTCAACTGGCTCTGCTGGGCGTGTGGGGAAAAAGACAGGCAAAATGCTGCAGATGTAGGAGAAACATCTTGTGGTGAGACCATACCATAAGACCTTATAGAGTCACTGTCAGAAGCTTACCAGGTTTACAAAGCAAAACAAGAATGGAGTCCACCTTAAACTCTGGACTAAAAAATATCAAAAAAGGAAAAAAAAAAAAAGAAAAAATCAACTCTTGAGTCAAGATCCAAGAGTGACAGCAGGCCATCTTTATCCAATGTTTAGCACTGGTGCCTTGACTCTTACACCTTCTGGAGTCATTTATTCTTCTAATGAGCACATGTAAAACACCATCATAACAGAATGACAGCCTTTGACACTAACTCAACATGGATGCAGATGACCACACATAAGGTGCAATGCAGTAGGAAGTAAAACAAAAAACCCTGAAAAAATAATCAAGCCTCCTGAACCCTGAGAAAGTTTCACTGTATATAGATACGGAAGAGGTTTTGCAGTTCAGTTGTATCTCTATTTACCATTCAGAATTCAGAGTTTCAGAAACAGATTAAAATCTGTACAAGCAAACATTTCAAAAAACATTTTTCTGTCTAATTCAGGGTTTGCTTCTACTTTATATAATTTAGCAGCTTCATAGCTTCACATAGAAGTCTCTTTCTCAGATAAAACTAGAGGTTAAACTCTCCATCTTTAACCCAACTCAAACAACTGCACCGCAGCTGGAGAGTATGTCTGTCATTATATTTACTTACACCACATAAAAATAAACTGTAGATAACCAAATTTGTAAAGGAATTGGCAGAACTAATCAATTGTTATTACAAAGCTTGTTTGAAGATTAGATATTTCACTTTGAAATAACAATAAAATGCAGCTAAGTGGGTTAGGAAAAGGAAATACCGTCTCCTAACTTACAGC
Source organism: Illadopsis cleaveri (assembly GCA_013399915.1). Lineage (NCBI taxonomy): Eukaryota > Metazoa > Chordata > Aves > Passeriformes > Timaliidae > Illadopsis > Illadopsis cleaveri. The sequence goes on along the minus strand of VXBB01017350.1, from coordinate 16,999 downwards.
TGATTATACTGCAAGTCTGCCACTCCATGTTTACTCTAAGGCAGATGTACTGATATAATGAAAAAAGCTGGAGTTATTTTAGTCATGCCTACTTTGTGGAGGGAAAAAGTTTGACCTTTTACCTTGCTCGCTGCTGTTGTCTCCACTCTGGGAAGCGTGGCCCCCACTGGAGGGCCCTGGTGTGCCTGCCGAGTGCGTTGAGGTTGCATCATCGTGGTCTCTCCAAGATGAAGGATTCTGGTGTCAGAGTGCCAAGGAATTTTTTCCACAGTTCCCATTCCAATAGCAAATGAAGAACAGAAAGCAAACCGGGAGAAGAGGGGAGGAAGGGGAGGAAAGTATACACATTAGCGTTTGTGAAATGTGCCAAACACCTATACTGTTTGCACAGTGTAATAACTCTTCAGCAAAGGCAAGCGGAGGAGATACAAAGATTTACTTGTTAAAACACAAGACAGATTTTTTTTTCCTTTTTTAAACTTTCCACATTGTTGTCTGGATTTAATTGTTTGAAGAGTACTGGAAAACAATATTTCAGGACAGACAAAACCCCCATCAGTTTAGTTTCTTAAGGAGCTCTACAGGGTAGTGGGAGGCAGAGGAGGGAAGGGCATCTACCTACATAGTTTATGACACTAAGTGTCCTCATTAGGATCAGGATAGCTGGTATGCAAACTATCTCCCCACACTTTGTTTTTCCAAACCAACTACAGCTGCGAGGGGAGGAGGGAAACTTTTTCAAGAAGTACAGGAGAACACACATAGGAGAGGAGTGTGTCCTCACTCCCTAACCTCTCTGTCACCCATTTAAAACTTCCAACAAAGTCAAAGTTGTGAGGGGAAATAGGAAGTTTTCTCTGAAAGACATAGTATACCAGGAAAGATGCTTCCTCACACCCAGCCACCACCTTGATATGACACATTTCAAGAGATTTTCTAGATTTATCACTCTAACAGTTCACTTACAAGAATTGTCAAGAACAACCATCAGGTGATTATATAAAATAACAAGTACAGTAATTTTTATGTAATTCATTTGACATTACTATGCATGAAATGCTACAAAAGGGAATGCAGAAGACAGACTTACAAAGTTTGCAAAACTTGGCTAAGTAAGAGCTGAACTACTGTACTTATGTCACATAATTCACGTATACTTTCTAATTTATTGAGTATTGGCTGTCCCAGAGAGAGGAGCTACCATTTAAAAGGATGAGTGAGGAAAACGTAATGTTACAGTTTAGTGCTACTTTGCTGAGTGTATTCTCCTCCTGTCCTCCTCCCCTTTCCTGATCATTCCCAATACCCTGCTGTTGCTTAAAGGAAAACAGGAATTCTACTGTACAGGAAGAGCTTTATCAGCACCACATGAAGGCAAGCAAGAGATGGAATTTCCTCTGGCAGAAAAAGAGAGCAAGAACACATGAAACAGATCAGAGCAGAGGTTGGACCTGCATTACTTGTCACCTGGATGTGACAACTTAAATCAAGAACATTAAAATGATTCAACAACAAAACAAACAACAAATCTCCCCTCAAAAAAAAAAAAAGCTTCTTAGGTTGCTTAGGTTCGATTGTGGTTTAAATCTGCATTGTGAAATAACACTAGACTATTAAGGCATGATGGGAAGCTGAAAGCAGCAAGAGACAAGACAGGTAAATTCTTTGAGCAGGATTGATTCTGACCTCATCTACATCAATGTATAGTAGGAATAAGTTCAACATAATCAACTGATTTACCCACTGTAAAATACAGCGTAAGTGTGATTGGGACCAAGTCCCAAAATCTATATTGAAACATCTCAAAGTAATCTTCTAGCACTGATTAGTACCACATGCTGTACAGCAACACAGAATAGAACTGCCAAGTAACGGCTTGCTATGATACCCAGCAACATAAATCTGACAGGCCTGACCTGGATCGCAGCAGAGACAAAGGAAAGAACCCATGACTTCAAAAGGTTCCCAGTAAAGTCTCAGGTGACCAAAGGGTAAGAAGGATCCAAATCCCCTTCACCTTACAGACAGACACACAAATACACCCACGTATGCAGTTCCACAACAGGAAGACATGAGTAAAATCAGAAGACAGGTCAGGATCTGAAATCTGCCTAACCTGTCAGCACAACACGCAGCATAACAGCACCTATGGCACAAAACCACCAGCCCCTCCAAAACCTAGAAGACTGATCTACTTTTCCTCACACAGAACTACAACAGGAAAAAACTGCCACCAACTGCCAGTAGTACTTTATATTCATTGAGGTTATTGTATTAATTTTCTCTAATTAATACTGTTATTCCCTANAAAAAAAAAAAAAAAACAAGAAAAAGAAAAACAAATAAACCCCCCCACATTTTACCATCACTTTTTAAGAGTCAGGTGGAGAGAAGCACAAAAAGAAAGATGAGAAGTCTTGAAAGTTGAAGCAGCCCAGGTGTTATTAAAAAGAACAAAAAAGTTGAAAATAACATTAGCAAAAAGTTCAGACGGAAATAAAAGGCAAAAACTGTGCAAGTTTCCTTACAGCCTGGATTAAAACAGTTGTGCCTATGAGCTTCCTTTTTTATCTCTGACTTAGGAAACCACTCAAATAGCTTCAAGCTGAAGGCAAACAGCAGACAGGAGCTCGTCAGCCCTCTGCAGCCTCTTAGCGTCAGCTGTTTGCCGGATGGTAATCAGATAAAGAGCTAGAAGAAATACAAGAAAAAGAAAAGAAACAACAGCATAGCATGAGTTTAGCCCTCCAACAACATCGTGCCGGAACCTTCTTTTAGAAAACGTAGTAATTGCAACATGTTCACCTAGGCTAAACTTTTCAGGGAGCACAGTGAGTTATGCTAATTTTGTGTACTGCAGGCTCTCTTGTGCTGGCTGCTGTTGGAGCTCCTTATCACAAGCATGAAAGTTACAATAATTAACTGGTACCAGCTCAGCTATGTTTTAAGGCGATTGTCATCCAAAACCTATCATACAATATTTCGAAATCTAGACCGGCCTTTCTGTTTCAAAGCCGTAAAAATTTGTAAAGGATCACTGAATAAGACTTCCCACAGCTAAAAACACTTGCTGTCTCTACCAGGCTGAGTTGTTCTTGACCTCAGTTTGCAGATCCGGTTTGAGAAAGACAAACTGTATTGATTGCGAATTCAATGTATTTCTTGTGACACAGTTTTCTAGAGGAAGCTATTTGGCAGAATTTTGTTGGAGAACAGAAAATATAAGATAAGGTATTTACTAAATGCAACAGTAGAATGTTGAAGGAATTTGAAAGGGAGAGAAAGATCTAGACTTTAACACAGTAAAAAATGACAAATAATTCTAGGGGTGGAGTTTACAGACTCATAAAAAGGCAGCATTCTTTTGGTTTGGACTAAGATCATTGTACAAGTCAGTCAACTGATCTTTTTCTGCCCTAGACCATTTCCAGCCTCACATCCCTCAGAAAAGATTCTTGGCCAAGTGACTAATCGTAATTATTTATTTTATGCACATCTTTGCCATAAAAAAAAATAAACAACAAACACCAAACAAAAAAAAAAGACCAAATGGCACCTCAAAAGTGTGCTTCACTGGAAAACTTTATCAATATAGTTGAGGTACCTGAAGAGATCCTAGTCTAAAGCCCACTAATATGAGTTGCAATTTTTCTGTTAATTTCAGTGAAATTTGTATTGAGTTAGCACACTGAAAAAAAAATTTAAAAAGAAGGAATCTCATTTCTTCTTGCAAGTTTAGTAATATACTTTGCAGAAACACATTGAAGAGTGTGGATGATATTTGCCAAATGCAATTGTCTATTTTGTGTACGTGTGCATACTATAAAAATTTCTCACGTGTATGACCTAAACTAATGCCAGATACCATAGAAAGTGAACAGCACACATGTATCTATTCCCAGTAGTTTTAATAATTGGGAGCCAAATATGGTACTCCTCTTGCTCTCACCTAATTGTGTTAAAGAGCAGTGTTACTAGGAGAAAAGCAGTGAATACTGAGTAGAGCACAATAGAAGGAGATGGAAAATAGATACAAGAAGCTATGTCTCCAGGGGCAGCATTTTCTATTTGCTGGGCTACAGACTCACAGCTGATAATGCAAGTTGTAATTAATATAAAAGCAGGAGACAATATGGGGAAAGCTTGTACTAGCAGGGCCACAGGAGATCACTCCACTGCTATCCACTGTTTCTCATTTACACACAGAAGATGAGAATTGTGTTTTCTTCCCTAGAAAACACAATTTCACCAGTGTTTTTTTCCTTGAAAGTAAAAAAATAAATAAATAAAAAAAAATAAAATTGATTTAGCACCACCATTGAATTTTGCTAAATCTAGAAAAGAGCAATGGAAAGGACAAAAAGCACAGAAAGCCAATCTGATACATTTCTCTTTTGTTGATGCTGAAAATCTGCTGGAAACCACAAGAGTTTTTAACTACTACAGGATTGTTTGAACAGAGATGTTGTAACAGAGAAATTTGATATAGGATAAGCTTCTGACAAATTGCAATTCTTACTTGTATGTCCAAAATATCTGCTGGGCAAAGTCTGGCTAGCTTTTTGTGAGTGTATGTAGTCCTGCTAGGGCTGATTCTGATCTCATATTGCTTTTTATGGTGATATTAAAGACTCAATTAACCATAAGGAATCTGCTTCTTATTTATAACTGGGAAGTAAAATCAATCAGGCCAGCTGATACCCATGTGAATAAGCTGAGCAGCATTTGACTCACATATTTTAACTGAAGTTTCAAGTACACAACTCTGACAGGATCAGGCTCCAACATAATTTTATCAGTTGAAATTGACAAAATCATTAATCTTAAAAGAACAAAAAAAACCCCCCTTGTTTTTATAAAAGAAACTACAATGGCTCTAAAGCTTATTGTTTCGAAATGTGGCTGGACTCAAAGGTCTGGTAAATTAATTTTACAAACACAAAACTGAACTGAACTACTTGATAGAGATGACACTATCCCCCCCAAACACAATCCAAATCCTGCTCACCTTGTTCTTACAAGTAACACATGTAAACACAGTGGAATGACTGATACCCCAAAGATCTGTATCTAGGTACACCCATATATGAAAATATGATAGACAATGCAGGACACGGAAATTTATCACATCCATGCACATGTGTTTCTGTGTGTGTATCTGTGACTATGTTTTGTGTGTGTAAAGTTCAGGATGGTATCTTAGACATCATGTCAAGTGCATTTAATAATAAACTTAGTATTTAAAGAAACTTTCAATAAGACAAAAAGACATGAAAAACTCTAATTTTACATAATACGTATGTTTTCTAAAAAAAACTACTCCTGGTGTTGCTAAGGTTTATTTTCCAAAAGATGCGTACTTTATGTGACTACTTTTTTGTACTGGAGTTACACAATTGAAACAAAAACAAGGCACAGCAATCTATCAGATATTTTGTATATATGTACAAGTTTTAATTCTTGTCCATTGATTTTGCATTTGAAAAAAGTGTCAGGAGCAATGCTTGAGTCTCCTAGAACAGGGCAGCGTTCTGAAAACTGCGTGTTTTGTATTTTCTAATTAAGATTGAAATCAGACATGTAATCCACCTGTCACCAAGAATCTGAGACTTGAAAAATCAGGGGGGTGTTGGGTTTTTTTAGTTGTCCTTCTATGTCATTCTGTGTGGCTACACTTCACCCAGACTCATAGACAACTCAAACCAAAAAAGGAGCACAGTTATCAAATAGATACTGAAAGACAATATTGGTTCAGTTTGAGAGAACACAGTTTAAAGTTAGAACATTCAAATTTGAGCTGTAGACTCAAATTTGAGGCTTCAGCTGTTGACAAAAGTGAACCTTGGCCCATCAAAAAGCAGGAATGCACAACACCATCTACAGCCTTAGAAAGTTCCTGATGCTATTTGTCCCTTCAAAAAGCACAGGGCCTACTGCAATGTCCTAAGTCTTAAACCACATTCTAAGTTTGCCTTATTATTGTTGCAGTTAGCTACTTAGTTTTCCTTCTGACACACTACAGACAGAAAGGGCACCTTTGGGATCTGATCTGATGTTTCTTGAAACTCCCACTGAAGTCCACAAAATGTGGCATACTTGCAGACTCTAGCATCAGGCCCCAAATTACTTCTTCATTACTCAGTGAAATCTTACTAAAGATTTAATTATATTACTGGAACAGGTATGTACTACACTATTTTTATTTTTTTCTTATCTGCAAAATGTCAGGAATTTGAACAGACCATTCTTTGAGGAGAAATATTAAAGAAACGTTAAGTTGTCTGGATATCCAAAAGTACAAAATAAAGTATCTCCTCATGAGAGAGCTGAAAGGTTTAATATTCCGACTAATCCTTCTCTTCTACAGGTAAGATGTTGGATTTCTAATATGTCAAGAATCTTTTTTTATAAAAGAGATGTATGTATATTTATATCAGTTTTAATGGTATTTTAGGAATTATGATCTGTATATTATTACCTCTGAGGGACAAAAAAAAATAAAAAGAAAAAATATCAAAAAGACTGAGGCCCTGATCCTCTTCCCACAAAAGCCAGTGGAAGGGACAGCCATAAATTTCTATGGGAGAATTACTAGGCTTCAAAACAGGTTTATGCTAAAGGAAGACTTGTATGACACCAGGTGAGGCCAGCTACAAAAGAAATGTAATTGAAGTACAAAATGTTATCAAAATCTCCAAATTTTATGAACATCATGTTTTTAAAATTTGAATAGCTTGAAATAAGAAAAGAAAAGATCTGCAAACAACCTCGTCAGACATTTTAGGCTGAAAAGAGAATTCAGGATATGGCCTGGTATGTTTAGTTGAACAATAATAAATTGTCTGCACTGGGAAACCGAACTTGAACTGCAGCTGCAAAGGGTTTTTTTTCCCTCTTTTCTTATCTTTTTTTTACCCCTAACTAATCTGGTTCAGCCAGGGCATAGCTGTAATTACCTTCTTCCCATCTACAGCTAATACCTCAGAGCAATAAAAAAAACTGAGGGTGTTAAAAATTCAAACACTAATTATGGGCTGTTATATTTACTAAACACAGCTGAGTAATAACAAAAGTTTCAGCTTCTTGTGGCCAGCACTACACTATTTGATCTACCATGTCCCTGGACCCTTTACACTAACTATATTACATAACAGTTAATAGTGCACTAAAATAAAATTCAATAAACACATTTATTACCAAACATGTACAGCACAACCACTTTCAGCTGTCTCCTTTTTCCAGCACAGGTATATCTCTGAAGAGTTCATTCCTTTGCTGGTTTTGGGTTTGGTTTCCAATTAAGTTATATAAATAGCTAAGCAGTAGATTTTGTAAGGGGATGCATGCAATATTTGAGTACCCCACTTAAAGGCTTGTGGTAAATATTGGCTAATCCTACAATTCTTTCCGTTACTTTCCTTCATGCCTGTTTTAAGGTCTAGAAAAACAATAAAGCTGAGTGCTGCCTTACTTCCTAATTCAGCACTGCCCCTGTCACTGCTACCACCCCTCACATTCACATTAAACACACACAGGGTAGCTTTACACCACTCAATAACAATAGAGGGGTATGGATTTTTGGGGTGTCAAACAGCTGTCACAAACTGTCACCTCCACAAGAGAAACCTTGGCACGCAACAAATTAACCTACACTTCTTTTGGGCTATCATTATTCATAGCCAATCAGTTGAAATGCTCCTAGTATTTCATGTGCAAATAAAACCATGAGGGGAAGACCCGTGGATCAGAATAGTGGGCCAATACATAAAACAGAGGGAACAACATGCTGTCTCTGTCCTTCTGAAGTGGCTCATCATCACCCCTACACCAACTTTCACCAAATGAGATCTAGCCTAAGGCTATATATTAAATATGCATATCAAGGCAAATGAAAAAAAATAAACCTGGAGAGCCAAATTGGACAAATTTGCATGCTTGAACTGCTGCATTTTCAGGTAGATACTCAGAAATGATAGCTCATTTTTTAATACACTTGCATGTTTATATTAGCCATTTTTAAAAGCTTTTCCTTTTCTATGAATAAACATGCATTTCTTTCTGCTGGAACACTGTACAGTGCAAATATAAAACATGGTAGTTTGAGTAAGCTATATAAAGGTGTTAAAGTTTTGTCAGGAAAACAAGCTAATATACAAAAAAAAAAAATCCAATAAGGAGACACATTTCCCAAAACGCATGAATAAAATGTAACTATGTGATACAACTCTTCATTTCCCAGTTGGTGTTCTGGTTGCACAAATTATTGCTTCCTTTCAAAACAAATAGCAGGGGGCTAAAGTAAAAATGTTATAGCTCAAATCTCCAGGAAATAAAAGGCTTTAAATTATAATACCCAATGAAGTGGTAAACCCTAACGGGTGCAAGATAAATGGGTTGTCATATTTATTTGAGTTTGTTTTTGGGGCCACAAAAGCAAGAGGAGATTCTACTTAGGGAAGATAATAGTTACCAAATTATCAAAATGCTAACCCCCTCCACTCCTGTCCTATCATTGTGTGTGAATTTAAATATTATAATGGAGCACAGCAAATTGGCTTGAGCATTTGCCATCTGCCAGAACCCTAAACAGGCTAGTTTATCTAATCTCTTCAATATAAACATAAGCATGCTCCATTTCTACACTTCCACTTGAAACACACTCTTGTAAAAAAACTGTACTGGAGAAACATGGGTTGTTTTGGGGGTTTTCTTTTTTCTGTTTCTCTAAATTTTACACAGTGACTCACTATCTTTCAGGTTGCCACTCATTTCAATTTCTTTTCTAGTACTCTCCCAGAATACTTATGCCCACGAATTTAGGGCTGTAAAATGCCATGAAACAAATATTTTTGAAACTGTGTCATGCCTCATGGAGTTTATTACCTACATGTGAGTTAGCTGATAAGCAGAGAAACTTTAAAGAAGATCTGCATACATTTTTTTCACTCAAAATAATAGATTTAAAATGTAAAACATAGCACAAACCTTGTCATGTAATGTTTACTGAATACAAATGAGAAAATGAAAGCTAAGGCTTGGGTCCAAAAATATTTCCCGTAACTAAGCCATGCCAGAAGGGGGACATTCAGAAGAATTTATTATTATTTTATTTCCCAATTCAGCTTCAGTCCAGGTCTAATGTAATTACCAAATACACATAAAACCAACATGTTTTCAAAGGAAACAAAAGCTCCTAGAAAGCTCATTCTCCCTGGACTTCCTGCTACTCCTCTTAACACACTGGGAAATAAAGGCAGGCGCCTGTGCAGAAAGCATGGTTAACTTCACACTGGGTGTTAAATTAATATTTCAACCGCTAAAATATTAGACTCTATCATTTAGATTATTAGTTCAATTGAATCTAAAACAGTATAAGTCCCTTTGCCTCCCAGGGATGCGTTCCTATAAATAAAGTGGAGCTCACACCCACCCTTTTTAACCAGAACTATTCCTTCCCTTTTCTGCTGTACCAGCTGCAATCCTTCCCTCCACATCCCAAAGTCTCTCTGCATCTACATCTTTTGAAGGATCAGAGAAGCCGCTCCAAAACCCGGAAAAACAAAGGCACTCTCCTCACCACACACACCAATGTTCAGTCCTACACACATTACACTAACTCACCAACTCCTAAAGTGTTAAAATCAACCGCTAACCTACGGTTACTCAATCATCAGTCTCTCCAACTTTCTGTAATACATTGTTAATAATTGCTTCATCAAGGTTACTGTCTTTTATTATGAAGATGCTTCAGGCGTTTGGCAATAAGTCCATATTCTGACAATAAATTGCTATAAAGCAAAAGCATTGGAAACTCTAATGTGCTAACCCCTTTTTTAATGCAATGTAGTATTGCCAATAATTCTCATCACTTGTCATCCCCACGAGAGGGGAGGGGGGAGCAAATCGGCAAACTTTCTTCCTAACTTTCTTGTCTGTGTTTCCTTACGTTGATGCATTGATTACAAAGTTGGCAAAGAACAGGAGAAAACACCAATCCCCAGACCAAACCAACAGTTTGCTAGCTCTCCAAGCTGCCCAGACCAGGAAACTTTACAAACCATTGCAAACTCGATGCTTTAAAGATGAAAACTGAAGGAATCTTTTGCATTTTTATAACTCCGCAAAGCGAGAGGGAAGAAAGTTTGAAGATGGGATTCGACCTTGCAAGAGATGAAGGTAGTAATAATACTAATAGACAACAGCAGCAAAGCAAGGAAATCCAGAACAGGTCCTCTAAGCAGGTTAAAAACTTAAAAAGTGTCATAAAGAAAACAAGGACTTACATGATCGGCTAAATTTGTGGAAGATCCTGAGAGTTCTTCATGGTCTGATTTGGAGCTGCCATCCCTTTCGTCAATAACAAGGTCTATTGGCATTTTTCCTTTCAAACAACTAATGTACCGATGGCAGAAATTATCACACAATTCATGAACCTGAAAAGAATAACAAGAATAATAGAATCAATAGTGGCAAAATGTCGNGGCGTTGATATTTGTATGCTCAGGCAAGACAGAGGAGTGCTCTTGTTTGTTTTGCTTTTTTTTTTTTTTTTTTTTTTTTGGTAACAAGTACAACCCTCTGATCTACTCCACAAGTAACTCTAATTAAGGGACACAATAGTTGAAGGCAAGGAAACAATAGAGAAATAGTTGCAGCACATATTATTCTCTAGAGACTTGCCGCAGCAACAAGTTAGAGAGAGAGATAGTGGGCTCGGACTCGTGTGCTGAAGAAAGTATGATTTGGTGATAACATTGGAACACTGGGAGCTGGACTTAGGTGGTATCTCTGGAGCATACACAACCCAGACAGGTACAACTAGTCACTCGGGGCAGGATCAGTTTAAACCGGGGCTAAAAAAAGGTCTAAATGGCCGGGAGCAGTAAAATTAAGCTACTTGCTGAGATTGTGGGAAGAGCCATTCTCGTCCCAGGGCACAGCCCCTGCCCACGCCTCGCAGGGGCCCCTGCCTCTTCCAAACATTTAGTGCTTGCTTGGGGTTAATGTGCCTGCCAGAGCTACAGAGGAGAACGAGTGGTTTCATTTCTTTATGTTAAACATAATATTTCTGAGTGGGAAAAAGAGCTTCTGCTGAGAAAAGGGGCAAAGGAAGATGAAAGGGGTTTAATATTTGATATTCGTAAATACTGAAATTACACACACAAGCACATAAAGGGAAAAAAACGGTCTGGGCATGTCTGTCGGGTGTCACATGCTCTGATGGCACAGGTTACAGTGTCACAATGCATTACCACTATCTTCCCTGACCATGTTTACAAGTCAGCCCAAACAGTCGGGAGGAAGGGAGCAGAGGGGAGGACCAGGGGGGGCTGGGGAGAGGGGGTAGGGAATGGCGTGCCCCTCGCCCACCTCCGTGACTCTTACCTTTTCTAATTCCAAAAGATGAAACCTTAGTACTTGTATTGCTTGGATCATCTGCAAGAAAGTTTTGAGCAAGGGGTTACGTGGGAGACAGGAGCACGAGGGCTGGGCAGAGCCGCGAGCCCGAGTGGGAAAGGAGGAGAAGGGGATTGTCAGGGCGCGCGGTCATTATCCAGGATTTTAGCTCATTCGTCACGCTTCAACAATTTTGATCAACTTTAACCTAAACACTCGATTTTTATCATATTTATTCCAGAAGCTGTTATTAGTGCTTTTTTACCGCGATCTTGGAGGGAACCTCTTCCTCTCCTCGTTCCACTCACAGCACCCCGGCCCCCATCCCCGAGGGTCCGCAGAGCAGTCAAACACACACTCTCACTCCCACCCCCACCCGCAGGAGAAAGGGCGGTGAACGTGTGTTTGAATAGTTTGGCATCTTCTTTACAAGAGGATTTAGGCACTTTGAATATTGAAATCTTTCACATTAGCAAAAGAATTACATTAGAAATCTCCATCTCTCTCTTCTTAAGCAGTTACTTCCTTCACTTTTAGCTTCCCGTGGCTTTCAAACTCAGCTTTGCAATGCATTGGGGCTTGAGACTTTGCTCTGACTGGCTCTAAGAATAAAGCTCTTTGAAGCCCCTTGACGGCAACTTGCCGATCGGCCGGCGCCCCGCTCCCATGCCGGCGCAGCCCGGTGCCCGGCCCGGCAGTCGCTGCCCCGTCGGCCCGCTCGGCCCGCTCCCGGGGCGGAGGAGGGCGCCTGCCCGCAGCTGGCGGAGGGGTCGGGAAGGGCGAGAGGAGAGTACGGTGGGAG
>VXBB01017349.1:0-11835 GCA_013399915.1 Illadopsis cleaveri | reverse complement strand
CTGCAGCCCCACCCGTGGTGTGTAACCCCCTGTCTGTCGTCCCACAGCTCTACATCCAAACCACCACGCTCACCATCTCCATGAACCTGAGCGCGTCGGTGGCGCTGGGGATGCTCTACATGCCCAAGGTTTACATCATCATCTTCCACCCCGAGCTCAACGTGCAGAAGCGCAAGCGCAGCTTCAAGGCGGTGGTGACGGCGGCCACCATGTCCTCGCGCCTGTCCCACAAGCCCAGCGACCGCCCCAACGGCGAGGCCAAGACCGAGCTCTGCGAGAACGTGGACCCCAACAGTGAGTGCGGGGCTCTGCAGGACCCTGGGCCCTCACCCTGACCCTGGGCCCTCACCCTGACCCCAAGGCTTCACCCTGACCCCCAGTGCTTCACCCTGACCCTGAGCCTTCACCCTGACCCTGGGCCCTCACCCTGACCCCGGTGCTTCACCCTGACCCTGAGCCTTCACCCTGACCCCGGTGCTTCACCCTCACCCTGGGCTTTCCTTCACCCTGACCCCAGGCCTTCCTTCACCCTGCACCCCAGGCCTTCACCCTGCTTGCTCTGCTCCATCACAGGGTTCGCAGCTCTAGTGCAGTGTTTTGAGAATTCTCTTTTTTTGTCCCTGATTTTTGAGCCGTGCCGTTGGGTAGCGCTGCCTTAGGAAGGGTTTAGGAGCTGTGGGTGACTTGTGGTCCCCCTGCTTTCCCCTCTGTGGGTGACTTGTGGTCCCCCTGCTTTCCCCTCTGTGGGTGAGGGATCAGCACATCCCTGGGCACAGAACCCTGATCAGCACATCCCTGGGCACAGAGCCCTGCAGCCCGTGTCCAGCTGGCCCTGGCAGGGACAGGTTCCTTGGCAAGCACCAAGTCCATCAATAACTCTGCTAACCTCAGTTTTCATCCTGGTTCTTGCAAAGTTGCTTTGCAAGAATCTCGCAACCCCCGAAGATTCCCATTTAGGGATTTTATCTGGTCTTAATGCAAATCTTCCCACCGATTTAAAAGGAAAATAGATGGCAAAGACACTTCTAGTTTCCTTGACATGCATAGCAGAGGATAGCACAGCACGAAATTACAGACTGGGGCCATCAAATTTGATTTGCATTTGAATCTGGAAGGAGCTGAGGAAGGAGACAGCTGCACAACTCCCAGCACTCTGCAAAGGTTTGGGCACATCTGCAGTTTTTGTGCAAAACCAGATCTGAATGTGCAGAAATGCCCTTTCCCTGCCCGTGCTCCACTGATCCCTTTGCTGCTGGGATCCCTGCCACGTCTGGTCCCTTAGTGCTGCTGGAATTCCTGCCTGGTTAATCCTGCTGGAATTCCTGCCTGCTAAATCCTGCTGGAATTCCTGCCTGCTAAATCCTGCTGGAATTCCTGCCTGGTTAATGCTGCTGGAATTCCTGCTTCATTAATCCTGCTGGAATTCCTGCCTGGTTGATGCTGCTGGAATTCCTGCCTGGTTGATGCTGCTGGAATTCCTGCCTGGGAGCAGCAGCTGTGCTGTCAAGGCAGAGTGGGAGCAGGCAGCAGATCCCTGGCACAGCAATTTTCCTGCCCTGCTCACCCCTGCAGGATTTCTCTCTGATGTCTGATCATGCAGGTGTACAAAATACATTCCAGCTGGGAAAAGGAAAGTTCATCCTTGGCAGCTGGGCTGGGGTTCTGACACGGGGCAGGGAGGAAATGGTTCTCCCAAATTAAGGACTGTGTTAGGTCTCTTCCAGCTGCACTGGACTGTATCCCTGTATCCCTGAGTGCTGGAGGAGATAAATGGAATTCCTGCCCTGGGGTGTCACCCAGTGACACTCAGGGCCCTCTGCCAAGGCAAATTGCAGGAAGGGAAGGAAGGAAAAGAGAATTTGAAATCCAGCTGGGCCAGGGCAGGGGAAGGTGTTGCTGGTGTACCTCAGTAATCGCTGTTTGGATCAACGAAGCTGAAATTAGTTTGCCCCCCACAAAACCCCAAATGTAAGAATTTCATGCCAAAACTTGAACAAAGAGAAAACCACCCAAGCTGTGGTGCTGCAGTGTCCCCTGGGGGAAGCCCAGCCTGGGGGCATCCCACCCCAGGGTCCCCTCCTGCTCTCATCCTCCTGTGCCACATCTTATTGCTGCTTTCAGACTTCTGAGAATACCTTCCCTTCCCACCAAAGAACAGATTTTTCTTTGGGAAGGAAATATTTTTACTAAAAATAAATACTGCTCACCTAACCCCCGTGTTTCTGGCCAGACACCCCAGTTTCAGTCCAGGGCTGTAGACCAGAATATGTTTTTCAGAGGCACGAGGGGCAGAGGCCCCTGGCTTTGCCCAGATGTGCCACTTTTGCCTTGAGCTTTCACTGAGTGGGATTTTAAAGCTCATAAATGTGTTTGTTAGGAAATGTGCAACCTCTGAGTCTGAGGCTTATAAACTTTTACTCTTTTTATCATTTGTGAAATACGTATTTTTAAAAACATTTTCATTATTTATATAGAATTCCATCTGCTCACAGTCTCAGCTGCACCAGCACTAATCATTCATTCTCCAGGTCTGTGTGTTCATAGCAATGATTAGAAAATCAAATGAAACAAAACTTCTGCTGTACTTAAAAGGTTTTGGGTACATTAGTCACAGTGTCAATGCTACAGTCACTGCCCAATAGCATTGATTAGGTTATTGATCAGCCCCCTGATCAGGCAGCATTCATGAATGTGTACAAAAGTAATTCACTGAACGCCTGAATTCAGTTTCTTTTTTTAAAGTCTGAATATTCTGTTGAATAAATGTTGTTTACAGTTCCATTTTTAGGTGGAAAAAAATGAAAATTGCGTTAGTGAGCTTAAAAAAACGTCATGACATCCAAGCAAATCTCCTCAAACTTGATTTTCAGTGAAGTTTTGAGTATGGTGTCCATAGATAAAGATGGGCTTGATGTTTTTATGGCAATTTCACTTTAAAAATATATTCTACTGCAAATAGGGAAATTTCCAGAATTCTACCAGTCAGAAAACAGGAAATGTCAATTACAAATTGCCCCNTTTCTGGCTTATAAACTTTTACTCCTTTTACTCCTTTTTATCATCTGTGAAATATGTATTTTTAAAAACATTTTCATTANTTGAGTATGGTGTCCATAGATAAAAATGAGCTTGATGTCAATTACAAATTGCCCTGAATGCATCAGTTCTTGGAGCAATTTTTAAAAAGAATCTCAAATATCGTCTTTCACAGGAAAACCAAAGGATGTTTTTTCAGCATGTCTTTGTAAGATTGGCTTTGCTCCCCTGGGATGGTCCCTGGTGACCTCAGGCTGTGGGGCAGGGGCTGCCTGGTCCCCCCAGGACTCTGCTCAGGGACAGGGTTTGGTTGTTGGAGCCATGCAAGGCTCTGGAGCTCAGGGGTGAAATTCCTGGAGAGGATCAAAATCAGCAGGGCCCAGAGTGAATTCAGGTGTGGCTCAGCTCAGGCTGTGCCAGTACAGTGGGGGTTTGCAGTTTGATTTTCTGCTCTGTCTCATGGGCTGCTGCTGTTGCTTGCTCAGCTGCTGGCTGCTGTTGGACAGCCCTGAGTGTTTCCCAGCACCCCAAACCCAGGGAGCACCAGCACAGGACCCACGCACCTCCAAACACTGGAAATTTGGGGACTGAGCCCAGATTTATAGCCTGTCCTACTCACAAGCCACAGTCAAATCTCAAGCAGTGTGGGTGGTTTTACAAGGAAACAGCCTTGAAAAAATCTCCAGGTTTTAGTGGACCTTTAAAAGAACAGAGCAGCTGTGGCTGCCCCTGGATCCCTGGCAGTGCCCAAGGCCAGGGTGGACACTGGGGAAGGCTGGAAGGTGTCCCTGCCATGCCAGGGGTGGCTCTGGATGGGATTGAAGGTCTGTTCCAACCCTGACCCTTCAGTGGTGAGGGACTGAATTTGTGCATGTCAGGCTGCAGGGCTGTGAACTCCCTGAGTGCATTCCCAGGGGCAGGGACCTGTGGAAGCACTGCTGCATTCCCAGGGGCAGGGACCTGTGGAAGCACTGCCCACAGCTCTGGGGTGATCTGCTGCAACTGAGGCTCAGAAAAGAACATGCAGGGCACTTGGGAGAGGGGTTTGGAACGAGTCTAAGAGGAGCCACGGATTGACAGAGAGGAGAATCACTGGAAATGCAGTGAGCTCATCTCCCAGCCATCAGGGGAAGGGACTCCTGTGTTTGTCACACATTCCTTGGGATCTCTGGGAAGGCAGAACTTTCCCAAGCTGAGCTCCCCAGCCACACCGTGGGAGGGCTTTCGTGCTGAATGGGATGTATTAAGGCCAAGCCTCCCAATCTATTTAGGAAAACTCTCTTAATGATCCCTGTTTGCCATCTGGCACGTGCCTGCTGTCACTCCCTGCTGGGCGTTCCTGCTGCTGCACGTTTGGGAACAGCAGGATTTGGGGCACAGCAGCTCCCGGCCCTGGGATCAGTTTGCTGTGCTCCTGTGTGTCTCGGGTTGAATTCCACAGTTTGGGAAGAGGTTTCTCGTGGAGCCTGAGGTGGAGCAGGCAGTGTGGGCTGTCTGCTGCAGTTTGTGCTGCAAGAGCAGAGTGTCAGACGGGGAGAGAAGCGCTCGAAGCTCCAACCCATACCTGACTTACCCTGAGATTCACATGTATCACTCCTTCCTTCTGAGGAAAACACTAAACTGGCTGTTGATGATGCCAAGGAACCTGTGAGTGACTCTGTGGCTGAGGAGGGATGGGGGGTCTGAAATTGCAGCCAGAATATCCCGGGGTTGGTTCAGAGAGAGGAAGGAAAAGCCTGTTCAGCCAGCCCTGCTGTCCTGAGCAGCTCTGCCGTGTTTGGAGGTCACTGAGCTCCCTGCCCTGGCTCATTTGGTGCTGCCCAGGGCTGATGTCCTGTGCTGGTGCCCCTCAGCTTTGCAGTGCCCCACTGTGATCAGATGAATGGCAGGAGCTCACGGCAGGGCAGGCTGTGAGTGTCCCTTGTCCCAGACCTGTCCTACATTCAATGTATTTACTTTCCCTGTAGACTCCATACCAGCAGTAAGAAAGAGTGTTCAAAAGTCTGTTACTTGGTACACTCTTCCACCTACTGTATAGCTATTGCCTGCTTTCCAAAAAGGTAAGGAAAAACGAGCTTTTCTTATTTTATTCTCAAATGATGATGATGATTATGACTATTTTTGTTATATACATAATTATATGAGAAATGTTTGTTAGTGCAGCTGTGTTAAGACTAATACCAAACTTAAAAATTGTTCACAACTCCATTACCAAAGCTGCCCTGGGAGGGTTTCCCTGGGAAGGGGAGAGCCCTGACGTGGGTGGCTGCAGTGCCTGTGCTGGAACCCCAGAGCACCAGCCCTGAGGGCTCTCCTGCTTCCCAGCACTGCAGCTGGATCCCCAGAAAGCCTCTGAGGATGGAGAGGTTTGTTTAAAAATGAACAAACAAACCATCAAAAGCTAATTCTGGCCAGCAGGTCTGACAACTGAGGCAGTGTTTTCTGAGTCACCCCCAGCACCTCCGCCCACACAAAGAGAGCACGTTTGTGATCAACCCTCCCCACTCCAAAACTGCAAATGGCTCCTGAAAGTTTGGGAAGCTGCTTCTCCCCATGGACAGGCCAATGACCACTGACTCCATGGAACCAGGAGTGAACAATTTTTGAGGGCTGGCTTTTCCTGTGTTGTGGCTGCCTGGTGGTGATCTGGTGATGCTGAGCTATTTGTGACCATATCAGCCAGGAATTCCTGCTTTCCCAGGGCAGTTTGATACCGGAGAGAAATGATCACCAGCCATTAATGAGTATTTCTCACAGTTCTCTGTGTGCTCAGGGGGCTTTGCCCAGCTATAGAAGGTTGTGCCTGAGCCGGTTCCTGTGGCTGTGCACTGGGGGCTGGACAAATCTCTGTGTTCAGCCTTCAGAATGTTTGGCTGGGCCCTACCAGGCGAGAACTTTTATCTGCAAAGGTTAGAATGTTGCTAGAATTGAGTCTGTGAGTCACAGGAAAAGAAATTACCGGTATCTCTGGCTGGTGTAAATTGCCCCAGCCCCGGCATCAATTCAGTCCTCGCTGAGTGCTCAAATTGGTTTTTATTGTATTTGAATCAGGGCCATTATGCCAACTCCCAGCTCGGGCAGAAAGGGAGGCTGAGGCTGTCCCTGAGCCCCGGGTGAGCCGGAGCATCCAAGGGCAGGGCTGGGCTGGGGAAATGGAACAAAGGCCAGGAGGAGAAGGGGCCGCTCAGAGCGTCACTGCACATGAACGAGGAGACAGGAAAGGGCAGCTCTGTGAAAACGAAATTGCCAAAGGAAAGAGACGAGAAAGAGAGAGATGGAAGACACCTAAATCTCAGGAGAAATCGGTTTCTTTAAATAAAACAAAGCTGCTTTTTTTTTAAATGGCACAAAAAATAATTAGGAGCTTGGATTCTAAAATTATTTTTTCTGTGTAATAATGGAAATAACCTAAGGAATTGCTGTCTGCAAAGGCACACAAGTAACTCTGCCATCCAAGTCCTATAAAAAGCAATTGGCCACTCAGATTCTTTGACCAGATTTTAAAATCTGGTCCGGAAAAGCTTTGAAAATGCTACAGGGATGGTTTGGGCTTGTGCTGGGGCTGCCAGTGCTCCTCTGCTCCAGGTTTTCCATCTCTGCCCCAGCACTGCTGCTCCAGCTCCTGGAGCCCTGGTTGCTGTTTTGATTTGTTCTCCCAGGAATACAAACCAAAAAGCAGCAGAAACAATGCAGTGTATTAAAAACAAAGCTGGGCTGGCAGGAAAACATCGGCCTGCTTGTAAATTGACACTTGTTTTGCTGGTGAGGTGTTTGTAGTAGGAATGAACAGAGCGGAGCCCTGACGTGACTGTATCAATTTCTGCTTGTGATGCACAGGGAGATGTGTTTGTAATGCTTTAAATTGTTTCCTGGGAGTGACAAATGGGACTTCTCTGCTCTTGAGGCTGATGAAAATACAGGCTTGAAAAACTCTTGGTGAGAGCTGTGTGAGGGAAGGAATTGTCCATCAGTGAGCAGGGCAAGGAAACATCTGAGGCTTCTGCAGAGCTGCAGGGTTGCACTGGCACTGCAGGAGAGTCTGCAGCACTTTGCACCTCCCCACCTGGTCTGGGGCTCTGCCAGGGCTGGGCACACAAGGAGCAGCTCCCTGTGCTGGCCCTGGCATGGAACTGGCAGAGCCTTGGCCTCTGCATTGCTCTGGAGTCGGGGTTGGGTGTCCCCAGGCTGGCCCTGGACACTGCTGGGGCAGGGAGAGCACCCACAGCAGTTCCTGGATGGATGAGGACAGGCCAGTGCCTGTGGGAGGCTTTGGGAGGGCTGGGTGGGCACAGACACCAGGCACTGCTGGTTCCCGGGGCTGTGAGAAGGTTTGGGAAGGCTGGACATGGACACCAGGCACTGCTGGTTCCCGGGGCTGTGAGAAGGTTTGGGAAGGCTGGACATGGACACCAGGCACTGCTGGTTCCCGGGGCTGTGAGAAGGTTTGGGAAGGCTGGACATGGACACCAGGCACTGCTGGTTCCCGGGGCTGTGAGAAGGTTTGGGAAGGCTGGACATGGACACCAGGCACTGCTGGCTGCAGAGGTGCTGGGAGCCAGCCCAGGCAGGAGCTGCTGCCCTGCCCTGCTCTGCATGCAGGGGAGTTCCTGGGCACTGCACAGCCTGCAGCAGTGCAGCACCAGGGTGCAGTCAGTGCCTGCCCTGGGCACAGAAATGCAGGTACTGAGTGCTCTGGAACGGAGCTGTGGTTAGAGGACTCGTGACGTGGTTTCAGACTGATCTGGGGCTGCTGTTGGAAGAGGGAAATCGTTCAGGTTCCCCCTGATGCCAAGGATTTCCCTGTCTGTTCTCCTGCCCACAGCCCTGGGAGCACTGGGTGCCCCAGCCATGAGCAGCCCAGTGGCCCTGGGGACAGGGAGGTAGCTCTGGAGAGAGGCAGGTGACCCTGGGGACAGCCCAGTGACCCTGGGGACAGGGAGGTAGCTCTGGAGATGGGCAGGTGACCCTGGGGACAGCCCAGTGACCCTGGGGACAGTCAGCTCTTTGAAGGCTCTGGGTTTGAGCTGTGAGATGCTGTGTAGCTCATCAGCCCCCAGTGTGTGCTGTGGAATAATTATTTGCTGGATTGAAGTGTCATTTTTATTTTAAATCTGGCCAGTTTCAAAGTGAGAAAATACTCCATGTTTAACCTCACTTGAGGGATTTTCTGTTCAGTGGAGGCTGCTAAGAAATGAGAATTTGCACTCAAAATTGATAGCTGAAAGACTTTGACAGCTCTTCACTGCATCTATTTTGATGCTGGAACAGCTGACTGGAAAACTAAACACCACCAATTCCTTCTAATGGTGATATGCTTGTTTTAAAAGCGTTGCACAGAGGTGCATCCTGGCCTTGGGCACTGCCAGGGATCCAGGGGCAGCCACAGCCTCTCTGGACACCCTGTGCCAGGGCCTGCCCACCCTCACAGGGAACAATTCCTGCCCAGTATCCCATCCAGCCCTGCCCTCTGGCAGTGGGAGCCATTCCCTGTGTCCTGTCCCTCCAGCCCTTGTCCCCAGCCCCTCTGCAGCTCTCCTGGAGCCCCTTTAGGGCCTGGCAGGGGCCCTGAGCTCTCCCTGGAGCTTCTCCTCTCCAGGTGAGCACCCCCAGCTCTTCCAGAAGGACTCCAGCCCTCAGAGAGAACATTCCCTCCTGTCTGAACATTTGGGGATTGTGTTACTTTCTTTTTTATATCTAAAAATAATTACTTTGGATGGTACATTCATGTAATTGCCTGCTCCCATATTAATTATCTGCAGACTGTCTCACACCTTTCATGACTTACACAATACAAGACTTGCAATGTGCAGAGAAGTGTCAGACTGTTTCCTTTCTTAAAAATTGAAATTCTGAGGGCACTTAAACCCTCACCTTCGAGTTTGATGTGTGAATAAAAAACACACTCATGGCTAGAAGTGCCTGGGATATTAAAAGCTGTGTAGTAGGTGGATGTCTGTGAGCACAAATAAGGATTAATTAGTGTGTAAGTATTCTTCGTTCATCCCATATTTTCTGTCTTCTTGTGTGAAGAAAGAAAATTTTTTTTTCTGGGAAATCTGGGTGAGGAGTGAGCAGATACAGTTACACCTCATGGACCAGTCCCTCTGACTTTTCTGCTTAACAAACTCTCAGTAGCTCTGAGCTCTCCCTTTGACTAATTTATCACTCCTTACATCCTCTCAGGGAGACTCTGTCAAATTTATAAATTGTAATATCAGGGAAAAGCCATGCCTTTTGGCTCTCTTATCTCCCATTTATTTAAAATGCCTCCCTTTGTCCCAGGCAGGGCAAACGTCAGGGCTCAGCTCCCTGCTGGGCCCTCACAGCTCCCTCCCATCCTCCTCCCTGCTGGGGACGTGCTTCAGGAAAGGAGCTGCAGGCTCAGGAAATCAGACTCCACATCCTCACCTCCGTTCCCCTGCAGTCCCTGCAATCCCTGCAGTCCAGTCTTTGGGGAGCAGCAGAGTTCCCAGCAGCAGCAGTGGCTGGAAGGGCCCTTTTTGTTCATAAATCTACTGAAAACTTGGCAAGTGAGTTCAAAAAGGAAATTCTAATAGTGACGGGGTAAAAAGGCCAGGAGAGCAAACCCCAAGCAGTGTTGCAGCAAAATTCATTTCTCAGATGCACGAATGCAGGCAGTGTTTGGTGGGCATGATTGCAAGCGTGGAGAAAACTGCTCAGATTGTGTAAGAACAGCAAAAAAAATCTCTGTTCCTGCCTCGCTGTGTGTCCCAGCTCTTCCAAAGCCTTGATGTGTTTTGTCACCTTGTGGGAAGCAAACCATGGCAAATGCCAGCAGCTCTGGGAAATGGGGTGCTGATGGAGTGGGGAGGGTGGGAGCACCCAGAGAGGGAGGCACAGCCCAGCCCTGCTCTGTCACTGGCAGGAATCACTCTGGAAATGAGGGACAGGGTGGTTCATGCTGTCACAGAGTGCAAACAGAATTGGTTTGTGCAGCACCTGGCTTTGTTTGGCTTTTGAGGGCCAGGAAGCAGCAGCAGATCCAAGCGTGGCCCATCAGAAATTGGGGTTTGTGAGTGCTGCTCTCCCACAGGCACTGCTGTCACACCAGCACCTCTGGAAAACATCACAGGGAGTTTGTTTCTCTTTACTGGCTGCAGGGAAGGAAAGGTGGGATCTCCCAGTGAGGAGAGCATCCTTTTGGCCTTGAAAAGAGGTGTTCCAGCTCTGGGCTGGGATTGTTTGCCTTGGACTCTGACAGCAGGGAACAAAGGCAGGGGCATTTTCTGGCCAAAAGAGGAAAATGAAAACTCAAAGAAGGGAGCTGGGTTAAACACACATAAACCCCCATGGAACACTCCATGGAGACAAGGGAGAGGGGAGAGAGGCAGCCCAGTCCTGGGCTGTGAGGCTGGGCTGAGTTTCCCCTCAGTAACCCAGGCTCTGGCTCTCAGCTGGGAGCAGTCTGGCACTGCACCCAGTGAGGTGCCTGTTCTTGCTGTTCAGGGGAAAAAGAAATAGAAAAGATAAAGTTGCCATAGTTACACCACTTGTCATGATGCTTATCATGTCCCTGGGAAAAAGAGCCCTGCATTAAATCTGGGCTTTTATTAATATCAGCTGTTAAACATTTCCAGGGTATTTGAAATCAAGACTTCTGCTAAAAAATTAAATGTTGATTGCAGCAAAATTGGGCTGTTTAACAGCACAGCTCAGAGTGTAATTTTGTCAGACACTGTGTAACAGAGTTGTACACCAGGAATACATTTTCCACCGAATTGAGTCTCGCTGCACCTCATGAGCATTCTTGATTTTCCTGTTAAGATGTTTGTTACTTGCCACTCTTTGCCAAGGAGTTGGAGCAGGCCAGCTGGCAGGGAGGGAGACGAGCTCCTGGGTGTGTGAGTAAGGAAATATTGCTTGTGTGATTACTGTACAGCCATGGAAAGGCTGGGAGAACAGAGAGTGCTGGAGAGGAGCTCCAGGGTGAGCTAATTGTGGCCTCCTGGTGCCTGAAGGGGCTGGCAAGAAGGGTGGAGGATATTTCCAGGGGCTGGAGGGACAGGACAAGGGGATGGCTTCCCCCACTGCACAGGGGAAGGGTTAGATGGGATACTGGGGAGGAATTGTTCCCTGGGGGAGGGTGATGAGCCCTCAGCACCTCCCAGGATGGCAGGAGAAGGAAAGGCTGGAGAGATGTGCTGGAACAGGCAGTGCTGGGAGGGCAGGGCAGCCACGGAGCCCTGGCTGTGCCCAGGGGTTGGGGACAAGGCACTGGGGACATCCTGGAACCAGTTCAGGATACAGTCAGGAGGCAGAGGTGAATTGTTTTCCGACAGCTCTGACTCCAGGCCTCCTTGGGGATGTTTTAGCCATCACTCAGGTCATAATTTTAATTATGTTTCATGCAAACTGTTTTCACACTTGGCTCTAACAGCTCTCTGCAGAGCCTGGCTTTGCAGGTAAGATAACCAAAGTGCTGTTAATGACTTTGTTTTAAGCAGGTGAAAATAATTTGCTTCCATTTGTTATCTTTCCAGTCCACAGCATTCATACAGCAGCAGTAGAAATGGAGTTGGAATTAGCAGGTTTTCTGTACCTCTGGCTCCAATTAAGGAATATGAGTTGGGTTTGTTTCTTCCCTGCCATAATCTCATAAACACTTGGAAACACATTTCCTAGGCCTCTGTGCACCTTTCCAGCTCCACAGGATCTGGTGCAGGTGAGGCTCTGGGGATGGATTGGTGTGAGGGTTGTGCAGTGACTCCTTTGTCCCCTGGGGCCTGGTTCCATCCTCACATCCTCCTCCCCTGGGGCAGGATTTGTGTCCCCCAGTGT
>VXBB01017344.1:120053-184618 GCA_013399915.1 Illadopsis cleaveri | reverse complement strand
AAACTACAACCCAGGACACAGGGATAAGACATGGATGGTGATCACAGCCAACCCAGAGCCCTGCAACCATCTGGCAAGGCTCCAGTGATGGGGCAGGCACAAAGCCCAGTGGGGGCAGTAGGGAATGGCCAGCAGGTACAGGCTGGGCCAGCAGGTACAGGCTGGGCACAGACTGTGGTGTAGCTCAGGAAGGGGCCATGACTGAGGATCTGGGCATGGACCCAGTTCCCAAGAAAATGGGAGCTGAAAAGCTACTCCAGTGATACTCCGGGCCCTTTCTGCCCTGATTCCTTCCCAGCAGTGTGAACCTAGCCAGGCTGCAGAACCAGGGGCAGCACCGCCAGCCTGGGAGAATAGGGGTTCAGCAGCAAAGCTGGACTGAATTTTTCTTGGATCACTGAGAAATGCTGTTATATTATCTGGAGAGTTTTCTTGGAAGCCCACTGCATTATGAATAAGGTCTCTGGGTTCCAAACAGGGCTTTCTAGGTGCTTTCAGGAGCATGAGGCCAACAATGTGAAAAAGCTTTAGGGTCCAGCAGGGGCCAGTGTGGCCATGGCCTGAGGAGCCTATACTGGGGGTCAAGGCTTCAAGGTGTTTGTGCAGCAGGCAAGGGACACAGTAAAATCCTTGAGGATTTGAAACGTTCAGCAGCATCAGGCTCCTAGAGGAAGGGCACCACCCAAGGTGTGTTTCCTCAGAGGAAACATAGTTTCTTTGGTTTCTGAGAAATGAAGGGAAAAGGGAGTATCATTGTGTGTATAGTTTTGTTCTGACTCAGACCAAACCCAAATTTTAAGAGCGCCTGAACTTCCCAGAAACCTCAGAACCCTTTCTGATCGTCTCTGGAAGAAGGCTTGCTCTGCCACTCACCATTTTGTTCTTTAGAACAGAAAGAATTGATTTCTGCACAAGTCCTTTTCAGGAAGCACATTGTTCTCTTGTGGTTGTAACTGAACTTTACAGCTCAGAATATATATACTGAAAAAAGAGACTTTCACAGTAGAGAAAAGAGAGGACTCTAAAGCTGTAAAGAGACAGAAAAAATGGGAGCAGGTAAAAGCCTTGAATGCTGAGATCACACTTATTTACATTTACTTCATACAGTCACAAAGATGATGACTTTTTTATGGTGGTATACCTTACAGGAAGGGATGAAAACAGACAGTGTTAAAATCTCTCTCATCAGACAGTGGTTAGACCATAACAGAAATGTAAGTTGATAATAGTGTGGTTTATTTATATTTCAATACAAAGTTTCAATGTGCTACCTGATACTTCAATGTGAAAAAATATTGCTGTGGATATAACAGTCATGAGCAGGCACAGAAGCTTCATATCACTTGTTTTAGATGTTAGTCTCTTTCCAGGCAGTGATGTAGCTCATGTTACACTCAGGTAAAAGATCTAATACGAACAATGCAAGTCTTTTCAGTTTCTCATCAGAGAAGCTTTTTGATTTTTTATATCTTTATCCCCACCTCACCATACACAGGCAAGTGTAGGAATGTTATTTGGATGAAATCTTTTTTGGAGAAGCAGCTGCATTGCCAAAACCACACCAATATAAAAGTCTTAATGGATTCCAGGAAATGGTGTGTGTGGTCTGTCTGACCCTTCCTAAGTGGCTTTTACTTCAGGCAGTTTGCCACAGGGATAGTGTTCTAGCCTCAGCTGGATACAACAAGGTAAAAATTAACATCATCTTGTTCCTGATGATACCCTACAGGGAGGAAACAGAATTTTGTTGACAGTGTAAGTGCAGTTTCAATTATAGATTGAGATTGTGGCCATGCCATAACATGAAAGTAAATAGATTTGACCTTTTATGCCCTCATGTTCATATGTACAGTGGAAACTACCTTTTCCATGTACCTAGTAGGAAATAAGTCCTGCCTTAAATACATTGGTTGAGTGTTGAGCTTGTTAAATTGTGACGTGCCTTTGCTTTGAACAGCTTGAAATTGGTTCTGTGCCCATGAAACTGCTCAGAGATAAAGATGTCTTGATGTTTTTACCTATTGGATGTTAAACTGCCTTGGTAGAAACTCAAAGTCCTGGCTGCAATTTACAGACAAGTCATGAGCTAGCTGTAGAGGTTAAAGACCCCAAGACACAAGGATGGGAGAAGGGAATCAGTGATCAATGAATAACTCACAATGCAGGACTTCGTTTTTTCCTGCCTTGTTATATAGGTGATGCAAAGTCCATTTTTCAAAATCTCTTTGTGAAACACCTGAAAAAATGCTCATAGTCCTTACTAATGCAGAACACATAGCAAAAGAAAATACAAATGCTATTTTTTGCCTTGTGTTGTATTTATGAATTTAAAGTTCAGCATAAAATCTGCATGAAGCCATGGCACTGACATGAAGAGGTTTAAAGCACCTGGCCTGAGTCAGAGTAAAAAAGTCCCTTTCTTCAGAAGTGTCTCGGGTGTTTTATTACTGTTACTTGAACAGTAATACAGGAATGAGCTTTCAGGTACAACCCTCCACTTGGGGCTCAGAAACCTGACAATTCAGTCATACAACAAAGCCATGGCATTAAACATGTTCTTCCTGCCCTGCTTTGGCAGCAATTCCCAGGAAGTGAACATCAAGGGTTTCCAGCAGGTGCCACTGGCCCAGTTTCAGGAATCCAAAACTGAGTCAGCAGCACCTCTTACTATGACCCTGCTCAACCCAAGGCAGCTCTCTGACCTGCTGAGATGAGGGCCTTGCCTCTCTGTTCTTCAGTCTCAGGCACCTTCATCCAAGGATCTCCTCTGACATGAAGCCAAGCCAGCTGCACTGAGCCCTGGGCCTGGTAGTGCCCCAGGACTTCTGAGATAGGTGCAAGGGTTTTGCCTTCAGTATCTGAAAACTCTTGTCACTCCGCTGAGTGTTTAGGGTCCTACTTCAAAATGGCTATGTGCATGTTATGTTAATGCTCTGTATGGAGTGCTGATGCCTTGCAGCATTTGTGAATTGGACTGGCTCCCTTTGAAGTTGTTCTTTGGGCAGTACTGAACTTTGAGAACTGTATTGTGGGCCATTGCTTCTTGGACTTTAACATTTTTCATATTTTTTTTAAATCTTTTTAAATTATACTTCAGGGCTGTCTGGGTGAAACTGTCAGGACTCATCAGTTTTTTCCTCACTTCCTCTCATTTGCATCAAATCTCCAACCAACCCAAAGAACCCCCCTAAAGTGAGGTGCATTGGGAATCCGTTCTCAACTTCTGCCTGTACTTCACTATGTATCTCCTGCCTCCAAAATTACCAGATTTTCCCACAGTTTGTGGCTCCTCTGTGCCCTGGGGATCAGCTGTCTCCAGAAAGGGATGACAGACACCTGGGAGGAATGAGTCAAATGGAAAGGAAGTCAAATGCTTGGTATAGATGAATAAACAGTCCTATTGGGGAGTTCAGGAAGGAGATGGAAGGCCAAGGATTGAAGATAACCTTTTTAGTTTCTGAAAAAATTGTTAAGATGGGGGGAGGGGGAAGAGGGGAAGGGCATGCTAGTAAAAATAATTGTGAGTACAAGTGGAAGAAAGAGAGAGAGTATTACTGGATGTCAGAGCTCACCTCCTACTCTGGGACTATAGACATACATATTTCTATCCCAAGCTGTATTCTGTCAGTCTTGATATTTGCTGACCAAAACCCAGAACTTTTCCATTATATCCTGCTCATGGCTGATAAGCCCACGCTTTTCAACCCTGAATCATCAACTGAAACTTTTATCTCAGGACTTAATACATGCTTATGTATTCAGGGAAAAGGGGAAAGAAAGTACATGGAGATAGGGTGAAAAAGCTATTAATTATATCAGTAGTTTTTTTCTTGTTCTCTCCTCCATGATTACTTTAAATTATTTCTTGAACAATAGAATACAGCTCCAAAGAGCAGGGTAGAAACAAATTTGCAAGAACTATTTCTTAGGGTTGATTTCTGTTTAAAAAAAAAACAAAAACAAAAACAAAAACAAACAAACAAACAAACAAACAAAAAACACCCAAACACAAAACCACCAAAAAACCCCAAAACAAAACAAACAAAAAACCTCCAGACCAAATCAAAAGCAACAACAAAACCAAATCAAACCAGACAAAAAAACCTCTCGAATTTCTAGAGTTTGGAGAAGCCAAGGTCCTGCTGGAGGTACCGCGGTAAACCAGGGATGGCAACTCCTGTGCAGTTATGCCACCCCCTGGTGGGACCTGCTCGTCCCTGCAGCTTCCAAATTCCTCGTGTGAGGCCAATTCCACGGCGAGTTTTTTGCATTTTGCCCCCAGCTGGTTTCAATGGAGCCCAGGTATCCCCACACTCCAGTCCATGATCAGGCGCAGGCGCAACCAAATCTTCAAAACTTGGTCCCATCGTCTTGCTGTTCTCCAGGTTTCAGAAGGATGGGGCACGGGTGAGGTCAGGTCTACTCCAGGCTCATCCTCCTGCAAATTGAGTTTGATTATCTGTAGATACTGAGCCAAAACTGGGCCTAGTCTTGTGTGCAGACACAAAAGAAATGGAATTGTGGGGCTAGGAGTGCATTAATGAAGTTCCTGCTCTAATGAGCAGTATCAACAAAACCTGTTTTTTTAGCATGTATAATTGACATTAGTAGTCCTTTGCATCCATAGAGGCAGGTAGAGTCAAGGTAGCCTAGAAATAGGCATCCTCTGACTGAGGTCAAAGGAAGAGGAGGAATATGGTTATGTACTTAAAGAGCAAACTTTCTGACAGCGTTTGTGGAAGGGGGGAGTGGTTTTCATGTTAGTATCTCCTAGTTTCCCCAATTTGACATTCCAAGCTACTTTCAAAGGTGACATTTTACGTTTAATGAGTGCTCACTTTCCTTTTGGCTTTTCCTGTTGTTCTGGAAACATTTAGCTTGCAGTCTATCTCTGTGCTGCAGCTGCCACAACATCCTTCAGAGAAGGATTCTCCTACGTCTTGCAACAGCAGCATGACAGTGCAGCTGCCTGGGATTCTTCCACCAGGTCATATTCCAAACTGTTGATGATGTTGGATTTTTTTCATTTCACTGGAGGGAAGTATTTTGTGGATAAATGAAACTGGTTTAGGTTCAGCTCCATATCACCTCAGATCCTTTTTTAAATTGCATTAGTTTGTTCTTTTTAATTATAACCTGAACTTTCTTCTTCACCTGTTTTTTGCTCTTAAGAGAAAAGTTTTCCATCCCCATAGTTACAGGGAGAGGTTTCAAGATATAGATCTCTGTGAATGACAACCCATAAAGTAATTATTTAAGAAACAAATAATAAATAAATATTTAAAACCATCTCTTAGTACTTATCACATCTAAGATTTCTAGACACATGAGACTGGCTGTAGGACTTCCAGGTAAAAGTGTGAAGGAATAAAAAAGCATTACTTTCTGCTCCCACTCTCTAATTCTAAAACATTTAATTTGAAAGATCTCTACAAATAGCTAGCAATATTATAGACTTAATCTGCTAGTGCATCAGTTGCACCAACTGGTACTAACTCAGACTCTTGTTTCAATTTTTCTAAGGTGTACACCCACAGAAATGTCATAGTTATATCACTTTATGAGAAATGGGAATGGGAGAGAGAAAATCACTTTTATACTCATCTGTTATCAGATTTCATCTAAGCTTCAGTTTAAAGTTGTTTCGTTTCATAGACTGAGTATATTAAGGCTTGATTTTGGAACCTTCATCCTGAATATATGCTCAGCAATGGCTGTAATGAGTTTAACTCCTTAAAAAACCTATGAGCTAAGACTTGCTTTTCTGGAGTAAGTCACAGAGGATGGGATTCATGTGAATTAAACAGTCTGAAATGCAAGAGTCTGGATTAATTGTGACAACTGGGGAGTGATAGACACTTCTATCTAGAAAAGAGATTTAGTTTCTTGTCAAGGGAGAGGGAGAGAGGAGGGAGGCAGGTCTGTGCTGGTGATCAAAGTTTTCTAGTTTCTGTTGTGTCTGACAGTCAAAGCAGGGCCCAGACATGCCCTTGAAGACATGGCTCTCCAAGTCACAGTCTCAGCTGCCCTGAGAGAGGCAGACTTCAGTTTGGCATTGGGTTAATGGGGCAGCAGTTTGAAAACATAATCTGTGGGCTGGAGATGGAAGACTTGGAAGACTTGGAAGTCAGTTAATTTGATTTTCCTGCAGCTTCCCAACAACAGAGGAACATTGCAGACACATGGAGTAGCACCTGGCTTGGCCATCCCTCCTGCTGTGTCTCTTCCCTTCCCTGGGACAGCAGCTGTTTGCTCCTGCCTTGTTCTGGCAGGAACAGGAGGATGTTTGTGGTGCCAGCTGTTGCTGCTGGGAAAGGACAGCACAGCTCATCTCAAAAGTGGGGAGCCAGGAAGTTCTGCACAGAAAGAGGATCTTGCAGCAGGTGGGAGCAAAGTTTCAGGGTTTGATGCTCATGAAGGTCCATGCTCTTGTGTCAGTCGAGGCTTCTACCTGTGTAATTAGCCCACTGAATAATTAAATTTAAATGTATTCAGTGTAGCTCAATGAGCTGCAATTAGTGATTCACAAACCTTATTTTTTATCCTGTTTGCTCATATTCCTTCACCTTTATAAATTTTGGTATTGCCCAATGCTTTATCAGTAGGAAATGCAAGCTAAATGTTTCATAAAATTGCTGATTTCAAAAACACATTTCATTTTTCTCCATTGTTACAAAAAACAATAGATGGAGCTGAAACCTGCAGGAAGTATGCCTCATCATTCACGGCCATGGGCTCGTTAAAGACTCAGCCTTCTCACATTTGAGGTATGTTTCTAAGAACAGAGGTTACAAACAGTCCACTACGTATGTTAACAAAAGCTGAGGCAGCCACTCCTATCTGTGTGTGCAAGTTGAGAAGGAAGGTCAGCAATGTCCCCACATCTGAGGTGAAGCAGGAGAAATCTGCAGGATAGAAAATCCAGGACAAATTAGTTCATGCTTTGGAAACTGGGGAAACACAAAATATTTTGCTCTTGTGGAAGCTTACATGTGCTCAGAGATTTGAAAATCTAGCTGCCACTGCAAGTTCAAAGATCAAAATCCTTACATTTCTGACAAGGCCTTAAATTAAGGTTAAAGATACTTCAACATTAGATGTAGAAAAAGAAGTCAAACCTGAGAAAAATTTGTTTTAGATCTTAGCGTTTTCACAGTCATAGTGCCTGACTACATAGGAAACAAAGAATTTCTTAAATATTTTCCTTTTCGCTCTTCTCATTTGGCTTCTAGCTGCTTCTTAGGAGTTTGTTCAGTGCTATGTTAGTCAATGAGAACCAAAGAAAATGCTGCTGCAGATGCTTTTAGACTGATATTTTCTCTCAGTAAGCCAAATAAGCTTGTTTTTCTGCCACTGGATCCAGCATCCCCAAAGGTGTCCTGGCCATGTAGGAGAAGTGGCTCATAGTGAGGCAGCAGGCTGGCCACCTTAACTGGCATAGCTATTGCTGCTTCCCATGTCTCCATTAGAGCTACAAAAACATATTAAACAAGCCAAGTGGCCTCAGCACTCCTCATATAGCCTCCCCTCAAGACTCTTCACCATTTTTGTTGCCCTCCCTTGGATACTTTATAATGGCTTTTATTTTTCTTATATTGTGGTGCCCAATAGTTAGCTAAGGACACCTACATTGGTGGCTTCAGGAGCTCAGCATCACGGCAGAAGTCACCAGGAAGCACCATTATCTGTCTTCTCTCATGCTGGCCCAAGACTCCTACACCTCACTAAACCTGCAGCAGCAGGAGCTGTAGCGAGTGAAAATTAGAATTTCTGAGGTGGAAAGTGGGTCCTCTTCAGAGGATGGATGAAAAAAATGAAAACCCACATAATGCACAGAGAGGAAACCCAGGGAGGGATGGAGGGACTTTCCCTGCATTCACAGGGAGCTGGTGCTTTTCAATCTCCAAATCCCTCTCACCTCTGTCCTCCAGTTTCTATTGTGGCAAACTGTGGGATGAGAAGCAGCAAGCAGTGACCCCTGCACACCTTCACAAGGGTGATGGGAATCACAGGAAAAGGAGAAGCTGGGTGGTGTAAAAGCAGAGATTGCCTTTAGGCTGACTGCCCATCTCTGTTCTTGAGAATGACACCTCAAGCATAGAGCAAGGCAGGTGCCACAAAGCTATTCCCAGCACAGTGTTAGCATGTGCCTCCACACCCGAAAAAGAAAGAATACCTTGACTGGGGGTAAAAATATACATTAAAGGAAATATTCAGCTGGGGGAGCAGCTATTCAGAGAGAACACACTCTTATGATGCATTATGTTACTGATACCTGAATTGCTATTACAACTAGGAGACATATTAAATACTGCAGAAAATAACTATTAAAAATATTTATGGATGAAAATATGTATTCTTTTCTGAGATGAAAATGAAGAAGTGAAAAGGTTTCTGATCTGTAAGGGCACTTGTTCCTTAAAAATATATAAAATTTAAAAATAAATAAAATAATGGGTTTATTCTTTACTCATTTGGCTTTCTTCCATAAAAAAGAAAGGGCCTTCTTTTTTTACCTTGTAAAGAAATTTGAGTAGAGATCACCAAATCCATCCTATGACTGTGGCAGCAGTAGGTACCAAAACAGAGGAGATGTCCAAGACCAAATGCTTCACACTACCCTGTCAGTCGTCTTCTTGCTCATTCCCCTGCCAGCCCAGGCTTCTGGCAGGAAGCCTGTAGCTGCCTGATGCCTTGGGCTCCCTTTGTGAAACTCCCCCATAAACTGACCAGCAGCCCTTCATTTTACAGCACAAGTGCCTGCATTGCCTGCTGTCCCCAGCAATGAGCCAGCTCCTCAGCCCCACTCTCTGTCACCTGCAGGTGTTGCCTTCTGGAGAAGGAGGTGATGATCCAGCTCAGGCTGCACACAGAAGCCTCAGGCACTGCCCAGGAACTGGTCACTTGACATTGCAACCATTTGAGGTGTTCAAATCTGATCCTCTAGTGTGCACCTTCTCCAAGTCTTAATTTAGGAAGACACATCACACTTTTCAGTGCAGGAATGACAGATAACAGCTAACTGATGTGTTTGTTTTCCTGGCCTACATTTTTCTTAAGAAACACTGCTTACATTAGAGATGCTGCTTTGGCTCACAGGTCTCTGTACTCCCTCCCCGCTCACTAGCAATGGCATCACAATTATTCAAAAACTTCTTAATGACAACTTTTCACTTCCTCTTGAACACAGTTCCAGGAAACCGAAAAGCATACTGGTGCTTTCACCTTTGTACTGTGAAGGATTTTTATGATGTGCTATATGCCTGAAACAGTGATAAAAATAAT
Organism: Illadopsis cleaveri; assembly: GCA_013399915.1. Taxonomy (NCBI): domain Eukaryota; kingdom Metazoa; phylum Chordata; class Aves; order Passeriformes; family Timaliidae; genus Illadopsis; species Illadopsis cleaveri. The sequence goes on along the minus strand of VXBB01017344.1, from coordinate 175,333 downwards.
CCAGTTAGCCTATATTGCCAAACTGAAAAGTTTGTTTGGGGTTGTATAAGCTTTTGTTGGCATTAAGTCTCCACTTTGATCCTGTTGTTATTGTGCTGCAAAGAGTTTCAATGAAAGGCACAAATGAAGATCTGCAGATACATTCCAGAGATATGCATTGGAAATGAAGATATGCTGAGAACTTCCTGAGGAAAGAATTGCAGAACTGAAAATGCATTTTATCTGGAATAGATACACATTTCATAATTTTTTGGGGACCTGAAAAGACTGCTATTTTTGAGCTCCATTTGCAAAAAAGACAGCAAACTGCTCTCTGCCAGAACAATTGCAACTCCTTTAGAAGACAATTACCACTACAAAATAGCTCAGTATGATCTTTGTTGGCATCGGCATACTCCAGCATATGAATGTCTCTGAATTAGAAATGCAAGGTGTACCTTAGTGCAGGGGCCCTGCACTCTGTTGGACTACATTTCTTGGGCTTAAAAAAATTCTTCCAAAGCGTCTTTCCCTTTTGCATTCCTAAAGGAAATGACTCAAGACAGTACAATAAACATTCAGTCATGGAGCAAAGAAATATCTGGAAGGACAGCAAAATACATTGTTGCCTGGGTCAAGGGTAAGTGCAGATGAGTTGACAGAGCCTGCAGTTAAAAACTGAATAGCAAAAGGATCCACAGATTATCTTCAATCTGTCTACGTAAATTTAGTTTCCTCTTTGCAATCAGTGTTTGAGCTGTTGACCACTGAGTGTTAACACATCTACATTTCCTAATGATGTTTGTGCTTTATCAGCCATTTCCGGGCACGGCCCGCCATGTTATGTACCCCCAAATATCTGAACTGTATGGCAAAGCACAGCACAGCAGGAAACCAACCTGGTGCTCTGCATCTCTCCTCCCTCCAGGCACTGGCCTTACAGCCTCATCTACTGCCCAAGGTTTGCTCATAAGTCCACATCTGCTGCCAGAGAGCCCCAAAAGCAGCTCCATAGGGCTGTAGCTGTGCCCTGTGGGATCCCAGCTGGAGCACTGTGGCTGTCCAAGGCAGCAGATTTACATGTGAGGCTGCCACTCCTCTGAAGATCTGCAGCTAAAAGGACACCTGTCACAGCAAGCGCCCTGGATGGCTCCTCCCCAGCTGCCTGGGCGCTCCTATTAAACCTTCCCGACCCATGCTGTTTACTTCCTCATTTCTTCCCCCTCCACACTGCCCTTCCAACACAAGAGCCATAAGCAAGCAGGCTTTTTCCTGAGTCACCTCGAAGTATGTGCCCTGCCCTGAATGGGAGCATTCGGAATGCACAGCTTTGCAAGCAAAGGCAATGAGGACATCAGGAGCAAGGCTATAGGCCCATGAGGATGTCAGGAATATTGGAATCATTCCAGGAGTTGCCATGGTTTTACTTGCACCTTAGCAGAGCTGGGAACATAATTTGACCCTCATTTTTTGTGTGTGTGTGATGGTCTCAGGAGTAATTACAAGACTAAAAGTATAAGACTGATGCATTTATCATAGGAATAGAATCCAGGTTTCTGATTTAAACTGCAATACAGAGCCCTTTCGGAATGTACACAACCTCACCTCCCCCTCTCACACACCCCATGCCCTTTTTGCAAGAAATACCATGAATTTTTTTTGTATCTTGCTGAAAAGATTTCTTAGCAAATATGTGTCTGGAAAAATCAAGAGCTTTTCTGAGTCTAATAGCCATACAATAAATAATTAACAAACAGTAAGATCATCTTGGGGTTTTTATTTTCCTCTTTTCTTTTTCTTAAAAAGAAGAGGTAAAACCAGAGTTTTCTTGAGACACCTTTAAGCAATGGTGCATGATAATTTAAGAAACTGGGTGGAGTACTTCCTTTCCGCAATCTGTAATAAGTGAGAAGTTAGAGACAAATAGGATGTCTTACACAACGTCTGAAAAACAACTTTGTAACAGTTAAAAAAAAAATGGTTTTCTCACCTCCCTGATGGGCCTAATCCTGAGTCTTCTTAAAGACACAGATGTCGACCCCCTGTCTTGGTAGGTGGAATTGCTGGTGCTGGCCAGCTGGTAACACTTTCACCTGTTATTTTCTCTTCTGGCTCAGTAGCTAGGCTTGCTTCTTGTACACCTTGTTTTGGGGGAAAAAGTAGATTTGTTTTCAAGGTATTTTTGGTGGCAGTTAAGACAGCATCTGCTTACCCAAACAGGGGTGAATACATTTTCCCAGCAGCTGTGTGATGCAAGATGGGGACAAAGGGGAAAAAATACAACCAAAACCTGCAGGGATCTCATCATCCTGTATGCAACAGCCACAGCCTCCTTTTTCAGCACCCTCTGCTTGAGAGCAGATGGCTGCTCTGAGGCATTTACTGGCCATATTTGAGTTTATCGCATGTACATCTGGGCAGCAAATAATTAAAAAAAAAAAAATAAAAACACCACTTTTCAAATAGCTTCAAAAAAACCCCTAAAACCCTAAAACACTTTAGTTGATAAAGAGCAAAACCAAACACAAAGCATTAATTTTGTTTTTTCAGCCACATAATATATTTTGTTTCCCTAGATATTGGCTTTTGCAGGAGCTGGCCATTTTCCTGCTGGTTTTGTCCAAGAGTTAGACAAGGATCTAGGAAGATGGTCAGCCTGAGGAAAGGCTTTCCCACTTGCATGTCCTTCATTTGGGGTTGGACTAGGTGATCTATAAAGGTTGCTTCCAACCCAAACCTTGTATTATATCCATGACCTTGGTTAAGCAGGGAGCATGCAGACAGGAAGCATTGGTTTCCTGCCCACCAGCCACTAGTGTCTGGGCTGGCTACTGAGGTCTAGCAGGAAACAAGTCTGGTGGGTAAAGGACCAAATGGCCTTGATAACTGGGGACTGGAGGAGCAAAGTGCATCCCATTGTGAGATCAAGTTTATGGCCACTTGAGGAACCTGGTGCATAAGACTATGGGACCTGATGAGATGCATCCCAGAGTGCTGAGGGAATTGGCTGTTATAGTTGCCAAGCAACTCTGTATGATATTCCAAAAGTCATGATCATCAGGTGAATTTCTTGGTAACTGGAGAAAGGGAAAAATACCCATCTTTAAAAAAGATAGAAAGGACTGTGGGAACAACAGACTTGTGAGCCTTTCCTCTGTGCCTGGGAAGATCATGGAACAGATCCTCACAGAAGCTACGCTAAGACACATGGAGGACAGAGAAGGGACACAGCTTCACCAAAGGCAAGTTCTGCCTGAATAACCAGGTGGCCTTTGTCACTGGAGTGACTACAGCAGTGGACAAGGGAAGAGATATTGTCAGTCTGGACTTCTATAAGGCCTTTGACATGGTCCCTTCCTACATCCTTTCTCTCTAAGCTGGAGAGAGATGGACTCAAAGGGTGGATTGTTTGGTGGAGTAGGAATTGGTTGCATGAACTCGTCCTGTCCCTCGTAACACAGCTTTGACCAAAGCCTTGCCCATACTGATTTCAGTTGGTCAGTCCCTAGGTGTTTCAAAGGCATGATCCCAGAAACTGAGACCCAAGAATATGTCCTGCTTTGGTTGACGTGTTGTTTTTTTGTTTTTGTTTTTTTTTTCACCAGCATCTCCTAAGAACTATGGGGCAGAGAGACCAAAGACCCAAGACCCAAGAGTTCAGTTCTGGGGTAATCCTCAATTCCTTCTACCATAAGAGTGTAGAAGGACCCCTGCTCTCTGCAGGACCACAGAGATTTGTCTCTTGAGCTGACCCACACTTTGGGGGGGCTTCAGAACAATGGGGGATGTGGCCATGTCTGCCTATTCTTAGAGGCTCAGCTCAAACAGGTGCCTGGAAAATGGCAACTACTGACTACATTTTCTCCCAACCCAAGTTACCTTGGTAAATTTCTGACGAGTCCGCTTGTCACTGTCTCAGAGAAAGTTCCCTCTGTGAAATGGAGTAACCTAATAGACCAAGGCCATGGATCCTTCCAACACTTCTCCCACAGAATTAACATGTGAGGTTCTCAGTCCTGAGTCTGGGCCTCAGGCTGAAATTGAGATGCATTTTTTTAAAAATGACAAACAGAATTGGATTTTACACGACTGATGGAAAAATACTTCCAATAACTACACAGTAGGTAAGAAATCCTGATCCCTGCACTTTTTTTTACTCTTTTACAATGACTGGAAAATTAAAGGACACTCATTTATGTAAGGATAACACCCTGAGCAAGGGGAAGTAACTTTTAAAGATTGACTGAATATCAGGATTATCAAACTGAAATCTGCCTTGTAAAGGTTAGTCAGACCTGCAGTCTGTCAGCAAACATGCAATTTTCTGAACTGTTTCAAAGGCAGTTAAAGGTTTTCTCAAAGCTGAGTCAATTCAAGCAAAGGCTCTAGCTGCTTCATGCTGTGCAGGTGGATTTATTCAGACTGAGCTTTTGAACCATCACAATAGAGGCAGTGATCAAAACAGAAATGACAGAGTGATTAGAACTTCAAAATAGAAATGACAGAGTGATTAGAACCTTAAAAACACCGCCATGGTGAGATAAAAATTTTATTAATATCTACTAGATAAAGAAATGTGTACTTTATTTTGTGCAGATTAAATCTTTAGTTTCAGTCCAGAGGCATTTTTTTGTTTGGGATTTTTTTTTTCTAAATATGTTTTTAGGGAGTTTAGGGACAGCTAGATTCACAGGAGTGCTATGAGGTGGCAGCTACAGACCTGGAAAAAGAGCTCTGGTGTTTCACAAAGTGGGGTTTAGTTTCAGCTGCCGGAAACTGAGACACCTCTTGGTTCTTATTCCAAGCATCACCTCCCTTCCACCAGCCACTGGACCACAGATTTATTTTGCACTGAGAGTATTTCAATATTTTGTACAACATTTTGAACAGGAAAGACAAATGCTGCATCTGAATTTGCACTCTGATGCATGCCACAATGCATCTGATGAGCCTGGTTATTCCTGATTTGCAAGCTGTGCTCCCTGCTTTATCCTACCTAAGGGCTTTTCCCCCTTTCCTCTGCTCCCTTGCTGCTCCACCCCCCTTGCACATCATAGAGTATTAACTATCCTCTGCCATCTGTCATCACTCTCCCTCTATTCCTTCACAGACTTTTTCTCACCCCTTTCTTGCAAAAAGGTCTCACTCACCTGAACCTTTGCTGCAAGAAAAACTTATGCCAGGAGTCTGCTTTGGAGAATCCCTCCAGTTTTGCACAGAAACCAGGAGGAAATTGTGAGTGTGTTTGGAGGGGGAGGACGTGGTGAAAGTCTGAAAGTCTTGAGACAGTTTAGTTCAGAGGTGTTGACCAGGACATTCACCTCAATGTAAAAAGTAGGAAGTTTGCCTGGCTATGGTAGAACAGATCTAGTTGGAGAGATCCTGGCCCCAAAAGGCTCTGCAGTCCAGTGGCTGAAGTGCACCCCCAGAAGATGGAAAGCCCATCTCAAACAAAGCAAAGACCCATATCATATACTACTACCATTGCCACTCAATTTAGGTAGCAGCTCTCTTTTCCTATGACAGAAATTTCCTATGCTGAAATGAAAAGATGTCAGTTTGAAAACACTGGCATGATTTTTTTTCCTTTGAGTTTTTTTCCCATTCATTTGCTCATGACCAACATTACACAAACCTGCAATTTGGGGGTTGACAGACAAAATGTTTTGACCCTTCAGACTGTGAAGTTGGGCAAGGAACCAGATCACATCTCATGTGCAAGGAAAAACCATTAGCTACGTTTTCTGTCTCATCATACCACCACTCCATGGGCCTAGAACGTCTGTAATGAATCTAACTAGAATTAATTATAAAAATTTAAAAGAGATATCTGCTTATTCCTTAGGAGCTGATAGGAATGTCTCCTTTCTGGAGAGCTCCACAGGTGATTTCATGTTAGCACTAAAATGAAGAATCAGTCATAACTGAGGACTGGAGTTTCTTCAGATGTGTAATGGCATCATAGCACTCAGGTCAACAGCACTGGACAAAAATGAGTTTTGCCACCTGGACGATGAGCACCAAAGTCATGTATTCTGTCTGCCATGTATTCTGTCTTTCCTATCACTGTTGGCATCACAACTCAGTTCTGAGCTCTGAGAGTAGGTGGCTGTTACACAGACTGGAGATAATCAGATTTGAGTCAGGGATCTCCTCATTCTGTTCACTGGTTCATCCCTCAAAACAGCTCTCTTTGCTGTGGGACAACTTATGCCATGGTTATCTCACCTGCCTAGAATGGACCAAGCACCTGAGCCCTGGAGATCTGCTCAAGACCTCCTGATGGTGGATGACAGACAAGTAGAAGTTCTCAGAAAATTCTTCTCCTTTCCTTCACCTTTGCTATTATACAGGATAGATTCACCAGACCCTCTTTCCTCCCTCTCTGTTCTGCTTGTCTTCCTTCCACAGTTCAGGGACTCTTTCTCTCAGCCTCCCTTGCTCCTGCCACCTTCCCTCACTTCCATACAGATTTACCCTTCCATTTTCTCACTCCCAATCACAGGACTTCTTTTTGGAGGTTGACTACTGTCACACTTCCATATCACTGTACTTACAGACCTCCCACCAGCACTTGTGCAAGCTTCTGATCTCTTTGTGTCCCAGTGCATCTAAAGCTGAGCTCCTACCAGATCTGCACAGCTCAGCTCAAGCTGAGATGAGGAACCCCTTGGGAAGGTGGAATGACAGCTTGCATCTCTCTTGTTTTCATGACACAGTTAACATTGTGCCATGTCCTCACAGGAGGTTGGACCACCTTCTGCTCATGGAATGACAGGCTAGGTCCATCAGAGAGACCTCAAAGCAGGTCCTGTATTTAGCCTGCAATTCTGCATTCTTCCAGACCCTCCTGAGCTGCAGAAGATAATCTAGTGTTTGCTTCTCTGGGAATAATATTGCTGTTAATGAATGACAACATTTAGCCTTAGTGCAGCTCCCCAAAACCGTTTATTTTTTCTCTTTTTTTTATGCAAAGGGTTGGTATGGCCTAAGGCTGGGTAGCCCTCAGGGCCTTGGGCAAATCAGATCCCCATCTGCATCTGCTTCCTCTGGGCTCCAGGAACCAAAGCCACATTTAGGTCAACCTCAAGGCTGTTGCAGATTGACCCTAGAGGAAGACCTCTGCACTGGAGAGATACTGAGGAGCTTTCTAACATCACTATTAAAAAAAAAAAAAAATGCCACCAGATCACTCTAAAATGTCTTACACAAAAATCATGTCCCTGTCTCCCAGGAGAACACAGTTGAATTGCAGGTTTTTTAAGGAGCCCAAATACTCATGGACTGCTTGAGACAACTCCAGGGAAGGCTCTCAAAAGTGAACTCCAGAGTCTGCCGAGCTCAGTGAGAAGCTAAATGTGGACTCCACCCAAAGGAAACTCATCTAAAAAAATTACACCGTTGTTCATAATCATTCTGAAAGACACGACCAGCCTTTAGAGGGATGATTTCTTAGCACTTAATTGCTTTCTAAGGAAATTTTAGAATGGCCAAATGAATGTCATCAAATTGATTATTTTGTAGAAGTAGTAGTATTTATTATTATTATTATTATTAGCTGATTAAATAATTTTCTTTTCATTATAATATGCTATTATATATCACAGCATATTGTACTGCAGCATTAATTACTGCATATACTCATTATAATACTCCAGAATTTCATGGTTTTTTTACCAGAAGGACATGCTGAGTCTTTTCATTCTGAAAGTTTCTTTCCCCAGTTTTACAGAGGAAAGATTTTTTAAAAATGGTAGTGAATTAAAAGTTGTAAAATTTTAATTATTTGTAGCCTTAAGGATCAAAAAGTGGAAAATATAAAGCTCTATTTCTAGTCTGCTATATTTGAACTACAATATTTGAACTAAAAGAAGCAAAGAATAAAACAACCAAAGAAGCAAACCAAATCTCATTTTTTTGGTGGAGGTTTTAGGGGTCTGATTCATTATCTTTTGCACTCTTTGAGGCTGTGAGACTGAAACTCCTTCCTGTTTACCTGTGGGCTCATGATGAGAATACTGACAGTTGGTTTAAATTTTTTTATACGTGGAAGTGAGAGGAGCTAAAGCAAGAACTTGACTCTCCACCCTGCAACCGTGTTCGAAGTAAAATGCCCTGGTGTTCCTGCATATGAAGCTATAGCATCAATGGCCATAGCTTGAGGAGTCACACAAATGTGTTGGCCTCTGTTCCAAGACAGCAACTAAGCACCTGCTCAGATCAAGAATCTTGAGTATCCTAATTATTTTTGTGGTAGACTGTAAAAGGATAAACTTCAAATGCAGACCAGCCTCATCAGTGTCTTGTGGGAGCACACCTCTTGAGTCTTTGTTACTGGAAATAATCATTAGGAAAACAAAAGTAAAATATAACTTGCAGAGAATAAGAATTCTTAAAAATTTTTTTATAAAATCTTGATTGCATAAAATGTCATGCAAGCATATATATCTATATAGCAGAAGGAACTCTTATTTGGATGTTAAAACTCCCAAATAAAGAACCTTGCAAAGGTCTTTTTCTTTCCACTGCCTAAATTCAAGAGTGCCTTGAATTACAAACTCTGGTGTAAACATCTACAGTGCAAATGCCCAGAGCTAGGTAAGACAACCCCATCCTTGTCTCAGAAAACCCCAACACGGCATCTCTCCAGAGGCTCAGAAGCCCAGGTGCCACCTTGGGTTCTGTACAGACATGTTCACTCCCCAGAGGTAGCTTGTGCTCTTGTAAGCAGCTAGCCTTTAATAGCTTTCAGGCTGTGGGTGTTTACAGGCTCAGTCTCAGAAGCGCCTTTTAGTCAAACAGATACATTTAGGAGAGGGAAACAGGTTTTTGGGCACAGAGGTTTGTTTCGTTTTGTTTTGTTTTTTGTGCAGAGGACTAACTCCTGATGCTCCAGAATGCCTGACTTTCAGCTCGACACCCCATCTGTGTATCAAAGTATCATACACTATATGTATGTCAAATGCTTGTCCAGGCTGCAATGTATGCCACTCCTTCAAAAAACCTAGTTTTTTACCTTGCTGTCTTGGGCACCACAACACTGAATCCTTGCTGAGAATATTGCTCCACTGCTCTAAATCTCTTCTATAAATGAGAGTTGGGAGGTCAAACCATTAGTCTAGGCCATTTCTGCACTTCATTACATAAGCGTCATTCAACAGTAAAATGTATTTGGTCACAGTTATGACCAACGCTGCAGTTTTTTCTCTTCCATGGAGATGATCAGAGTCTTCTCCTCTGGCCACCTGCATATTCTCAGTGTGAAACTGAAATTGTGTAGGGCAGAGCATTTGTTACCAAACTGCAGGGGAACTGTACTTGAAAGACTTCGAAGTGAGGAAGGAGTTAATCATTTCAAAATAGTCATTTCCTGAGTCCTCTGGTTGGATGAGTAAAAACTTTCAACTATTTCTATTTCTTCTGTGTCATTTAGGAGGCTTTCAAGGTGCACTGTACCTCTCAGACCAGGTAAGGAGTATAGCTTTTCACTTCTTCATTGTTTATTCATAATAGTTTTTCAGAGGAGCCAGACTCAGTAAAGACTGATTTCTTCTCCCTCCTATTATTTACATCTGAAGTGAGAACAAAGTTCTTTGCAATCCAAGAAGTACATGTGTCTCTTTGTGCCAGATGACTGTGAGCTGTAGAAATAAAGGAAGAATGGTATGGCATAGTAATAGAGCAAGGATAATTAAGAAATTGTGTTGCACATATTTAGAAGTCAGACTTATTACAGCAAATACTGCAGCAAAAGAGAAAGAAAACTCATCGCCAGTTTTAAGGAGTTCATTCAGCAAGAACCACTAACAAAATAAGGAGTTCTCAGGTGCACAGTTTGCTTTAGTGAGGAGAGTAGTAAAAATCATAGTGCGCCTTCAAATAAGTTTTTAAAAAGAGGAAGAATGAGCTTCTACTTCTGAGGGACAGAAAAAAAAATCAAACCCATATAATTTTGGACCAGTTTTAGTTGTAAATCTGGACTTGATATCTATCTTTAACTATTGCAGAGTCATGTACTGTACTCATCCTGAGACTGCTCTGGAGGTTTGCAACTGTCCAACATACACACAGAAGTGACTGTGGAACAATATCATAAAATGATACCATTTCATCAGGGTCTTTTGCAGCATAAAAGCTGAACTCAGACAGACAGGCACCAGAAGGAAGTCCCGTAAGACTGCGCACTTTCGCGTACGGCATTTGTTGCCTCTTATTAGATAAGGAGAGAGATTATTTGTGTGAAAACCTTTTTGTTTTGTTTAATAGTTCAGAAACAAGCACGAAGTAGCCATCTGTGGGGCAGTTATTGTAATAATGTCCTGTCATCGTGTCACTGTATAAAAAGGGAAATTGTACGTGCCGTGCTGATCCCTGAGTGAAATCATACATTGGTATGGCATTTGTGGTTTTTTTAAGATGCAGGGGTTTTTTGGCATTTGTGGGTTTTTAAGTCTTTGCTTGTAATCAGTTTTAATGTTTGGACATTGACTCCTTGAGTGATTGGTTTAAAAACTTTCTGGATTTTATACGTAGTAGTCAGGAGAATCTAGTTAGGACTTTTAACAGACACAAAATTTCCATCCATGTTGGGACTTCATTCCTAAGTCATTTCCACTTTACTTGTGAAATTGCTGTTAGAGTAGCAATCAGACCTCTGTAATGAATTTCACCCTCAACAGACTCAATGATCCACTTGAAGTTTTGTCACTGCATCTACAGATGGGAAATTCATGTGAATCCCAGCTGGTACCAGACTTGTGCCCTGGTTTTTGCAGCTCCACAGAGCAGGCAATCTGATCAAGAACCCCAGTCTTTCCTTGCAAACAGCTGTGGCAGTTTAGAAACAACCAGAGGGCATGTCACCATTCTGCTAGGGAAGAAGCTATGGCATGGGTAAAAGCATTTGCATCAGCCTTGTCTTCTCAGTTTGAACATCAATGGTAAGCAATTTGCTGTTACTTACAGATCTGAATGGCCTTAGTTGGTAAATACTTGCAGCCTATGCCATAGTTTGCTGGAGGAAAGCTGACTGAGGTGTGCCTACCTTCCTGCAGTCACATTTCCCTATTACTGAATAGGCACAGCTCAAGGGAAAGTGTTTGTGTGGGAAGAGCAAACTGAACCCAGGCATCCCCTGTCACCAAACAGCATCTTACCCACTACTTGTGTACTCACTTTCTGTCTTGCAGCATGGGTTTGGGTTCAACTCAGATGTGTCTGCCTGTCCAGATAATTAGGATTTCAGTGGTGACTGTTAGTGCATGATTTAAAATGTTTGCTCTCAGTGCCCTCTTTCAGCACCAGTATCTGTGTTTGATGTGGGAAAAGGGTGCACTCCTCTGTCGGAGGTTGACATTCATTATGTGTAGAGGTTGTGTGTAACAGCACTGAAAACAAACAAATACTAGAAAGGTCGTTCCTTGTAGGGTTATTTTGGTCTGCCACAGTAACTACCACGCTCTGGTCAAGTGGCCAGAGGGGAGAAACCCAGACACAACTCAGCTGCAACAAGTTATTTTGTGGTAGACTCCCCTGCCCTGCTCGAAAATGAAGGCACACCAAGACTGTGTAACCACGCGTCTAAAATATGTGCTGGTATTTCGCACATGTATTGCCACTTAAAAACTTTACTTCCCATTTGCACAGTTTCCAGATAAAAGGTTGTTTTGAAACAGAAGTTCAGGGGGCTTCGCTGCTGACAACTAATGTTTGCAAAGCTTTCAGTTGGGAAGGGAGGTTTTCTTATCAGGCATATTCATTGACACTGGTTCCATGCTCTTCACAGCGTGCAAAAGGAGCTTAAAAATGTAGCTCTCCTCTGAAAAATAACATTACAGAAATGACATTACAGTTTGGACCTTGACTACTGCCTCCAGAATTCCTGGATGAAATGAGCTCTATTTATAATTAAATGTCAATGGGATTGTTCTTTTGGCTTGATTATTCTTACTGCCAGCTCTCAAATGGGAAAGTCAAGCTGGTGTTGCTCTTGGGCTTACTATATATATACGCAGGAAACCTGAAAGGGACTCAGTCTAGAGTTAAGGTTGTTATTTAAAATAGGTTTAAAATGGGTAATATAATCCAATTTTTGTCTAAATTTAGTTGCTAATCAATCAGAAATATCCCACAGGATTAATACATCTTTGAATCCAGTAATGTCAGTTTGATCTAGTCCCTTTTCATTTATTTTTTAATCGGAAGCCTTCTGTCCTTACAGAAATTTTCCATTGGTAATCTTGTTTTTCAATGTTGATGGATCTTTCACTAAAGCTAAACACTCAGTGAAAGAGAGAGAAATCTGTGTATACTTCATGCAACAGCTCAGTAATTAAATAGTGGGGTTTAGCTGTCATTGATATCCTAACAGAGAGATTCTGCCTTTTTGCACGCGGACTGATGAGGGTCCAAGGGTTGTTCAGGCTGGGACCAGGGATCTGTAAGCTTGGTCATCAGGAGATGCACATTTTTGTCACATTTTCACACTACTGCATGAAGAATTCAGGCTCAGTAGCTGGTGAATTGAAAATATTTGCTCTCCCAACTGCTGACTAAATCTTTCAATAATAACAGAAATCACACCTTGCTATGGTCATGGAGAAGCAGCTAGGGCTACTTACTGTGAGATACGCTGCACCTGATTCACATATGCAAAAATGAGAAGGGAAAATAGCAAACCAACAAGAAGTTTGTGCTCTTTTATCTTTTCTTCGTCTCCGGATGCCTATATTCTGAAGCTTTAGTAGCCCTGCACAGGTATGTTTTACAGCTAGTGAACCACATATTTAAGGCTGTGAAAGAAAATAGAAAATGTTATCAGTGCTTGTCCCTGTGTCACTGTTTGTAATTTTCTTTAGGGTTTTTTTTTAGGAGGTTTTTTTTGTTTGTTTGGGTTTTTTTAATTCTTAAAAGATTTCTTGTTTGTTCCTTTCTGCAGATCTCACTCATAGAGGAAACCTGATCTGCTGCAGCACGGAAACATCAGCAGTGAAATGGCGAGACAGATTCCTTAGGGAGCTGCCTGTAAGTCTGGTCAACATTTAAGATGAAAAGTTTTGCATTTTCTTTCGCAGGATGTTACATGCAGAGTTTAGCTGTATGAGGCAATTGCTGAGGCAATAAGGGAATATTCAGGAACACAAGCTTTGAGTAGGTGAGTAAGCACAAAAGTAGAAATAATCTTGTTAAGACTTTTTCCTTCTTCCTTGCCCCCCCCCACCCCCTCAACTTCTGAAAAACATGATTGGTCTTTGAGACTCACTAAATCACACCCAATTGAAATCCTGTTCTCCCAGAATCCTGGATACACTGAATAGACCTCACTTTAGGGCTACAGTGGTTCAGCAGTTGAAAGCTGTGAGAATAAACCTCTTTTGTACTTTTGTCACTTCACCTTGTGACAGTCAAGCAGTGCAGGGATCAAAGGGAAATCCCCCTGGAACACAGATAATGGTGAGAGATGGGGTAGGAAACTGTGGCTAAGCAAGCACTGAAATGGTGAGGATGAGACTAAAAAAAGAAAAGGAAAACTGGTAGTAGGGACTCAGGTAGATAAGGCCAGAGGGTGGGATCCCGACAGCAGTTAACAGGAGAAAGAGAGACTTTGGATTATATGCTGCTGATGATGAAAGTGGATTTGTAGAGGACAGCAAGGTGTGATTTTTTCATCTCTTTCCCCCAAATACTCTGGAGAACCCCCTGAAATATCCAGGTCTCAGAAACACAGAAGTAAATCTTGGAGGCAGCACGGGTGTGTCTGCACCCTCTAGTGGGTTACCCAGAAAATGGTTTTACCTAGCAGTAACTTTTCACTTCATTTGCTGAGACCAGTCATATCCTGATCTTCAGCATATTTGACACACCTGTAGTAACTGTTCTCAGCCTCTGTAACATGATGGCTGCATCTAAACTTCTTTTCTGGGATGGTCTTTTGTCTGTCATAACTCCTGATTGTGGCTCATAGTTTTTTGAGGGAGCATTAGCTGGTGTGAGACAAAACCATGACAGAACTGTAACAGGCCAAGCAACTGAATTTCATGGTCTGACCACTGTTCTGACAGTGTTAAATTTACTTGGCATATTTTACATGTAGTAAAATCTCCCTTGTGCAGGTGGTATATTCCTCAGATTCCTGAGGGTAAATATTACAGCACAAAAAATCAATGAACAACCTGTTTAGTGGGAGACCATTTCCTGTCTTATTGTTCATCTCCTCTACTTGCTGCTGGAGGACACATGCTGACTGAGATGTAGAACCACAGGAAAAAAGCAAAGCAGCCTTGTGATTTTAGTTTGTGACTGAGTAGTATTCTGGGAAATATAATTCGGCCACTGATTCTACCTGAAAGGAGATGGAGATGCTGAGAAAAGCTTTTGTGATGCTGAGAAAAGGCCACCTTCTTAAGAAAAGGATACAGGTGAAATGCCTGAAATGGAGCTAGGATGGAACGTCAGAGCTTCAGCTCCGAACAGGGAAAATTCTGATGCTGACTACTGGGGAATCATACCATAGTCATTGTTTCATATAACAAGATAGCAGTACTTAAGATACTTAGAGACAAATATAGAGAAAATATCCATTAGCAATTATAGAACAAAAGAATTTTGACAGGACTGACAGAGCTGGTCTGGTGCCACCAAGGAGAATGCTTAAAGAATGTGAGTGAAACTGTTTCTTCTTTACAAATGCAACTACTTGGTTTTCAAAAGGCCAAAGAGTAGGAAATAGTGTAACTCCCTCTAGAGCATGCTCCTAAGAGGAAAAGCACGCACATTCAACTCTGTCTTTGGAAAGTATTTAAAGGCTTATCCACCTCTTTCCTTACTAGCTAGGTAGTATGCTAGAACTATGCACTGGGCTGAATTGCACCCAGCCAGCAGAACAGCAAGCAAAAAAGAACAAAAGAGGTCAGAAGCCTGCAATACCATTCAGCTAGAAAGCTAAAGACTTTATCTCTCATTTTGTCTTCAGAGATGACATTTCACAGTGATCACTGGATAACTCCAAAGGCCAAACTAAAGAGTAGATTCCAGGCCACGTGCACTTACTTGATGGCTGCCTTTGTCACCAGACTAGAGAATCTCTTGCCCTCCCTCATGGTGATTTCGTCTTTTCCTGAATTGTTGTATTGATAATTCTTCAGTGTGCATCTCTGATGTGAAAGATGGGCAGTAACCAGAAGCTTTTGTGGCTAAAGCAATCTCCACCTCAGATAATAAGTTCCATGGTCAGACTTGGAGGGCAGCTTAAGGCATCTATTTCCTCAGATTAATCACTGCTTTATTGTTCAGACAGGGAAGGGAAGTGTTTTTCTTCTATCAACTGTCTTTAAAAATTGTAGAAAATTATATTTAGGCCCCAGAAAGAAAAGGCAACAGGGAATTTTAACAAAAGGAACTTTGGAAAAGAAGTTCAAGACTTGGGTCTCCCTGTAGTTGCCCTGCAAGAGTATGTTCTGTGAGACTCACTATTTTTTTGCCCAATTTTTCAAGTTTTTAAGGCTCATCCTTTGTCTGCACTGGATGACCTATGTGTGTGGCATGTGAAAAGTGCTGACTTCACATTATTCCTTATTGTTTTTCTGACTATTTCAGACCCTGTTCTGGGACACCTAGGTATTCACTGGTGCCTTCATCCTTCCACCCTTGTGATGCTTATCTTCCAGAGCTTGAAATTCTGTTTCAAATCTGATTTCAAGTGGTTAAGCTTTCGGAAACAAGCATCAACTCTGAGTTCCTAATTTTCAAATGCTTATTAAAAGATATCTGAATCTGACTTGCAGAGTATTGAGTACTCACAATTCCAGGTATGGTCAATAGAAATGTGGCTTTGAAAAAGTAACATTTTATTTAATGCCAAATGCTCTTAGAAATCATGTTCTAGGCAGGACCTTCAGTCCTCACATTCCATTTTATAATATGCAGTTAAATAATCTTTATGTTAGAGAAGGCTGCAAATAAAAAAATGGTAGGTGTTTCTGAAGCACTTTGATGCTACAGCACTGGATGTCATAAAAATGGCCAAAAATAAGTTGTTTAGTATTTAGGACAAGAGTTTGAACAGTGCATTGTACATAGGGCATAGCATCATTTATTGAATGATCAGGAGAAAAAAGTATAAATTTTCCTGATAGGGTATTTTGCCTTTGGAAAACTGCTGTTTTTTCCAACAGAAATTAAGTGGAAAAGGACAAGCTTAAACATGTCCATTTTCCAGCCTGTGACCTGTAGAGTTTCTTGGCAACTGGCCTGATTTCCTGTCTTCAGCTTGTTGACTTCCACCATTTCACTAGTAGGATCATTCAGCTAAAAAGCGATCAGGGGAACCTGCTGATGAAATTCTGGCTCTCAAGATGTTCAGCTGTTTATTTATTCGGGCTGCTAGGATAGCAACCTTCCTGAGATAAATGGGCATTGTGAGAATTTTAACATGGAACAAAAAGACATTTTCATAAGGGACACCTTCCATCCCCTTCAATCACATGTCTCTGCAAAGCTGCTGATCTCAGTTACACAGTGTTTAAATCCCCAGTGCACTGATCAGAGCTGCTGAGGTCTTTAGAAATGCAGAGTTAGTCAAAAAGTTTGCAACCTGTCCATGATTGCAGCTAACAGAAGTTGGCTGCTAGCTCGTGAATGTGAGACTGAGTTAAACAGATGCAAGACCAAGACCTTAAGCTGGACTAAACACTTCCTTGCACACTGCATACAGCATCTCCTTATCAGCCCAATTTGTGACCTAAGTCTGTATATCCCTGTCAAAGTAAATCACTGGAACCCAGTCTTTCACATGAAGATGTTCCTTCTTGGTCACTGATTTTTGCCATGGGGCATAAACATACCTTCAACACCTCTAAGAAGATGAAGAATGAAATTTCCTGTTACACGTCTGGCTTTTGCAACCTCAGCAACTGTTGGCAGTGCAGATACATAATCTTAAAATCTGATCTTGGTGGATAAAATAGCCTCACAAACTCATCACTGAGGTCTTTTATGGTGAAGCGTATGTTAAATGTTTGATATTTAAAACTATATATACTTGTGAAAATTATTTTTTGAGCTTTTTCAATTAAATGTTTTCCACCAACAGCTCTTCTCTGAGAAACTAACAGGACACGGCGCAGTTTTACATGTGGCTAAACGTAGGCTGATAGGTTTGTTCAACTCTCATGTCTGTTTCTGCTAGTGTTTGTGGGTTGAGTGCATAATTACCCCCACATGAGAGGGGCAGAGATCATAGCCAATATGGATATCAATAACAAATATGACTGGTCTACCCTGGGCTTGGAAATGTTTACACTGAGTGGGGTGAGTTCTCAGCACTTCCCAGTTTTTGCTGCTGCAGTACTGCAGAAACCAACTGCAAACTCTCACAGCAGTGCCTGGGAATCACTTTGTTAAATGTGGAACGCCAGCATGTGGAAAGACTATTGCTATGCCAGTTAGCAGCAAGAGGGCAGCGAGAGAAAGGAATCAATTGTATTACAGAAAAATCAGTTCCTTTGATTGTGCCTATTTTTCTGACTAACTTGTCTTTGGGGCTACTATAGTCATGAGTGGAGAAGGAAAAAGAGGTGGCCAGAAACAGAATTATTTAGGCTGGAGAAGACCCTCAAGGTCATCGAATCCAACTCTTAACCAGCACTGCCAATTCTGCCACTAAACTATGTCCTGATGTGTCACATCTACACATCTTTTAAATATCTCCAGGAATGGTGACTCCACCATTTCCCTGGGCAGCCTGTTCCCATGCCTGACAACCCTTTCCATGAAGGAACTTTCCTATTTTTGAATCTAAACCTCCCTTGGTGCGACCTGAGGCCATTTCCTTTTTTCTTATCAGTTACCTGGGAGAAGAGACCAACCCCCACCTGGCTCCAACCTCCTTTCAGGTGGTTGTAGAGAGTGATAAGGTCCCCTCCTTTCTTCGAACTCAACACCCCCAGCACCCCTAGCTGTTCTTAGTGCTCCAGACTCCATTGTCCTTCTCTGTACAATCTCCAGCACCTCAATGTCTTTCTTGTAGTAAGGGGCCCAAAACTGAAAATCTTTGCCATCTTCAAAAGCACATGTGGTCACCTGGAGATTTATTTCAAGTCTGAAATAAAAACCTCAGTGTTGCAGCTTGCCATTGCCAATGATTTTGTTGTTCACACTAACATGCTACAGGAGCTGTAAAGGCTCCCCTGCCCACACTTGCCACAGCAAAGTAAAAAAGTCCACACTCTCTATGTATCATCAGCCTAAACATTTCTAGTAAGTCTGAAGAAAATAAGTAGGGGTATGTTCACAAAGAACCAGCCAGAAATTCAAAGTGTGCCAGGTGTTAGAAATAAAGCCATGCTTATATATTAAAGATGTTGTAGTGTCCAGCTATGGGCCCAAGAGAACTGAATGCTAAATGCTTTCACTTCCTTCAATGGCAGATAAATATATGATTCATTCATAAACTGGGTCACATGTTGGGTCAAGCAGGACTTGGTGTACAATTTGCAGACTGATATTTGTATACACAAGAAATACTTTGTCTTTTATTCTGAGCTACATTTTCCTTATTTTGACCCCAGAGAGAAAAAAAAAGGGTGGTTGAAAGGCATTTTCACCAATTAGGATGAGATGGTGACACTGCCCTGTAAGGAGCGATAACACCAACATATGTGGATCCAGTGGCTCTGGGACAGTAGAAAACACTATTTTCTTACTGTGACTTACTATGGATTAATACATAATGAGTATTATCCTTATTGCCATTGCACACATCAACAAACTTCTCCTGAGTTATTATGGCCATTACACACAGAAAACCATATGCAGTTACACTAATCAGGGAAAGGAACTAAAAAACATTAGGTGGAATTATATTTGTCTGAATTCCAGGCTTTCATACAGCTGGACAAATAATTTATGCAATGCTTAGAAACTTAGTTAATCTTGGGACTTTCACCCTTTATCAGTCAATTCACAGTTTTTGAGAGAGAGAAGCAAAATACAGACTCATGTATATAGATCAAAGATCCTTTTCAAACAAAGCTGGACAGCAGCTGGCCTCAGTAGCTCTTTGGGTTTTATTTACATTCTTGCTTCTATGCTAACAATAAAGTGAATAAGTGTTTCATGCCTGTTCTGGCTGACAGTTGCCCAGGACTCCCACATTCCCTTCTGGATTCTCCCATATAAAATCCTTCCCCTACAGATGAGGCTACATGCTCACCCACAGACTTCATTTGTCTGATAAGAAAGTGTACTGAAATACCAGAGTATTTCACTTCTAAGTCCAAGCAGCCCACCTAGTTTCTGTGAATGGCATTCATTGAATGACTCATAGAAAGAACTGCCTAGCCCAGCATCTTGGTGCAGGTTCTCTCAGTTATCTCCACCATGCTCCACAAGGCCCTGAACTCCACCTTCCATTTCTGCAGCCCAGAGTCACTGTGCCCTTTTACTTTCTTCTTTGAGGAAGACAATAGATTCAGGTTGAGCTTTCTGCATGGACGTTATTGTCTCAATGCTTTCCTCCTCCTCCAGAGAAATGTACTGCAGAGACTTGTGGGGGCTTATTTCCTTTTTTGAGATCTGAGCCAAAGCTTAAGTCTCTTGAAGTGTAGCCATCAAAGGCATCAAAGATAAATAACTCACAGCAGTGCTGGTAAATATATATTTTGCAGACTGTTACTCACTGCCTTATTGTTTCATGCACAGTGTTAAATGGGATTATATGGAAGCAGAAGGTTAAGCTTGCAGCAATTAAACTTCTAAATAGTTTTGAACATCAAAATTAAATGTTTTCAATTTTATCGATTTATTTTATATTTATTTTATTGACATTTATTTCAATTATGAAATTAATTAGTCCTAAATCATCTTTAATCTGAATCCTTTCCACAACAACTCACATTGGTGAGAAATTGTGCCATACATTTTGAAAAGGCGCTGCATACAGACAGTTGCAAACAACAGCACTTTTTTGAATACATTTGTAACGTGTCTTATGCATTATTTTTTTTATACATTAGGGCTACAAAGATTGTATTGCTGCTGAATAACTACTGTCAATCACAACAAATGACAAGAGTATTTCCCCAGCAGAGAAACAGCCAAATATGGTACAATTTTTTAAAATCCAACAGAGCATACTCAGATCAGAATTACAGAGTATGTAAATGTTCTTTGCATATCAGTTTGTATTTATCTTTTTGACAATGATAGTCCCAGTGTCCTTTGTGGCAAACCCTATAAAGGGTTTTAACATGCTTGCTCTGTTTTATATACTTTTGATCCACTCAATCTCAAATTAAATAATTAGATAGAAAAAATTGTGCTACCCTACACTGAAAGGGTTTGGAAACCAACCTCTCTTCTCCTTATTAGAAATAATCCCTTCACTTCATTTTTCAGTCTGGGTGAGTGAGAAAACTGTGCTTGTTTTTTTGGCTAAAAGTGCAATGTTTCCATTTCTAAAGTCCTTGTTGCAGTTTCCACTAGTTATGAACACCCACATCGCCAGGGAAAAAAACCAAAAAACCAAAAAACAACACCCAGTTTGGGGCTCTTCTGTGTTGTTTATACGCCATTTAAAATGTTATCAAGAATTTCTTAACTTTTTTCTTTGCTTAAAAGCAGATTGTTTCAACCACTACTTCCTTATTTCTCCCCCCATCCTCTTAACTCTTTAATAGAGAATCTCTATGTGTGCTTTACTTCTTCATTTACAGTCTATGAATAAATCAATCTGTGCATCCTTCCAATTAACTGGGATTATGAAAGCCAAGCAAACTTTAGGGTAGCTTTTCATTAGAACAGCAAGACAGAGTTGAAGAGTTGGCCCCAGCTTTTTAGGAGTGTGGGGAGGGGTGGTGTCTGTCTCTTGACGCTGAAAATCTTATAGTCCACTCATTCATCCTTCTGACAGAGTTTTATTTTGACAGCCTGCATCACAGATAGCATCGTATTGTCACCACACAACACTAAAAATGACTTGATCATCTACTGCTTTCCTCAAACCTTGTCCTTCACAGTGATGTACCCACATACCCACTGATAGGAGCAAGTCATGCCAACAGTGACAGGATGTCACAAGAGATAGCTGAGGTCTTGTGCTGGGGCAAGAAATTGTGTGTAAATCTCCTCCATGCATGTCCTGTGAACGTTGTTCTGTTAGAAAAACATTGGGTGGGTCCTTGCTCTGAGGCCAACCTGAGCCTTCCTGTAGCTCCATGAACACAGCTTTTATTCTCACTGGAGTCGTTTCCTCTGGCCTGGCCTCCTAGGTATTTCCCTGTGTAATTGCCCCCCTTGGCAGGAAAATGTAGTCAGTGTAAGTATGGGATCTTCATACTGTTCTTCTCCCATTCCAGCCAGGAAGGGGGAATATGTAAAGGATCTTAGCAAGATGTAGAGCAAGTAGATACCTACGCCCCTGTAGGTTGAAACTCATCATCATGAGACCATCCATCTAAACAATGCCGGAAATCAGGAATTTTTGTTCAAAAAGAAACAGCCCTACTTCACCCCTGCCTGTCACAGGGGGAAAAGATACATGACCACTCAGCCAAGTGATTTGCAGTGAAAGTATCACACCCACCTACCAAACTCACCCTCACACACTTCCACAAGTATCTTATATCTGCCTGTGAGACTGGTGCAAAAATGTGCAGTTGAGTCAGGTAGCTTTTCTATGCTGAATGTCTTTCCTAGTCTGCTGGGACAGAATATCTGTTCTCAAAGAGTTTAGCAAGACATTTTAACTCCATGATCTGGAAGACTGACTGAGTGGCAATACATTCTGGAAGACCTGCCAGGGTTCTTGAACTAGAGAAAAGCAACTGGGACTGCAATAAAAGCAGAAAAGGCAAGTTTATGTATTTAACTGCTACTGATTCTTACAATAGAGGATGAAGACTATCCATCCAGTGTGGCACCATTCTCACCAATGGATGATTTAGCTAGGAGCATGACATTCTCTGCAAAAGGGGCATAAACTCAGGAGGCAGAGCAAAGCAAATGTGCATTTGTGAGTCATATTATATGCTTAGCATCAGGCCTCTGCATGTTCAGATGCCTGATCTACTTGCTGGGATCCACTCCATCCCTACACTGAAGGAGAAAATTTTCATCACAGGTGAAGTTTCCGATTTCTGACCTTTATACTAGCACTGAAAAAGGCTTTAGGAGTCCAAACACTCTTTTGTTGTCACTAAGTGCTAAAACTCAAGACTGAGGTCTTCAGCTGCTCAGCTTTTGCTAAAGGTGCCGTTATCAAACTATGAACCCCAGTCACTATGCCCATATATCCTAAGACCCAGCTCAGGCTGAAGGCCTGAAATGAACCACAGTTGTTGAGTGGGGAGAAGACTGTTCCTTGTGCTGTTCCAGTTTGGGAACCCAGTATACCATAAATTGCCGGAACACTTATTGGAATACATCCTCCATGGGATACAGAAAGAGGCAAGGTGTCAGTGCCATGTACCCTTTAGTCCTGTGGAAACTTAGGGCACTCCCTACAGACTGTTTATCTGTGGATGTTTATCTGGCCTGATTGGAACCAAGCATTCTTGCAGAAATGCATTATTCATAATGTTATTTATCTACAACTTTACTCCTGCAGCTCGATTTATTCCAGGTGGCATGGTGCCACTGGGATATAAATTCCATAGGTCAGAAAAAAACAGTAGTATTTATTTAGTACTTGAAAGGACAAGACATCCAAAATGCATGTCCTATTTCAACGTCATTTATAGATTTTCTGTGAAGTAACTAATAGAAAATCCTACTGCTTGATGGGGTGTGTAGATTTAAATCTACACTGAAGAAAGAAATAAATTCATATCTCCCACATCCCCATTGTGTGATATTTAGGAAGTGTGAATAGTACTCTTGTTGCTGGTTTGGATATTTCTGGGTTTTATGAGATAAGATGGAGGCAGACATCTCACTGCAGCAGAAATTTAAGGGGTAATACGTGTTTGTATCTAGAGATCTCCTTGAAACCTTCCATGAAGTGTCAAAAACTGAAGCTTTCTCAGAGATTAAGGTGTTTCTGTCTACCTTTCTTGCTGCTCCTTGTACTGATTTTCTGTATCTCATGGTAAAATGCCTAATTATGAGCTGATGAGGTGGGGACATCTCAGATGGGGAGAAACTCCTGAGCAGGCAGGTGTAGAAACTTACATTTCTACAACACAAGGCAGAGTATGTGTGAATGGTGCTGCACTGGGCTCTTTCTGTGGATTTATGTTCTAACTCCACTAGGTACTTGCTGCTCTCCTGTGTCTTTTTTTTTCTTTGTGATTGAGCAAATCTAACCACAATCTCTTTTTACACCCAGTTTCTAAAGAAAGTATTTTGTCTGGTTTTCAGCTGAACTGTTGCTTCACTAGTAACAAGAACGAGACATCAGAAATCCAACATACATAATAATACACTGATTCTGTAATATGAGATTTTCAGTCATTTGAGAACCAGAGAATCTTATAGTACCCTGCAGTGTGCAAAGATTTTTTCCTCTTAGGATATTATTACATTATTATATTTCATGCAGAAAAAACATCCATTACCTCTAAAGAAATACTTTTTTATTTTTATAATTGATTTAGGAAGTCTCATTATATCATCATTTAAAGTTTAAGGAAGTGCTCAATTTCAAAAGCCATTTAAAATGTTCTCCTTATAACTCTTGTAGCATTTACAAAGCAAGACAATAATGTTCATTGAACCATCAGCAGCCAGGTAACTGAGTTGTGCAAAAAATATTAGTATTATTTAAATAAAAAACTATATCAGAGTAGAAAAGTGACTTTTCAGAAGGCATTGAGCAAGTGAGAGAGAGCACTGGAATTGAAGATGTCCTGCTTATCATATTCAAGAACACACCTACAGTCTTGTCAACTCTTGTCAATTCTGGCAACCCTCAGAAGAGACCTGATTCTTGATCATCTATCTCTTGTAATTGCAAGGAGGTTATTTTACCAAGAGATACAAAGAAGTCATTAACATTTTCATCTCCTTATTGACATGGCTCTCTGCAGGAGCGATAATGAGGAAGCTCAGTGTGTGTTGCCTTCAGTCCACTTTATCCCAGCACTTCAGAAGTGGTTTTGCAGTGCCAGATCCCTTTACACAGGCATGTGCAATAAGGTGGCTCCTTACTCTAATCTAGAAAGTCATGTTGCTTTGGATATTGTGGCACTGTGGGGAGGCCACTGACATACTGGTCAAAGTATTGTTGCTACATTCTCATTGACAGTTTTGGCAGCAGGAGGCAAGTTTGCATTTGCTTTTACCTTTGCAGAAGGGTGCAGGGAAACTAGTCAGGAATGCCACTGCTAAAGACAGACTCCTAAAATATTTAGATGTCTTCTGAGGACCTAAGGTAAAATCAGCATATTTTCCAAATGTTTTGCATCAGGTGTGTAAAGAAACGGGAAAAAAATCCCCAGAAAAAAACTGTCATTAATACAAATGGCAATGGCAAGGTGTTGGCATGTGATGCGACCTAAAAATAGGGGACTCATGTAAACACATGTTCAGACTAAAAAGTACTCTGTCTCGTGATTAGTGTGATCATTTCAAAATATTTCCTGTTGTGATTGTATAACCTTAAAAAGAAAGGATAAGTTTGAGCTAGTGAATTGCTAGGTCTTCTCTTTCTACTGGTCTTGGTAAAAAAATGGATAGATTTCTTTTACATTAAAGAAACAGGTAAACAAAACTAAATGACAAACGTTGAGGGTTTTGTGTAGGTTAGTTTACATCATGCTGTAACAGAATGCTCTAAAAGCTATCAACCCACGCAGTACAAACACAAGCAACTTTTTACACGTAGTTTATAGTACATCTAAGAAGCATCTATAGAGATGGTGTGGGAGTGAAGGGAGGGCTGAACTGAGGAAACTGCTTTTGAAGGTTGTTTTTTTGTGTGTGCAATATTTTTAAAGAATTTCAGAGAATGGAAAGAGGAACCTATACTGAGCAGCTAGGCCTAACTTGTAAGAAACTTTCCCCACATCGTGTGGTGAAACATCTTTTATCACTGCACTCTTATCTTTAGTATATTGGCACTATGGTTTGCTCACCTGCATGGATGGATGCATTGATGGGGCTAGAAGGGATTCTGAGAATTTATTTTGCTTTTCAAGGCTCTTTTACGAAAATGTAATGCATAACCTTTATTAAACCACAATCCTCAAGAAAACAGATTTATTTTAAATCTTAAAACTCATTTCCTTTTCTTTCTCTTTCTCTGTATATTTGTATGATGATAAGGCAATGTAAGAGAGAGAACCACACAGAGAAGAAGAAGGGAAACTAAAGTTGCTCTCCTGAAATGTACATTGCCTTCAGGTTTTTAGAAAGGTCTTTCTGAGATCTTAAAATAAAAAGTACTTGGGTCTATTTTCCTCAGTCCCCTGAAAGACCTTCAAAACACTGGCACTTTCGTTCAGTGCTTGCCAAACCACATTAACCCCCCCGCAGTGCTCAGTGACTGTCACAAGCATGGGTGACTTCACCTCACATGCCCCACCCGGCCTCTCCACTGCTGAGCTGATGCCACATGCACGTGCAGAACATGCAGAAGATGCATGTGCACACGCACAGTAGGAGATGCTGGCTGGATGCCATGTGCACATGCAGAAAGTGGGCCAAGGTTCCAGGGGATTTCAGCAGGGCTGGGGAGAACACAGTCTTGGCAGCTCTGTGGGAAAACCCTGTGATGGCTCTGAGCCCCTGAACTTCTCCTATGCAAGCACAAGCAATGAGTCCCAAAACTGGGACAAAAGCTGGGAACTAAGTAATAGTAAAAATAGATAACCTGTACTATTCTCAGAAAGAGAAGTGAGAAAGTAGTTGGTGCTGATGTTTCTTCACTGTGAGCTGGGGAGCAGGCTGCATTTTCAAAAGGCCTATCCTGTCTCTACTTTGAGGTAGCTGAGGGCATCCTTGGGGTTTCAGAAGA
Organism: Illadopsis cleaveri; assembly: GCA_013399915.1. Lineage (NCBI taxonomy): Eukaryota > Metazoa > Chordata > Aves > Passeriformes > Timaliidae > Illadopsis > Illadopsis cleaveri. Next base: position 149,403 of record VXBB01017344.1, on the reverse strand, counting down.
GCAGGTGGCTGCTATGGTGGCTGGGATCACATCTCAGCCACTGCTAAAGCATCAGGTGTCTGCAGCAAAGGAGCTTCCAGCAGCAACTCTCCTTTACGATCTGTGGCACCGCAACAGAGTGAAAAAGAGAACCAAAACCTTTTGATGGGGAAGCCCTCATGAGAGCCCAGGTTTCAAGCTTGCCATTTGCTAATGATTCTCAGTTAAGCAGTTGAAGTTGTAGAAATTTATTTGCAATAGTCGATAGGCCAAAAGTCTTTGGCTTCTAGATTGGGAAGGAGGAGACCCCAGGTGAGTGCTCCTGCCACTGTGGAGACTCAGGATGGCAAGGGCCTGAGCCAAAAGCTGCTAATCCTCATCTTGTGAGGAGCTCCTCACCGGGTCTTGAACAGCTAATTTCCACAAGGAATCACATTTGATGTGCCTGAAGACACACATCACCAGAGTGTACTTTCGTAGTTTGGCTAGGAGTACTTGAAAGGTTTTGTTTTGCTCTCACAGCTGATTTTTCTATCAGCCTTCAGCCCATGGAAATTCAGTCTTGCGTTGATGCAGCTGAATTGTTTACTGGATGTGACACAAAGCTTCCAAATAATGCAGTAGTAATGATCCTGAAGCAGCATGGCCCATTTTGGCAGGGCTGTATCAGTGTGTGCCTTGGCCATACCATTTTTAACAGTCACTTTCTGTCATCAGACTTCTCAGATGCCTAAATTAGGTCAGATTCCCAGCTGAAAACCAGGGCAATCAGCCTCAGCATTTTTACACTTTTCATTTAACTGCTTTTATATGTATCTGGGGTTTTTTGTGGCTCACTGTTTTATGTGATGTGCTTCACACACCTCACACATAGCAACTGTTTATCTGGTTCCTTCCTGGACTTTATTAACACCTTTTTCTGTCTTTTTTATTAAGACTGCAGAGGATTTAATAACATTCCCACCACTAAATATGTGTCATCCTGAACGATACACTTTTCTGTGCCAGTTGGCTCTCTCTAATATTTAGTTTAAAAACTATAACATTAATTTTCAGTAACAGAAACATTGCCCTATTTTAATTTAGGTCAAACCATATTTTCCTGATGGCACCATCTGCACCAAACATTTCCTTTACTCTTAAGCGCATCTATATCATTTTTCTATGCATCTGTTGGCAAGTTAACACACTGAAAGCGCGGGAATGTGGTAATATTTCAGAGCACATCACTTAGCGATCTCTAGGGCTCCTAACAGCCCAAATTTTGTCTCCAAAGAACTGTCTCCTAGTGCTCTACTGTTATATGTATCTTATTGAAGCATAACTGTCCCTGTCATCAAAATTGCCTTAGGGCAGAGTCTAGCTGGCAGCCCATTGCTAGGGGTGTTCTACAGGGGTCAGTACTGGGTACAGTCTTGTTCAACTTATTCATCCATGACCTGGCTGAAGGGACAGACTGCAGCCTCAGCGAGTTTGCTGGTGACACGGAACTGGGTGGCGTGGCTGATATACCAGGGTGCTGTGCTGTCAGCCTGAGAGACCTGGACTGTCCCACCCACACATACCAGCTGCAGAACATTTGACTTCTGCCTGTGATTATTGCATAGGTAGCATTCATTATAATAATGTATCAGCATATATCTGACTATATTTAGGGCACTTCTATACTTTTCCAAGCAAAAGGAGTATGTTAGACAAGGATAGAGTACAATTTCTCTCTTATTTATGCATTTAAGTAAATTAAGTGCAGAGAGCACTGGGTAGAAGACCAAACCCTGGATACCATGGCATTTGCAGTCAAAGCTGAACTTTGACTTCCTGTCTTACCTGTACTTAAAGATATTAAGAGGAATGAAGCAGATGTGGTTTCAGGATGCTATTCCTGTTGGAGCTCTTTGTATCAGTGTGACATCTCAGCTGGTCACAAAGATACTGGACTAAAGGTGAAGCTTTTCTTAGAAATCTTCTTCCTTTTTTTTGATTTTATAATCTATACTTCTTGTATGTTAGCAGTCATACTTCTAACTGGTATCAAATTGCCAAGCTGAGGAGAAGTCAAGAAAAAAGTGTTAAGTCACAGAGAAAGTAATAATTATGTTGGCTCCTTGTTCCTGTTTTTTGTGCATATATGATGCTGCTTTTAAAACTAGGTCATATCTGCTCCTGTGATCTGCTGTTTCTGAGGTTCCTGCTACCTGTGCACTGTGCCTTTGGGTAGATGAGCTCTGCACTGTTCAGGCACTTGTGAGTCGATATTGTGCCCTGTGCCAGCCACAAGCAGCACAGCTGCAGTTACTGATGCTCAACATAAGCTATGAGCATTTGCAGAGAAGCCAATTTTCAGTTCTCTCCACGTGTGAACAAAGTGATTTTTTGCAAGCTTGGAAACAATGATCCTGCTTCTACCTATGAAGCAAAGAGCTCCAAGGTGCTGTGCATACAACACACAGAGCTGCCTCAGGCTGCACTGTGAGCTGCATGAATACCAGACCTACAGGACTGCTCCTGAGAGAATTGCATCCTGGTCATGCCATTGGGCCTCCATAGATGATGTGATCTTAATTAAAAGGCAGAATCAGCCAGGGTACCCCATGACTGTAGCTTGAATGGTATTGAGTGGTGATAGCAATTGGTAAAAAAAAATGAAGAAACTTTCTCTAGCAGAGAACCACAACCACTTATACGTGACCATATACACGAGCAACTGAACATCACTCCGGAAGAATACAGCTCATATACAGCTCAGTAGTACAATTCACATTCTGGGCTGTGACAATAAGCAGTAAAAGAAACTAGGCAAAGGTTCACTAGTTGTGACAATGCAGGATTTCTCATGGAGATGACCTGAGGTGAGCCCCAACCACCAGTCCCTTCAGGTCAAACTGGAAAGGAAGCATTGTCCAAAGCGCTAGGGAATGAGCTCATATTTCCCACTGCCTTGGATTGCTTACATTTCTGCCTCCTAGTCCTTTGTCAACCCAGGCACACCTCTCCTCCAAAATATATGCAGTCACCAATTTTCAGTGGGTATTGACAAGAGGTACAGGAGAATGGCTGAATGCAATATCAGTTCCAGTCATACCAAAGTGCGTCCAGCAGCTCATTTTTGTATCAAAGCCTTCCAGTAAGATGTACAGTTTGACAGGAAGTGATGCTCATTCTTTCTGTATATCTAGCTTCTCTTACCCTTTCAGAAGCAGGAGAATAAGATATGCAAGAAAGCTGCACAGTGCACATCAGTTTAGCTCCTACAGAGCCCCGGTCTCATATTTTTCAGCCAAGACTGTTTTCACTAGCACTGATGTGAGAATTACTCCAAAACTGACATGACAGTCAGGAGAATGCCCAATCTGCAAGAGCTTACTGCCAGAACATTGCAGAAGGCACCTGGGGGAAGAGCAGTGGTCAGTCCATTCCATGGTTTGCCAGTAAGGGCTAAATGATATGTGCTGAGCAACTACTGCAGCAGGAGCAGAAGAAAACAAAATAATTTTTATACTGAGTCCTTATGATCACGTAAAACTGACTTTAGGCTTCGACACACAGGTGGAAGAGGATGGATACAGGTAAAACAATGTGTTTGATTCTATTCTGTGCCAATTCATTTTCACACAAAAGCTGACCTGGTCATTTAAAAGTAGAGCTGAGTGATCCAAGTGTGAAAGGGGTCAATTATGTTTTAGTGAACTAGCTCAGATTCTGGCAGATTCCAGGCAATTATGGGCCGCCAGGAAATCAGGATCTAAATCAACAGGATATTTGAAACAGGCTGGAATCAGCTTCAAACACCTGCATTTACTGTGGAAGTGACTACATATGCAAATACTGCAGTCACTGCACATCCGCCCAGCACAGTAAACGCTTTCCAACTCATCCCAAAATAGATACTTAGATTTCTATGGCTGATAAATCCAGAGCTGTAGCAAAGACCAATTAGGAAAGGCCACCTATACCCAAATCCTGCCACTTAGTACTACTACTGTGGAAAGAGTTTTGCCTATTCATATAGATCTTAATTAATAGGAGGAACAACAATTCATCCTTTGTTTTTACAAGTCACCAGTTGTTATGGATCCGGCACAAGCTTTTTGGGACACGTGTATTTATCTAGGAGGTAGAAAGATGTTTTGAATCTACTGAGACCAACCAGTGGAAGTAGTGGAAAAAGACCCATCTGAAGACAGCTTACATGCTCAACCAAGTTATTTGATACACCCCTACAAATATTGCTTCCAATTTCTGGCCCCAGTATGTTATGTGGCTGTTAGAATTATTCTATACTGTTTGCTCAAAACATTTCCCAAATACCACACCAAATTATCCTTTCAGGTACACCTGCAAAACTTTGTGGCCTGTCCTGTTTATGGGCTCCACCATAGCTAAATTGATCAACAGCTACAGACTGTCATATCCTCAGTGCAAGTATGAGGAAAAAAAACATCATCTGATGTTCTTTTTTTTTTCTTTTAAATTTTTATCTCTAAACATAATCTTCAAGAGCATGCAGCAACTCTACCTCAATTCCTTTGTGGACTGATCAGGAGAGGAAACACTTAAAGAGGGCGTCACAGAAAAGAGAGATTAAAAGATAGAAAGTAGAGATTTCAAACAGAATATATATATATATACACACATATGCTTATACATGTGTATATTTATATATATTTGTTTGCTGTAAAATGCCAGTTTGAGCACACAGATTCAGTATAAGACCACCAAGTTTCTGAAGATTGAGGGATTCTCTGTTGGGAACCCATCATTGTCTACCACAAATGTCTTGTGCCAATAAACTGTTAAATTCTTTTCCTGGAATTTGAGATCAGAAGGGAAATGATTGACTACACTTTTTCCTCTGACCCTCATTACAGCCATGTGAGGCAATTACTTGTAGAGGGAAGTAGTTGATGACCAGAAGCCATTGTCTGTCAATCCTGGATACAGACAATTTTTAAAAACTTAAAGATATAAAGGAAATAAGTTCATTTGTTATTTAAATTTCAACTAGATCAGGCAATTTCATCAAAGTTCTATTAAAAAATGTGTCTTCATCTTGCTGTAGATCAAGGTCAAGGTACCTGCATGAGGGCCCTCTGGCACAAGATAACTCCACACAATGCAGGATGTCTGCCAGAGGAGTTAAAAGGAGATTTACAAGCTGATTGTTCATGGCCTTGCACCATCTGACAAGCACTGTGATCCGTTTAAGTGAAGATTCCCGGTCAGGAATCAGCAGTTTCAGGAACTGCTTGCATGGCTCTTTCTCCCTGTGCAAGACAGCATGGTTTCACCCAGAGGAAAGTTACCTTGTGCTGTTGGGAAATATGAGTGTGCATATGGGCAGTGATCACAGAGGACTCTGCGTCTTATAGAATGAATTCCTGAGCTGATATGTTGAACTCTTCTGTTGCCATGGCTTTGCTAATCTTTTTAAAAATACCAGTCTTCAAAAAATTAGGCTTAAAAAGCCTGTTTATGTAGGAAAGATCAACATATATATAATATTCTATCTATTAGCCCCTAAATTGGAACCTCTTCAAATCCAGTTTAGGATGCTTACTCTGACTGAAATTTGAACCAGCCTACAAAATTTACCAGTGGAGTTACACAACTTGGGTTTCAACTGATCTAAGGTTTGGGCACAGCATTTTTATAAGCTGACTTGTGCACTGATAAAGAAAACTGTAAACTGCTTTATTTTGTAATCTAAGTAGCACTTGAACTGTAAAATCATACTTCAGATGCTAAGAGTTTTTGTCAATACTGGCCCACAGACTGACTATTTCCAAGAACCTGACTACTGCAGAAATAAACATTTTTAATGTTTTAAAGACCACATTGATGAGTTTCGCTCTGAACTAGCTCATTGACACAGATGACAGTGGCTCTGTTTATGCAAATCTTACCTAAATTAGGGTGAATGTTGCAAACACCAGCAGAGAATCTTGACTTTGCTGATTTATACTTAGAAAAGGTGAAGGTTCAAGTGAACTAAAACTCAACTATCAGCAAAACTGCATAGTCCAGGACAGACACAGGAAATCTGAAGGTAGATATGTACATTTAATTTTACTACTTAGCTAGTTCTGAAGATTTGGTGTCATATTTGCTTGTGGAGTTTCTTTGCCTCTCATCTGTATATTTAAATTTCACAGTAAGAATTTTTTTGGTTCCATCTTGGAATGTGCCTGCTTTTACTCTGTCAGGCTGAAGAACAGAAGCACTCCCTAGTAGGCAGAAATGACAGCATTATTTTTCTTCACTTTTGAATAAAGTAGTTTTTCTCTAGATTGATACAGCTAACAAGCTCAGGCGGAGGTATGCACTCCTCCACTACAAAAAAGCTGGTAATGATTCTTTATTTTCTTGCTGAAAAAACAGAGGGTTTTTTACCTCTCAATGTGAAATCCTTGTGGAGAGAAGACACTCTTGTTTTACCTTGCCCTGATGGTTTGAGGTCAGAGCTATAACCACCATAGGGTTTACTTTGACTGTGTGTACTAAGATAAAGATTGACATTTGTCTCTGAAAGAGTTTTAGGTTAATAAAATGAGTGTAGCTTAACTTCTTCATTGTAAAAAATATGCCCGCTTTTGCAGTGAAGGTATACATATGGTTTACTTATGTTCTTTATCTGAGTGATCTTTGGTAAAAATAAGAAATAAAGAACAGTTTTAATTTTTTAAAGCTAAATGGCATGGAAGGTCAGGAATACCATGGCTACTCAGATGCTTTCAGTTTTGTTTTCTTTGCTCAGTAATACTTGCACATACAAGTGCACGAAGGGTAGAAGTGTCATTTCCCAAATGTAGTTCTTCTTAAACAAAGGTAATCTAAAACATCAAATAATGCCTTTGTGATAACATAACTACAGGCTTGGCAACAGTTTCTGACCTTTGTAATAATGATACTCAGAACAAAACAATAGGAAAAAAAAAACCTGCTAAAAGAACAAGAAAGCCCAAATACAAAGAGATTTCTTAGAAGACTTAGGTTCACATCTTCACTGAGTGAACCAAACTCTTGGCTTTTGGAGACGTGGAGGTGTAACAGTGCAAGCTAAAATTTGCATGAAAGTTTATTGCAAGGGTGAGAAAGAACCACCAAGACAAAACTTGCAGCCTCTTTCGGTAAAGCCTATGTTCAGTTTAGGAAACATTCAGATACAGATGGACTCATTTACATTCCTCAGTTTGGTGAACTTGAACATTTGCAGAAGTGTTTCTCTGAATTGCATGAATGATGCTTTAGGAACCGTACTTGAGATATGTTACAAAAGGGCACTTCTTGTTCTTCATATTAAAATCTCTTACTTTATTTAAACACCAAAGTGTTTATCACTTTTCCCACAGCTCAAGATTACTGACTCTTGGCTCTTTCTTCTCCTCACACTCAGTCTACCACAGAAATCAAGCATTTATTTTATGTGATTTTACTCATTTCTGTCATCTCAGTAGTAATTCGGATAGTCCAGGAGGGGTTGAAAACCCAGGAGGAACAGTCAGTACTGAGAACCCCTAAATTTTCTCTAGTTTTATCTACCATTAGGTAGACATAAACTATCCTAACTCTTTAGCTCTTGTTACTGCTTTGTAATCAAACTGAGTAAGTAAAAAAAAAAAAAAAGTAAAATGCAGTCTTTTAAGAAAAAACAAAATATATTCTTCTGGTACACTTGCATTGATTAAAAACTATTAATAGGATTTTTTTAAGTGCTTACAATAAAAGCTGTGCTTTCACTTAGCTTCATTCTAAACCTATTTGGATTAAATGCAACTGAGCTGAAATTGCATTTCAGCTTGTTTTTCCTGTAATCTGAAACACGCCATCCTACATTCTTCAGCTGGAAAGGTGTTTTTCTAAAAGTGTAACAATATCAAAGAATTTATGAAATAAGAACTTTTTTCCCTATGGAATAATGCTTTGACAGGTAGTGAACCAAAAATTATGAAACACAATAGGTTTTGAAAGGCTTTCTGCTGCATGATATATTTTAAGAATTATTTTTCCTTCTCAAGTCACAAAGCAAATCTCAATTTTTTTACAAATTGGCAATTTCCATTTTGACTTTGCTCACAGGCTTTTCAGTCTTTTTCACAGGTGCACTTTACACTGACAACAGGAAGATAATAAATCTAAGAGAGAAATCACATTAGCCTTATTTAGCACTTCTCTAAAAATAGACACATCTCTACTGTTACTCTTCCACAGCAAAGAAATAACACAAATATCTTGTGATTTTTTTACTGTTTGATTTTCAGTACACCTTTAATGTTTTATTTATCATCTTTTGTCAATGGAAGGGAAAGAAATTCCTATTCCAGTCAGAAAAGCATTAAGCAGCTGTCACCTTAGCTTATGGTTGCAGCTTGGATGAAAACCTGATGCCACTGAATTTCCAAGCGAGTTTTCTGCGCAGAGTGCCACGAGCCAGTGAGTACAGAGAGTAGCAAAAAGTCCTACATGGATTTAGTGAGTATTACTCTAGAGACTTATTACTTAATATGAGATTAACATACATACATCTACTAAATGTTTCAGAAATCAGGCAAGCAAAAAAGCTTAACATTTCTCCTTCCATGTCACAAGCTTGAGGACTAATGCAAATGTCAACAGGTGCCAGGTGTCATTTGAAGAATCCTTAATTGAGTTTTCATTTCAGTCTGTCTGTATGTCCATTGGTCTGCCATATTTTAAATCTAGGTCTCCCAAAATCAAAGCAAAACTATGTATTTCTAACAGGGAAATTTATGTAACAGAACTATATTTTTAAAAATTATGCATATGAAACTATACCTTAGGGTGGATGTTTTAAAATCCATGCAAGATTCACTGATTTGAATTCTGTTGGAAACCTGAAATGGAATGGAAAAAACTCATAAAATGTAAGAGGAGTTTAATTCTAAACCTCTAAAGAGAGATTCTTTTCTCTCTTGATATATTACATTTTCAAATTAAACCACAAGAGACAGACAGAGACTGTGGGTGCAGTGGAGGAAGGTCATAGTTACCCTGAAAAAGAAGAAAATGTAAACACAGCATTAACTAAACCCCAACAGACCAACCATGGGAGCAGTAAAGTACTTTGAAATGGTACACTGTGGTTCCAGCAGCTTAACCTGGTGTCATGGTTTCACCCAAACCAGCAGCCAAGCCCCACAATCGCTTGCTCACCTCCCCCACTAGGCAGGACTGGGGAGAGATTTGAAAGGGTAAAAGTAAGAAAAATTGTATGTTGGGACAAAGACAATTTAATAAGGAAAGCAAAACCCATGCACACAGGCAAAGCAAAACAAGGAATTAATCTGCTGTTTCTCATGGGCTGACAGGTGTTCAGCCATCTCCAGGAAAGCAGGGCCCTATCACATGAAAGGGTTACTTGGGAAGACAAATACCATCACTCCAAATAGTTCCCCCTTCCTCCTTCTTCCATCTACTTTATATACTTGTAATGATGTTGTATAGTATGGAATATCCCTTTGGTCAGTTTGGGCTTCCTGTCTGTGTCTCCTCCCAGACTCTCATGTACCCCAATTTCCTTGCCAGCATGGCACTACAAAAAACAGTGTAGTGGCTCTGTGTAAACCCTTCTCAGCATTAGCAAAAAATATCTTTCTATTGTCAACTCTCTGTTCAGCGCAAATCCAAAAAATAGTCTCGTACCAGCCACTGTGAAGAAAATTAACTCTATCCCAGCCAAATCCCACATACCTGGGCATTTAAAAAACAAATCATTACAAGTAAGGGTGAATCAGAGCAGGAATTTCTTCTACTCCAGGCTTTCCTGGCAAGGAATTCAGGATTAGAACATGAAAGAATCTGGCATAAGGAAAGATAAAACTGGGAGGAGGTTTTTCTGTACTCCACATTTCCTCAAGAGGCTATTCACCCTCAAGAATGACATGCAACATCAGTCTTGTGTGCTTTGCATGCCCCCTTCTCCCCTGCAGAAGACTGTAAAGGAACCACCCATCATTGTTCTTCTGCTCATTCTGATGGACATGGTCATTACTGAAAATTATGTCAAGGAGACCTACGCTTTTTGGAAAGCTCTTGTAGGCACGTAATCAGTATGTCTGGGGTCTTTCAACTCTAGTTCAAGAGGTGCCTACATTTAGAGGCACTTATGTTTTACTGACAGTAGTGTTCCACAAGTGCATAAAATTTGCCTTTGGTCAGGCCATTAATGCTGACATTGTTTTGCATTTGGCAGCATCTCTGCGTGCATTTTTTATCTCCTCCTTATCAAGATGTTCTGTCAGAGAAAGCAAGTACAGAAGAAAATAGTTTGAGATTAACTCTAACACAAACCAAAATGTGAGACATATTAGATAGCTTTATGATCTGTGTGTCAGATTTAATGGAAATTTTCACCTATATTCCTACCTTCCCAAGTACCTGTAATTTCTATAGGAATAGCATCTAGGGCCCTGTGATAGCAAATATCTTTCCCTTGCAGAGGTATATTATTAGAGGTCTGTGGTAATTCTGATATAGACAACAATTTTCTGTTTGTTTTGAGAAGTATAGAGGTGTTAAGCACAAAGGGATGGTACTTGAGCAGGATTTTTGAGGCAGTAGACTTCATGAATAAATATTTGCTACGGTAAATCACAGACAGATGAGTTGAAATAGAGAGGATTAAGGCTTTTTTCACAAGAGGTATGTGACAGTGAGTGCTTTTTCAAGTTAGCCTAAAAAATGAAGAATTAGTTTCAGCCTTGATAGAACTCCCCTGACATGAACTGAATTTCATTTGCAATGGATTTGACTCAAAAGGCTTTTTGCAGTTGTGCCCATCTGATGATCACTTTACTACTTGAAACATGCTTGCTCTGTGACATGTGCATGATATATGTCCATCTCTGACTTCTTCGCAGTTCCTATTTTCTTCTTCCTTTATCTAGGATTCCCACAACTCAGCTGGAAACAGCATTGATTATTATAACTTTCTTTATACTGACTCTTACCACTTCTGAATATTTTTAGCTGACATTTGAAGCACTATGTCAAATAGATCAGATCAAGAAAGAACCTCAATAAGCCCCCCACTGAGCTGCTTGCTGCTATAGCTGTACCTTTTTCTGGATCTGCACTTGGTAGATCTGCACATCTACCTCCAGTAGAGACTTCACAATTGCCAGGTTTCAGGAATCATCAGTGGTTCAGAAAGCAAGTTTTTCAGTAAAGCCTCTCTCAGAAAGCACAGGTTTTGCCAGAATGGTTATTTCCAGCGATAGAGTTTCCCAGCACCACGGGCTGGGCTCTTTGAGGGACTGACCGGTTACGCTGCTCATGGCCTATGACCACACAAATTAAAGCTCTTTTCTAACAAGATATGAGGCTAGGTGACACCAACTGGCACCTATGTTTTTTTAATCTAACCTCCTACATGAGGTCTGTCTTGCAACAAGATGCTTGGAATAAACCATGCAGGTGATGAGATTCCACAAGAAGGTGTGCCTGAGCTCACTCTCTGCCTGTTATTAAGTAGAAATGTGTCCACAGTTATCAGCTGACTTGGCCTGGCACCTCTTCAGCCCTCATTGTAACTCTTCACTGAACTTACTGTAGATATATCCTCTGCCTTTCTGGGCATTGGTTGCCATTTCTTCACTTTTTCAATGCTGTGCTTTTATGAAATTGCCTCTCTGCACTTGCAGCTTAACGAAAGCAAGCACACACATTGAGGTGTGGGTTCTTTCCTGCAGCTGCTGAATGCTACTACACTGCTTAAAATAAATAGGTTAAACTGTGAGCTATTGCATCTGCCAAGGAAGATTTATGTAAACCAGACAGTGAAAGCATGGGCTGCTTTGCAGACTGCAAAACTGAAACTAATTTTGCAGAATGACAGATGATGCAAATCAGACAGCTACAAATAGAATATTTTTAAATAACTTATATTTTGCAGAAACTGAAGCTCAATAGTCTTTTTCTTCTTGGTAGAAGAGGGCTTCTCCAGCCTGTAAACCAGTCCAAGCAATTGCAATCTGTCCCTGGTTCTCACGTTTCTTTCCTTATATTCTGTTTATATTATAGATATAGCAAGAGTCATTAAATGCATGTTCTCATTTCCCTAAGTTGAAAAAAAAAGAAAAAAAATCTAAAATCCAGCCCTTACCTGACATAGATCCTAATATTTTGTGGGGGAAAAATGTCAGAAGATATTGTGCACTAAAGAAATCAAGGTCATGACATCTAGAATAGATACAATGGATTTAGCTCATGGAGAATCTACGGACTAGTGCTCTCACGCAGACATCAATTGAATTTCAACTTATGATATGTGATTTTCTTTATGTTACAGTAACATAGGAGGTGTGATAATGAATAGACTACAGAGCAATCTGGACAGGAGGGATTGATGGGCCAAGGTCAATGGTGTGAGGTTCAATAAAGCGAAATGCCAAGTCTTGCACTTGGGTCGCAAGAACCCCATGTAGCACTACAGGCTTGGGGCAGAGTGGCTGGGAAGCTGCCAAGTGCAAAAGAACCTGGAGGTGCTGGTTAACAACAAACAGTGCTATGATTTAATTGATATGGTGGTGTTTGATCAAAGGTTCCATGATCTTGAAGGTCTTTTCCAAGCTTAATGATTCTATGATTCTAAGCATCAGAAAACCATTCAGCAGGGAAAAGCAGCTGTTCCAGGATAGGAAGAAGTCAGACTGGTAAAACCATGATGATTTGGAGGGAGGCAAGACTCTTCAGAAAGTAATTTCAATGTATTCAGTACATTCAAGGAAAATCTGTCAAAGTAAAGAATTTTTTTAGTTGATTAATATAGGATTTATATCCTTAATTTCTGTTTTGATATATATTTTTTTTTTCACTTTACATTTTTCCTCTAGATTTTCAAGCCAAGTGTTCATGATATGATCCAGCTGGCTTACAGGGATCAACAACGCACCCGTGAATAATGGTTAAAAACGAATCCCACCTGGATGATTTGACACTGGCAATGCTCCAGAATAAAATAATCACCATTACCCTCCCAGTTGTGTATTCAGTGGTGGCTCTGGTCAGCATCCCTGGCAACTTGTTCTCTCTTTGGGTGCTCTTTCGTCACATCAAACCCAAAACACCTTCTGTTATCTTCATGATCAACTTAAGCATCACGGACCTTATGCTGGCCAGCTGTATCCCCTTCCAGATTTCTTATCACCTCCACAGCAATCACTGGCAATTTAGCAAGACTCTTTGCAGCCTTGTGACAGTGATGTTCTACTCCAACATGTATTCTTCCATACTGACCATCACCCTTATCAGCGTGGAGCGGTATGTGGGTGTGGTACACCCCTTGAAGTGGATCAAGTGGAGAAAAAAAAGATATGCCTTGGCTGCCTGCCTAGCTATGTGGATTTTCTTGCTACTAGCCTTCTACCCACTAGAAACTACAGACCTGACCTATGAAGTGAAAGAATTAGGGATTGTAACCTGTTTTGATGTCCTAAAATGGGATATGCTGCCCACCTTTGCAGCTTGGGTAGCCTTTCTCCTCACTTTATTTGTTGTGCTGTTCCTGATCCCTTTTGTTGTAACAGTTGGATGCTACATTGGTATCATTAGAAAGCTAATTCAGTCATCAAGTAGATCTAGTGATAGGCAAAAGACTAGATCCATATGCCTGGCAACAATTGTCCTTCTGTCCTTCATCACTTTCTATGCACCCAATAACTTCACCCTACTTGCGCATATGATCAGCCGCCTATTCTACAACAGTAGTTTTTACTCTGCCTACAAGTTCACCTTGTGCATCAGTTGCATCAACAACTGCATAGATCCCTTCATTTATTATTTTGCATCAAAAGAATTTTACCAGAAATCCATGCAATTGTTTCGCTCTAAGGTACTGCTCAGTGACAGCTTGGAAAACAGAAGGGAAAGTTTATTCTCTGGCAGGACCATGTCAGTCAGATCGGTGTCAAGTGGACCCATGGATGGGTTAGAGGGAGTAAGGGTCAATTTGCAAAGGCAGGAAAGTGTTTTTTAGCTTTAGATATTCCTAGAAGAAACACAGTTGTGAAACCCATGAGTAGACACAGAAAACATTTTCTTTTGAATGGCCACACTCGAAATACCTTGCTCCAGTAACAGAATTCAAGCTGTAATTAAACTGAATTTCAGCATTTTCTGGTCAGAAATGGAAATGCTAAAGGAACTGAATTTATTCAAGAAGGCACTGCAGCAAATCAAACAGTGTTAGCCTGGAAATAGCCTTGCTGCATAAGACTGAGGGATAGGTTTAGAACAGTTACTCTCAGGCTGTATGATAGTTAACCAAAGACTTGTGACTCTTAGTGAATGTGAAATATTACTGTACATAAATTGAGCATACAAAACTGGTTTGGGAGTAAGGGAGTTGTTTTTCTAAGCAATGTGCTGAGCTTTGGTTTTGTTTATGTTTCTTTTTTAATTATATTTCTTTCTCTCTTGTTGTATTTTTATAAAAGAAATAATAAACGTAGCATGGAATTTTACCATTAATGCATAATGCACAGCCACTGTGAAATCACCACAACACTCACCCAACGGCTTATCAGAGTCAAACCACACTGACAACTTGAAAAGGTTAGGTTGACTTATATTATTTATTTGAATCTTATACAGCAAAACACCTCATACAATGAAAGGAAAGCTAACAACGTTTGCAAATACTTCTGCATTTCTTGAAATTATTAATTTTTCAGGACTGTGGGGAGCAGTTTATTTAAAGAAACAGACTTGTCCACATTAACCTATTACAGTACCAATGCTGCTTGTATGTGGTTAGTATCAGTCCATTTCACCAATTGACTGTAGGCTACACACAGAAGAATGATCCCCCTCAACAGAATTTAGCTTTACATGGTGCCTGGGGAGTGAGTTTTTCTTCCTTACAGAGATGGTGTAGATCATAAACCAGATTTTCAGCTGGAAATGAAAACTCAGCCACAGACTAGAGAGTCATTCTGTGCCAGCAGAAACCAGCTGAAAATTCTCCTGATAACCAGATGTCAAAAACGGACTTCTTTCAGGCAGGCAAGAAGAAAGAAGAAAAGAAAGAGGAAAATAGGGCTTGAGAATGGGAGCTGTACCAAACATCCTGAAAATAAGTTATGGCAGGGGGGTTGAGCAGTCCTGTACTTGGAGCCTTCCTCTGAAATGTCTTTCTACATCTTGTTTGCAAATTCCATGCCATGTTTAATTCTTCTCACATCTTAACAACTGCCTGTGTGCTTGGAAAGACAACCGCTACAGAACATTCACGACGGACAGAAGAAAGATAAGTTTTTCCTGTAGTATTTACAGCTTTTTACCTACATTTGACCCTCACTGACAGACGACAGACACAAACCACCTGAGAAGACCAGACAAGTCCCCCACACAAGCAAGACAAAGCTACTCCATATCCTTTTGCTGCACTGCAACTCCATCCAACACTGAAGAGGAAGCTGTCTGCAGCATTGTGGATAGTTGGTTCAGACATCTCATACTGCACTGATTCCTGAGCTCCTGTGCCTAAGTAATAGGCAACACCCAAGGCCCTTAAAATTTGCCATTTTTCTTTGGGTATGTCATGACTAAAAAACAATTTTCCACCACTAATCACCATAAATTTATTCACAGTGGAGGGTGGAAAACCACAACACAGACAGTAGGATATTTGAATTTCCACCTTCTGCTAAAGTATTGTCAGTTTTTGGAGCAGAATAAATGTGAGTGGACCTAGAACTACTGTTTACAAGCCAATGTGAACATTCAATGCTGTGTGGCATTTAACAGTGTTAGTTTTAATTTATCTGCACATTTTCTGTTTACAAGGCCAACCTCAGTGATACGTAGCACCTAAACCCTCCCACCCATTTGCCTGGAAGCTACCCTTCACTATTGACTTTCACATGATTCCAGCTTTCTCATTATCACAATTGTTTAATTGTTTTCCACATTTTGTTGTGGAAGAAAATTTTTTGCAGTTTATACGGAAATCTCTCTCCTTTTTCTTTTTTTGTAACATGGAAATATTTTCACATTGAAAGCCCTTACGTCTCCAACATCTAATGCAGACTTTGACTCTGTTTTATCTTGAACATGGTCCTCAAGTGCATAGTTCCTCCTAAAATATGCTGCAAAGTGCCTGAACTATACCTGACACAAAACAGAGCCAAAAGTGCAGAAACTTTGCGCTTTGGACATCAACTGCTGTATTTTGAAAAATAGTGAATTGCTCCTTTTTCAAGTGAGAAAAGATGTTCACAACTGACTGAAAATGTTCTGTCCAGCCTCATCCAGCTCTTCATAACCCTTCATCTCTCTTCTGAAAATGTTCAAAAAGGAAGAGGAAGCATGTCTCATTTGCGTGCACTGCCATTTCATTAACTAGCCTATAGTTAGCTCAGATTTCTGTTTGGGTCAGTGGGATTGTTCCTTGAGAAAGGAATATAAAAATGAACCCATCAACAGCAAGCCTTCGAGTTTGATGGCATATACAGTGAAGTCTTCTGTTTTTATTAGAGAAGAGGAGAACAAATTGTTATTAAAAAGAGACCCATCATGCTGTTCTTTGATCCTGGAAATATATCCTTCTGGAGCATCATAAGAATAATGGCTTCTACCCTCCTTGATCAGTGAGTGAAAGATGACACCCATATACATATATATATATAAAAATGTACGTTGCAATTTGTGAGGTTATTGAGACGTTCATGTCCATATTCCATTCAGTTTGGGGAATACGGGCCCTGGGCAACTTGCTTACTTGTAAGCATTACTATGTAGTTAATGCATTTTTACTGAAAAGACAAGAATGTAAAGGATTCTGTTTGCTTTCGGGATTGGGAGATGAATTTGTGTTTGGTTTTGGTTTTTTAATTACTGTATAGAAATTTAAGCTATGAATGTGCTTGAACTTTTTTTGTACATATAAAGATAATAATTAAAAAAACAAAAAAAGCACATGATTTAAGATTCATTCCTGTGTTTTTACCTGCCATGTGTGAAAAACTTCCAAACATAGAAGAGGGTAGGAAAGCAAGTTATGAAATAAAATTTATCTGTTTCTCCTTGTTATTGTGAATTTTTTTCATTTTTTTTCAGATATTTTTCCAGGATAGATATATATTAGAAGCTGGCATTGTCATAGACCCTTCACACAACTTTTAAAAGTATCAGTACTTCAATGAGATGCTGGCTAACTTGAATCCTTCTCCTTGCCCAATAGGCGCACTATTTTTTAATTTCTATGCTTTTTTGAAGGAGCCTAGCAGTCAGAGCCTGTCCCACCGCCAGCCTGGGGCAGGGCATTGGAGGAAACTGGGAATGGACAGTCAGGGTCAGTAGTCATGAAATTATACAATCATAGAATAAATGAAGTTGGAACGGACATACAAGGATCATCAAGTCCAACTCTTGGCCCTGCACAGGACACCCCAAGAGTCACACCCTGTGCCTGAGAGCACTATCCAAACACTTTTTGAACTCTGTCAGGCTGATGCTGTAACCATTTTCCTGGGGAGCCTGTTCCAGTGCCCAACCACGCTCAGGGTAAAGAATATTTTCCTAATAGCCAACCTGAACCTCCCCGGACAACTTCAGGCCAATCCCTTGAGTCCTATTCCTGGTCATCAGAGAAAAGAGGTCAGTGCCTGTCCCTCTTCTTCCCCTCACAAGGAATTTGTAACTGCAATGAGGTCACCCCTCAGCCTCCTCCAGGCTGAACAGACCAAGTGCCCTCAGATGCTCCTGATAAAGCTTCTCCTCTGCACACTTCCATATCTTTATAGAGTTCCTTTGGATGTTCCCTATGAACTTCATGTCTGTCTTATATTGTGGCACCCAGGACACAAGGTAAGGCCACACCAGCACAGAGAAAAGCAGGACAACCACCTCACTCAACCAGCTCAACCAACACAGTGATGCTGGGTTTTCATAAACGTTCCCTAGACTGAGTATGTTCCATTTTGTGTTCATTTGTGTCTGTTTGGCTACATATATGCTGATACATGAGTGGACCAGAGATTATCCTGGAGTCAGCTCATAACTTTTTGTCATTTTTTCCAATTCGAAGTGTTTAAAATAACATGAAGTCTACATTGATACCTACCAGGGTGTTATTTCTCTAAGGTGATGGTTAGGGCATATGCTACCCAAAGATGGGAGGGATAGCACAAATGTTTGTGTGTGAAATTCAGTGTTGGTAAGTGTGAAGTAAGGCACACAACGAAATCCAGTCACAGCTTTGTGTATAAAATGATGTTGCTTGTCAACAACTACTGTGAATCATAATCCATAATTCCATTCATCGGCTTAGCATCATGGAAATCCATGGTTCACTCATACCTAGTTTACTCTCTGCACTTCTGGCCTCTGTGACAAATAGGATCAACAAGGACTAGAAAAGATCAAGGTAAGAGCATATGGTATGCTCTAAGAAATTAATTTAAAATCTTAGAAGTTAAATAGTTTAGGATTGCTCATCTCAGAAAAGAGACAATACAAGGTAGGTAGGAATGAGGCCTACAAAATCCTCAGTGAAGTGCAAAAGCTGATTTGGATGACTTACACTGCTTTTGTCCAATAATTGGTGAACGATATATTAAGTTAATGAGATCTAGGCTTAAAACCAGACAAAGTTTGTATCTCTTCTTACCACACATAGTATAGTTAGAAAATAGTTTGCCAAGAATGCTGTGGATGCACATAGTACACCGGTCCAGAGAAACTGGAAAAGAACATGGAAAAGAAATCCACTGTAGGTTACTAAAGAGGCAATCCTTGGCCCAGGAAGACCCTGAGGATTAAAATTGTCAAAGGCTGAAGGAGTACTAAGAGGAAATCAATTTCCCTGTTCTCCCTTCTGTTGAAAGTGTTTGAGGCAGGACACCATAAGCAAGACAGCCCCTTGGCTCCACTCTGGTCCATTGCACACTCCCAGTTAAGGCCTGCCAGAACCACCTTGCAGCCTGGCCTCTTCCACCCTGACTGCTGGGGTGCTGCCAGAGGGGATTCAGCAGGGAATTCAGCCTGCTACCATCTTGGAAGAAACTGTTCCACAGTCAGGGGAGCCTGGGGCACAAGCTTGATCATCTGTCACTTAGCCCTTTTGACAGGTCACAGGATCACAGGATGGCTGAGGCTGAAAGAGGCCTCTGGAGGTCACCATGTCCAACCCCCCTAACCAAGTGCTCTCTCACGATCAGGTAGAGATGAACTTGTGTCTTGCCCTTCACCAGATCTCTCCAGGTACTTGTAACAGTTTATCCATTTTGCTTCAAAACACATAATTATTAATTCAATTTCTGACAAAAATTTCTCACCTCTGGTCTCATTTTTTCCATTATCTATCTCTCTCAAAGGCTGTTGCTGCTGGAGCTGACTAGCAGAAGACCTTCTTGTCCACTTGGGTCAGGGAAATCCACTGTTGCTTTTTTTTTGTTTTTTTTTTAATTTCTCAGGCAGCAGCCTAATCTACTCTTTAAAGCTCACAGCTGCATTAGTGAAGAGTACAGTTCTCTGCCCTGAATAGTCACAAATACATTGGCAAATACAGTCTAGTGTACCTATTCTGCAAAAAAAAAGGTAACAAAATCTTTTTCAATGACCTGACAAGTTCCTCTAAAAAAAGTTAATTTAAGATGCTATTACCTGGCAAAGTCCATTAAAATAATCAGTTTTATTGGTAATTTTTTTTAGACGTATCTAAAGTCACAGTTCTTTTAAGTGCCCCAAATGAAAATTCTAATATAAAATAACTCTCACAAGAATAATTAGGATATAAGCCTTGGTTATTGTCCTTAGTAATTAAATCCATCCTGAAAAAAACCCAACCAGGAATAAATGTACTTTCCTCATTTATGCTACAGTTCATAGTCTCAAAAGGAGTTACTGAGAGTAAAATTTCAGTCATACTATTAATTTTGATATATTTGGATTTCTTTCATTCTGGATCAAGTTTTTGCAAGTAAGTGTTTTTTTCTTGAATCTATAAAGTGTAATTATGGAGTGCATAATAGAGTACAGCATAATGCTTAGTTGAAATATCTTTTTTAAAGCTTTCTTTTTTATTTGAGAAAGAAACCCCAACCCTGCAATAACTGAAGTCTGGACTGCCACTGAACTCCTGGTCTTTCATGACTTAATTGCAAGTCTTCTAGTATTTTTCCTTATAGTCTAAAGAGCTGGAATTTGTTATCAAATTAGGAGACTCCCAAGCCTATAAAACACGAAGTTCAAAACTGCCAGACAGAATACCTTTCCAGCTTTTAGCATAAATTATTACCTCAACTCCCTTCTTGACTGTCTTAGTTCATGATGATGTCTTCCAGTCAGTCTTTTTCTTCTGCAGAAATTTTCAGCCAGGGACACTGATGGTTCTCTTTCCCCAGTTTCTGCAGCACTGCCCACATGACCTGGCTCTGGTCTCTGGCATACCCCAATCTGCAGAAAGAAAAGTGCCCATTGTCCTACTGAGAGCTACTCAGGCTGATTGTCCTTTGGACTTTTTCCTAGTATGTTCCACAATCTTAACTGCTGTTGTTAGGTATGTTGAAGTACCAGAAAAATGGAGAAGTGTTTTGTTGAGTGCCTTGAATCTGAGGAAATTTAAAGGTTTTTCTGCTCTGCTGTGTACCTGAGCAGCTTTATCAACGGAGAAAGGACAACAGACTTATATGAAGTATAAACGGATTCAAGCTAGAGATGGGAGAGGGGTTAAAGAAGTAACTGCTGTGGCAGCTGGGCAGAAAAATACTTCAAGTGACTGCAGAGAGACACAGGAAGTTAGTTTCTGCAGTAGGCAATCTGCAGTTAGAGAATGTCTGTAAATAGTTTTCTTCATAAACAGCCACTTTCATTTTAGAAACATGGCGTCTTTTCAGCAGAAACGCTGGAAGCAGCAGTAAATCTCCAGATCTCTGCTGTAAGGAAAGGAATGTGATTAACAGACAAATAAATGCTATTGAGATATAGAAAAAACATCTCACAGAGTGACTCAAACCTCTGGAAATGTTGGCGTGCCATGCACAAAAGCTGTAACTTACCTGATCAAGTGTTGACCTAAGCATCTTATTGCTTGGCAGCATTCATGATGACTGATGACTGTCTCCTTCATTTCCTAAACAATACCCGCTTTGGTTTTTGATTGCATTCAGACATCCAGATGTCAGTAGATCTCTGTGTTATCATAGACACACACTACAAAAGAAATGTTGGTATCCCACAACTGCTACCACCTTCATCTTGACAGCTGATTTTGAATTTTGTCAACTTCACGTTTGTAACAGCAGGTTATAATAATATTCATGGGGATCCCAGCAAGCATTTAAATAGGCTATGGGTCTTTCTTACCTCCCCAAACTCACACAGCTTCTTAAAATAAAGGAAAATATAAGTATAAGTTAAAGCTCTTCCCATCATTTACCTCTAAAAAGAGTCTGTCCACCTTCTCAAGTAGAAACTCTCTATGGAGTGCAATGGCTTTTTCTCCCGCAAAAAGTTTCAGCACCACAACACCTCTGATTTGGTTTCCCCAGTTCCTTATTATTGTCAACATGCTGACATTTTTTCCTTTCCCTATTTCATCTTGCATTCCATAGTATATGCAGAATGCATTGGTATCCCACCCCATTTTGATGAGTAATGCAAATTTCTCTGTACACTTTAGCATAAAGTGTCCATATGTTTGAACCTTAAAATCTCTAAACAAGTACAAAAATAAGTCAAAATACAACATTTAATTTTTCTTCAGTTGATACATCTGATAAAATTGAGATGATAGAAGACAGAAATCTGACAGTGTTTATTTCCATATTCAATAAAGGTATTTGTTTCATAGGGTAGAATTATTCCTGTTCTTATAACCCTGAAAATTTGCTGAAGGAGCCTTAGGATCTGTGCCAATCATATCTTAGCACTTATTAGTGTGCTTATGGTGTCCCTTTATCGCTCCAATTTCACTGAATCTCTTTCAAGATATTGCTTGACATATTGCCATTCACATCAGCTCTGACTGTCCCTAAAAGTACACATCTGCACACACACATGTGCATCCACGGCTCAGCCTGGAGAAGAGGATGCTGAGGGGAGACCTCATGGTGGTTCACAGCCTCTTCTCGACGGCAAAAGGAGAGGCAGGTACTGACTTCTTCTCTGTGGTCACCACTGAGAGAACCCGAGGGAATGGCCTGGAGCTGTTCTATTATGTAATCCTTAAAATTAAAACTAGGAATGTGAGCGTTTGGGGTATGTGGTCTTTAGTTCTTAGAAGTTGCAGCATTTTACAGGTACTTGAAAGTTAAGGTTCATGATCAAATACGTAGGAAAAAGATGGGAGGCACTGCCCTCCGGTGGAGATTCAGATAATAAATACAAGAGCTCCACAGATCATCTTGACCTTGGAGCCTCGGAAGTTATCTTCTGGAAAAACTGGGATTGCAGTTGAGCCAATTAATATTCTCTTCTCTGCAACTTATTTTAATTTTCCCTAACTTCATGCCATTGTCTTTGCAGCTATCATTATACTGTACAAAAAGAAGAAGACTTATTTTCCAGACTTAGGCAACTATACATTTGTATCTTACATCACATATGTGTACAAAAAATTTTTTATTAAAACACACATATAAATAACATGTGCATGCTGCATATATAATATATATATTATGTATATGCATATTTTCCCTAAAATATTTCATGTACTTGTTTATGCATTTTTCAAATTTAAATAGCACAGAATCAGTGTCATTTTACAGTCTGATACACAGCTTTTTTTTTGTCTAGAGAATATGTAAGTGTTAATTGAAGTGAGACTGGGGCAATGCTGAAATTAGAGGTGGAACCTGTATATGCAGCAAAAACTAGACACATGACTCCAAGAGAGGATCGTGGATTCAATATAATCCACTGGCTGTCAAACACACAAATATCTAGGGATGCTGTCAGCAAACACTTTTCTTCCTGTCCCAGAGACTACAGGGCTATTAGACTCTGCCTTTCTCTCTGAGGCTGCTTGTTGGCCTCAAGCACACAGCATAGAGAAAGAAAGCTGCAGACCAGAAGTTGCTCTCAGCAGCAGACACTGGCTGTGGAAACAGCTGGGAAAGTCAGCACTGGCAGTGTGTGTAACTGTAATGCTCTTTCTACATCGTGTAAATCAGGATGTGCTTGCAGCACTCCACTTTATAATGGAGGAGGATATGGCACATATTAGATATCAGGTAGAAACTAGCAGGAAGGAAGCATTCTTTTCTTTCTTCTATTTTGTGTTGCTACTGTCGACCTGGCAGCTCATCCTCTTGGCCAGCACAGGCACAAAATCTGTCATTCTGTGCTCCTCTTACTAGGACTTAGTTACTGACTTCACACTGAAATTTTTTTCAAGACTCTAGGCTTCTCCAATTTGCAATATCTTTTCTGTGGCAGAGGCCAAAAGCAAAGTAGTTAGTTTGAATTCCTGACATCCTTTCTTCAATTATTCTTGGAAAGACACTTTTCACACTATTTTAATGTGCTGGCCAAGGATGACTCTTTGGGGCTTGGATAAGGATTTCTGTATTGTTGAAAGTTGCTTCGTGAATGGCCATGTCCTCCGCCTGGGCATTGCTACATCCATACATACATGTAGCTGCTTTTGTTTTTCCAAGAGATGGGCACGGACAAACGTGTTGTTATTCTTCTGGTACTAGTTATACTGCATTCCCTCAGCAGTTGTCAAGTTTCTTCCCAAGGTATGATGTCTTTTGATAACTACGCTATGAAGACAAAGATCTTCAAATTAAGTATATGTAAAAACATTTACAGGGACATTACGTATCCTACAGCCTGTGCATTTAATCTTATCTCACTTCCTGTGGACTGCACAAAATGTCTCCATATGATTGTAGTACTACTCTACTTCAAATAGGAAGGAAATTCTGGGAAGTGGTCACCTAGAGGCACTGGGATATTACAGGCCTTCCAAGCTGGACAGAAGAGGAGGAAGGAGCATTTGGAGCTGAGCTGACGAATTGATAGGGATTCTTAAAAATGAGAACACAGAGGTATGCAGTAAGACTGTGAAAGCAATCTAGGGTATCTGCTCTCAAAGCACTCCCTGAGTCTGGAAAAGTCTTCATAAACTATAAATCTAGTTGAACATGCAAAGCAATCTTAAAATATCAAGGAGATGGAGTGCTATATGGAGCGGGTATCTGCTCAGATGGCTGCTAGCTAAACACAAGCTGTATATAAAAAGACAAAAAAAACCCAAAAACATAGGGAATGTTAAATGACACCACAATTTTAAACAGAGTTACTGATGATAAGTTGATGAAATAGAATCCATCTGCAAAAAGCTAAAGATCTTTCTCCCTACAGTAACAGAAACAAGAGATATTAATTAGTTGACAAATTAGGCAGACACATTAGACGTAAGGACTTTGGTGGCAGAAAGAGATTTATTGAAAAACCTAAATGTGAGCTCTTTGAATTGATGAGGTTATCGTAGAAAAGGCAAGGTGCCCTGTGAAAGGTGAAATGCTTATTTCCTTCATAGCGACTTTGTAGCTAAGCCCCTAGAGTTCACATTTGCCTCACAATGGAGGTGCATTGTTCCCCAAACAAGATGATCCTGGGCTCGCACAGATGGCTCAGGCAAATAATACATCTGGGTTGAAAGACATACACTCATCACAATACACACAGAAGTAGGCACAAGAACTTAATGATCACAGTGTGCTTCACATGCTTGAAGGTGGTACTGTGATGGCCACCGAGTAAATGCATAGACAGAAAAGCAGAGAGGTCCAGAACAAAAATATCAAGGTCTCTGCAGTTCAGAGTTTTAACTGCTGTTTTGCCTCTGTTCAAAATACCTTGGATACTTGAAAAAGTCAATAGTTTCATAACCAACCTTGGACAAGCTAATCTTTGACTAGCACAGTCAGCCATGACACAAACTTTTCTGATAACTGCTGGTGTCATTGATCTCCCCCTCGGTCAGCTCACTGCAGCCTCACACATTGCTGTGCCTGGCTTGCGAGGCCGCCATGGGACAGTTAACAGCTTTCCCTCAAACCTCTCCCTGCAGTGCACCTTGTGTGATGTGGTTCAGCTTTTCTCATAGGGTTCTTTAGTTTGACATTTAGACCAGCAGAAATAACATATAAAGACGGTAAATGAAAATATGTATTTCAACAGGTTTGTGGTTTTGTCTTTTAAATAAACAAAATCAGTATTTGCCATCTAACAGAATAAGAAATTTAGTAATTACCACTCCTTAAAAATAAAAATCCAAGAGCCACATCTCATTTTCTTCAATTAAAAAACTCTTTTGGTGGCCTCTGGTTTTAGACATTGTCTTAACTTCCCTGGAAAATATATCAAAATTCCACATATTTCCCATTTATTTGTTTAAGTTTCAAAAAGTCTGTTGTGCAAAGCAGAATTCAGTTAAGAGAAACAAATCAGGCTTGTTTTCCTCTTCAGTTAATGGGATGCCACACCTAAAAAAGAGGAGTTATGTTGGGTGCATCTCTAAAGGCTCTACAGGTGTCTAGAGACAGATCTTCATTCCTCTCTCAAAACAAGCTGCCAGGAACAGGTGCTCTTTCACCTCAAGTCTTTCTTTTATTCACACACACAGATTGGGATGGAGTCACAGCTTCATTGTTTTGTTGCTATGCTGATCAAACTACATTGGAAGACTGAATAAAATGAGGAAAAGAAGAAAATTTGGCCTGTTGGTTTGATATGTAAACCTTTGCATTATCATCTTAGCCCTCTGGAGTGTCTGATTTATCATGCTTGCTTATATTCAATACAAAGCAAGGCATAGTATAGAAAGATTACTCCGGACAAGAAATGTGTCCCAGATTCTAGGAACACCCTACAAAATAGCAATTTCTTTTTTTTTTTAGTTAGTAAAGCAGTCCCATTGAAGATGTACATATATTAGGATTTACATTTACGTTAAACTTGCAGAGCTGTAATATTTTTCCCAGAGGAATAACTCCACATCTTTTTCTGTGTGTGCCAGAAAACATAAGCTTCTGTTACTTGATGAGATCTTTGTCCTTTTATTCCATTGTCATTTATTCCATTATAATTCCATAAACTATATTGGTATCATAAGAAAGGTAATATGGCTTTCATTTCTGCAGTATCTTATTTTTGCAATATCTTTTCAATAAGGAGCAGTGTCACACTTCACAGCCCTGAAACAGGAACAGTGAATTTGTTCTGACAAGCTCTAGGACAAGCATAGACTATTCCTTTTTCACACAGGTCCTATTTTCCTCACTAGCTCTCCAGATATCCCAGAACTATATCAGTATTCTGGATTTGCAGAGCACAGCTGTCTACATTCAGTTTTACTTAATCTAAGGTTCTTATTTCTGTTTTCAATTCAGCATAATTTTCCTAGGTTCTTTGTATTTTGTAATTACTTGAGAAAAAATGTCTTTAAATTTTCAAATCTGCTCTCAAGTCATCATCACCACTAAAAAAAAAAAAAAAAAAAAAAAAAAAATATCGAAGTTCAAACCTTAAGTCCTGGAACGTAGGATGATGTACAACCTATCAGGTTATGGTGACAAATGGCTGACCCCCACACACCATGACAGGAGCAGGAGGCCCAAGCCTGAGAGGAGCCCCAGCAGCACCATGAGGACAACAGAGTCCCCTGTCCCAGCCCCTTCAGGTGCCACAGGAGCCCTGTTCAAGTTGTGCTACTGGAGGGTCCACATATACAATAGGTAGGTAGGGGGATGCATGTGCATACAAAAAAGTTTTTCATCCTGATCAGCCAGAGGGGAACAAAGGGACTCCTAGTGCTGTTTGTGCCTGTGTGAGTGCTTAGTGTCCCTGTCCATGTTGCTCTGTGTGGTTTTCCATGTCTCCAAGTACACATGCCATAGAGTGTGTGCATGTCTGCCTGCTGGCAATGGAATACACGCTCAGCCCTGCTGCTGAGGGCACCTGGGGAATGAGGCTGTCAGATTGGGAACCCCTAACAAAAACCATGGAATCACAGAATGGGAAAGGTTGGAAAGGATCATCTGGTCCAACTTCCTTGCTCAAGCAAGGCCATCCTAGAGCACGCTGTACTATGCTTGTGGCACACTGGATTGTGTCCAGATGATTCTTGAATATCTCCAGTGTGGGAGACACCACAATCTCTCAGGGCAGCCTGTCCCAGTGCATGGGCAACCGCACATCAAACTTCTTCCTCACACTTGGATGAAAATTCCTGAGCATCAGTTTCTGCCTGTTGCCTCTTATCTGTTGCTTGGCACTACCAGGAAGAGCCTGGCTCCACCAATGAGACACATGGTCCATGAGAGAGGTGTCAAAAGATCCAGTTATGTAACACTAACTGCTGTTTTAATGACTGGACATATTTTTAATTCTGGAGGATACAATTCACTTTCTTCCAAGCTAATTGAGAAAGCATGCAGCATCACACTATTTGAAAGTAATCTGAGTTTTTATGTTCTTTTTCCACTACTTTTTCTACTTTTTCATTTAAAATGCCAAATAGGGGATATTTAAATTTTGATGAAAATGCTACAGGTGATGGTGACACCAGAGTCACAGAATCATAGAATGGTACGGGTCAGAACGGACCTCAAAGATTCTTCCAAATATCTAACCTACATTTCCCTTCTTTCAGTTTGTACCCCTTACTTCTCGTCCTATCACTACATGCCCTTGCGAAAAGTTCCTCTCTGACCTCCCTGTTTTTGCCCTTCAGGTACTAAAAGGTTGTTATGAGGTCTCTATGAAACCTTCTTTTCTCCAGGCAGAACAGCCTGAACTTTCCCAGTCCGTCTTCATAGCAGAGGTGCTCCAGTCCTCTGTTTAACTTCATGGCCTCCTCTGGATCTGCTCCAACACTTTCATGTCCTTCTTATGTTGGAGCTCCTTCCGAGCTAAGAAAAAGTGATACATCTTTTCCAAATACTTCATGCCAGCATTAGTGGAGCAGAAGGGATGGGATGTTAAATATGATGTGTGTCCTGTACTAGATACTGGTGAGGGCATGTCTTGAGTACTGTGTCCAGTCCTGTGCCCCTCCATTCAGGAAGGACATTGAGTTGTTGGACTAGATCCAGATAAGGGCAATGGAGCCGGTGAAGGGTCTGGAGCACAAATCCTGTGAGGTGCAGCTGAGGGAGCTGGGGTTGTTTAGCCTGGAGAAGAGGAGGTGCAGGGGTGACCTTATCACTCTCTAGAACCACCTGAAAGGAGGCTGTAGCCAGGTGGGGGTCAGCCTCTTCTCCCAGGCAACTAGAGACAGGACAAGTGGAAACGGCTTCAAGCTCTGCCAGGGAAGGTTTCGATTTTCTTCACAGACAGGGTGATTAGATATTGGAATGGCTCCCCAGGGAGATGGTGCAGTCACCATCCCTGAGGTGTTTAAGGACAGGCTAGATGTGGCACTCAGTGCCACGGTCTACTGACATGGCGGGTGCTCAGTCAGGTGCTCGGTCATAAGCTGGAATCGNGGGCCCGACGCCTCCCGGCCCGCCCGCTCCGTAAGACCCGTGGGAGGGGAGCGAGGGAATAACATGTCTGCTTTCGGAAATGCACTAATGCAGAGCAAAGGAGGCTACAACTTGTCAGTCAGACCGTTCAGCCCCTGCGGAGGAGCGTGTCGGCCTCGCTGGGCGGGCTGCGGGGCGCTTTTGAATAGCACTTGGCTGTTACCTGTCCATCTTAGGTTGCTTAGTATTACCATTCTTAATAATTCAACCGATAAATTGAACTTAAGCGGAAGAAGTAACTTCAAAATACGGATGTTTGAAGAAGCACCGAGGTTCAGTCGTGCACTAAGTTATTAGAAACATGGCATGCCTGTTGGGTAGTAAATATACACTGTAGAAAATATACACTGTACAAGTGTAACCTGGAGGCAGAAAGTTGGAAGAATAGTTGGGCATTGTTTGATGAAACCAATCAGAAACTATGTGGTTTTGTTTTCTGTTTATCATGTGTATAAGGACACAAAACGTGCAGTAAAGCTCCTGTAAGAATGTGCACTGCTGTTGTATGAGTAAAGTGCTATGGATGGGTTCAATAAAAAAAATCCAGTAGTATAATTCTCTGTTTATAAAGTGTGTAAGCTTATACTATTAGTTTTTATGCAAAAAGAATAATGAAATTACTAATGTGATTAGGTTCTAATAAATAAGGATGAAATCAAATATATACACCAATTTCAAGTTTTTTTGATTGTTTTGTTTTAGATTGCTTGCAAAGGATATGTACGCACTAAACACTGATTGATAGAAGCACTGGGGGTTTTTTTCTGTGTATGTTGGCGGGGAGGTGTGTTAAAGTGTAAAAAAACAAATGTCAAATTTGCTACTTGCTTAATATACGTTGGGAGCAATGTTTAATAACGAGGTCAGATTGA
>VXBB01017344.1:92018-119263 GCA_013399915.1 Illadopsis cleaveri | reverse complement strand
GTAAGAATGTGCACTGCTGTTGTATGAGTAAAGTGCTATGGATGGGTTCAATAAAAAAAAATCCAGTAGTATAATTCTCTGTTTATAAAGTGTGTAAGCTTATACTATTAGTTTTTATGCAAAAAGAATAATGAAATTACTAATGTGATTAGGTTCTAATAAATAAGGATGAAATCAAATATATACACCAATTTCAAGTTTTTTTGATTGTTTTGTTTTAGATTGCTTGCAAAGGATATGTACGCACTAAACACTGATTGATAGAAGCACTGGGGGTTTTTTTCTGTGTATGTTGGCGGGGAGGTGTGTTAAAGTGTAAAAAAACAAATGTCAAATTTGCTACTTGCTTAATATACGTTGGGAGCAATGTTTAATAACGAGGTCAGATTGATTGTGTCACTTTCCTGTGTTACAGGGCCTGCGGTTTGAGGTGGTTCCATCCTGGTTTAAGGAGACACTAGAAAAGTCATCTTTTGCAGCCCCTTATGAGTATGCTGTGGAAACAGCAAAACAGAAAGCTCTTGAAGTAGCAAACAGAATGCATGTAGTAAGTTACTAACTATTACAGCAATAAGCTTTTTGTCTTTAAGTGGTGCATGTTACTGTGACTTAATTTGCTTGCACTGCTTAAGTGATCCCTGAGTCCTTTTTCTCCACTGGAGGCTAATGGGTGCTTTCCTGTCATTTTGAAAGATGATGTCTTGAAATTGGCTAATCAAAAGTCTCATGCCTGCAGTTCAGGCTTTCCACAAACTGAAGTGGCCTGCACCTTTGGTCAGCATCATACCTGCTCTTGTGCAGGATATATATTCCACAGTTTCTCTGAACAGTCAGGTGTATTGCTGACCTCATTGCATTTATTTGTTGATTGTGGAGACAGACTCCACAGAAAAACTGATGTGATTCCAGTGCCTTGCTGTAGCTTTCACTGAAGGAGTGACAAGAATAGGTCAGAAATTGTGAGTATAGAGATACTGGAGGAAAGCAGAAAGAAAGTTACTCTTTCTTTGTCCAGAATGTTTTAAACAGAATTTGTCCATCTAATTTTAAGAAGGGAGAAGCTGACATGATTTCAGGTTCTGTTAAACAAGGCATCCATTTTGTATCCTAAATTTTATCAAAACCAATGATGCAACTTACACTATCAGTGGTGTTTGACTTATGCCCTTGGCTGTGATCACTGTTTGAACACATAAGGCTTTTTGCTACCAGAACATATTTAAAAGTCGAGCTGATTAAATCTCACAAAATGGACCATAATATTTTTGTAATAATACAGCTCTGAAAAAGAGAGGGTTTTGTTGTTCCTATTCTAGTGGCAGAAAAGGAATGTTGAACACTTTTAAATGAACTGTGTTGCCAGATGTCACCATTCTTCAGAGCAAATATTGCATGATCTCCAATGTAAATTGTTACCCAGGATTCTGTCACTTTCCAGACAATAGTACAACATAGGAGAGTGGATTTTAAACCCAGCCTCACTAAATAACTTACTTTGGGCTTTCATTGCAAAACCCTGTGCTGGTGATAATGCTAGTTCAGTGGATTTCAAAATGCTTCTTCATACAGGAATTAGTAGAACTAATTCTAGATTTCATTAAACAATTTAGAGCACATAAAATCTTTGTCTAGAAGAATTGCCTCCCTATAAATGTTGTATTATAATGGTCACACTTAAAGACAGATTTCATGTCCTGTTGTGATAAGTAACAGCTGTATACCTTATAATACGCAGGTAAATAAAAACTTAGCTATAAGGACAGGCACAGTTTAAAGTCAAGAAAGGTTTACAAGGAATTTTTATAGATCACTACCTCTCATATTTAGAAAAATAGACTGTGTTCCCTTTTGAGAGAAGAACACGAAGTGTAGCTAAAAAAAAAGGGTTTTATTTTTCAGTATAAAATTTTGCTTGGAAAAATGATCCTAGAGGGCTGTATTCTCTAGCTTCCAAACACTAGGCACTTCCTTTAAAGGAATTGTTTGCCACCCTGAAGACCAGATTGACTTTTGAGAATACACTTTTTTTCCTGGATGCATTTATTAATTAATAACGTATTTGGGCAAATTTGTGGCTTCAGAATGGTGTGCTCAAGCCTCACTTTTATGGTGATATAAACGTTTACTATTTTGTGAACAGTGCAAAAGCAGAAACAGTGGCTTGTTTTCAGGTCAGTGTAGAGCCCTGCTTCTAAACCAGTAAACTGCTATTTTCTTACCTTAAGTCTTAAATGATTTTGTTGTCTTTGCATCTTCTGACAAATACCTTGTTTCTTATGCTTTTGCAGAGGCATCTGAGGACACCTGATGTTGTCATAGGAGCAGACACTATTGTGGTAAGAAGTCTTTAGTGATTTAGTATTATTTTAATTTATGACAAGTGTAGAAAATACTTGTATCTTTAGGTTTAAGTTTAAAAGCTGCCTTCACTGTGGAGTTATATCTCCATTATGATACATCTTTTTGGGGTTTGTTGATGTGGCTTTTAGGGTTTTTTTACCAACAAGGTATTTTTTGCAATGTTGAGAGTGAGCAGCCTTGCTACTTGGAGATATTAATACTGCCATAAATATTGCCTTGGATCCTCTAATATGTAATGGAAATTCTGTTCTCAGGTGACTTACCTGTCAAGAAGTCCAAATCATGTGACCTATTCAGTGTTGTGCCTTGTAGGAGGAGGTCACTTTACACCTGACATTTTCACAGAGACAGTGAACTGTTAAGGACAGAAAAAGTTGAATTATCCTTTTGTTTGAGAGGTGCAGCCATTGGAGGGTAGAGTGTGGCACGCATGTTCTTGACACTAAATTACCTGTTCTACCTAAGTGTCTGTGCTTCTTGTTCTACTCAATAGACTCAAGTTGGAAGCCCTGGCTGAAATCATTATTTAAACATAATTTCTGACCTCAATTTCTGAAATGTGAGAAAAAGCAGCACACTCACTCTGTCTTTCTATTTTAGTCTGTGGATGAGCAGATCCTGGAGAAACCAGTTGATAAGCAAGACGCCTACAGGATGCTATCAAGGTCTGTAGTTTTAAGTAAGGTAGGAAATTTGAAGATGCAATTTCTCCATCATTTAGATTCTGAAAAGGGTTCCACAGAAGGGATACATGCAAATTTTTTGAGGTTGTGTTTTGTCTGTTGTAAGTTTACTAGGTCAATCTCTTAATTAGGGATATGAAATGCACATAATAATATTTAGCTTTTTAATATTTAGCTTTTTAGAACTCCAGGAAAAAAGGCAGACAAGATAATGCATCTTTGCATATGTCCAAGATGTCATGAAAATTTTCACACACTTTCATCTTACAATTTGATGTGGAATCTTGTGGGGGACAGAGCACGTGACATGCTTCTGATCACATCCAAAAATATCCTGGCTAATCTTTACAAGACTATTCCTTAAATAGTCTCTTCAAAGAGTCACAGTCCCTTGCTATTACACATCTGTTGCTTACACAGCAGATAATAAAGTCCTCAGAACTAATTGGCCACAGTGTGGCACTCTGGAGCCACTATAAGAGAGAGCCAGGGGTAAGGGAATCTGGACTCTTCTCTGCGACCTGGCTTGCCATGGGGTCTCTGGGGGCCAGTCTGAATGAAATGAGACCGTATGCTCTAGTTCCCTATTACATGTTTAGTCTGAGTTGCATCGCCTAGCTATTTATTGCCAGCTTTCAGTGAAGATGGCTGTAACAGAATTTCTGCCAACTGGCCTTTTCTAATGCATTTGGAATAGTCACTTTCCTGATGTACAGTGAATGAGCTGATACCATGGACTACTCTTATACAAGTGATGTTTTGGAGACTTGAGATGACTGCTGCTTTTGATAGTGTTCTTATGTGGTTATTTTCTTTGTTTTACCAATGTCTTTTCACCGATACTGAAATAAAATTTATTTGTTTAGGATGCATATCAGATCCATTGAGTGATATATTAATACAATGGTCTGCTTCTCAGGCTGTAGCAATATAATCATGTAGAACATTTCATGAGACTGTTGCTTAATGGACATTTTTTCCCTGACAGGTTGAATGGGAAAGAGCACAGTGTTTTCACAGGGGTGGCTATTATACACTGCCGCAGTAAAGGTATGTGTCATTCTATTATGACTCAATATTTATATTAAAAATTACTCTCATGATAGCTTGTACAAATAAAGAAACAGGATGAAAATGTTTCATATACAGTCTGAATTGGTTTTCTACTCAAGGACTACCTTATCAAAATATAAATTAAAGACTCCCCACAAAAGCCAACCTTCTTCCTGTATTCAGTTTTCACACAGAAAGTGACAAGATGCAGTGGAGTTTATAAATACTGTCTCTGAAAGCTGTGAGTCTAATTGAAATGCCAGTGTAAGTTGTGGAATATTCTAAATTAAATTCAAGTAAGGTACTACAGACTGTGAAACTGAGCTGAATGTAATCCACATCAACTTCATTCTATGTTGTGCTTATACCAGTTGAGGCTTAATGTCTCAGACTGTTAAGAAGCTGTAGGGAGCAATACACCAATGTTCTTTATTACATAATTTATAGAGGAAGTGAGTGGTTTTTATGGAAACTGTACCATTAATATAATTCGAGGGGCGTTTGAAGGGCACTGTCTGGTAATTGTGCCAATAGGTTTTTAGTAGAGTTTTTGCAGACATTTTGCTGAGCATAGTCTTTGTGTACCCAAATTAACAGGTTTTAATCTTTTCTGGAATGGTTACTCTTGACTCTTGTGAAACAGAATTAAAGTTAGTGATGCAGTAGTGCTAGTATGCTAGTACAGGAGAGGGAGGGCTGCTGCAAAATAAATAAAAGATGTTACCAAGGGGTTCCTGTGAGCTACTCAGCAATGTAAATAATGCTTTTAACTGTTTACTCAAGGAAGAAAGTTAAGTGCACCCAACTGTAGTAGTGATGCTATAACAGCACACCTCATTTGAAGTTTACAAATTTGAACTGCCATCACAGTAAGATGAATAAAAAGTCTGCAGATTCCCCAAGAGATGCAATCAATAGAACAGTTTTGTAGAATACATTTTTATTTACAGTTTAAAAGTACAATATGTTTTTTAACTTGTTAAAGATGAAATTTTTATTTTGAGCTGACTGGAGCTTTTTATCAGTACTGAAAGACATGATAATCTGTCTTCATATGCACCGATTTCCTTATTTCATCTGGGTCATTAAATGTTTGGGTGTTTTGTTTTCACACTACCACCATTAGAAGCTGGTTAGCCTTCTTCCCTTGGTCTGTCTACTGTGGATATTTCTTACTCCTCCTCACACATTTCCATTGCTACCAAAACTGTGGTAACAGGAGATGCTGACCTTGGTGTGTATATAGAAAAGAGTAGTAGAGAGCTAATAATCTGTAATGTGCTTACTCATTTGTGCAAGGCTGTTGCCTTTTGGAAAAGCCTCTATCTGCAGTGACAGCAGGCTCAGTGTACCACATACAGCAGGGTCCATACCCAGGTGTGCAGTACTTTATATTGCACCTTCCCTCAGCCACTTCCAGCTACAGAAGTCTGAAGTAATCTTGTCATCTCTTGAGAGATGATAGGAAGATGACAGTGATGGTTCCAGATGGGGCTGCTGGATACCCAAGTCTGAAGTGCACTTGCAGCTGCACGTACCCACTTTTATGACAGCTACATGTTGAACTCTGGTATGTTGTTAAGAGTTCTTTGACAACAGTCATAAAGTTGGAAGGATGGTTGTACCCTTCTTTGTACTCAGTGCTGGGTGTGTGTGCCAGCATCCATAAATAGCTTTGTGTAAGCATTGTTAATTTAAGAATATATTCCATACAGGAAGAGCAGTCTGTTAGCCCTGAGACAGGACTGCAGAGGTTGAAAATGCAAATTCTTACTGTTTTGGGAAAGTTGAGTTCACTGTCCCTAAAGAACATTATTAGTCATTTTGTACATCTATGCAATATATTTAATTTCTCACAAGCAAAATTGTCAAATGATTAAGAAATACAATCTAGATGTTATGCTCTCTAAACTACAGTTCCTGTTTCTAATAAGGCCTTTTTCTTTCTGTAGACAATCGGCTAGAGATGGAAATCACTGATTTCTATGAAGAGACTAAAGTAAAATTTTCTGAGCTGTCTGAAGAGCTCTTATGGGAGTACATTCACAGTGGGGAGCCAATGTAAGTAAGACCTTGATGCTACCACACAACACTTGAGAATAGGCTTTAGGGTATATTATTGAGCCAGTGTAAACATTGTTTTGTGTTCTGTGAAATTTTGCTCTGTGTGTATGCTAAATGATAGTATAGGTGAGGCAAGGTCATTATTCTTTTTCTTTCTGTTAGCACAGGCATTCAGGGATCTTCAATGATAATGCATAGTTCATTACAAACAGGTGAAGAGTTAGTGTTGGATAATCAGGGCATCATGGCACTGTATTGGAAGAAAGCCGAACAGTGTATTTTTGTTCATCAAAATCACTGCTCTGTTGCAAGGAACACCAGCTCAGTTTTCACTTATCCTTGTGAAAAGTGAAAACAGTTTGTGTGTGGTGCTGTACCAAAACTGTCCTTCAGCTTATGCATTTCTGCTACACTGGTAATACAGTTACTGGCCTATATAGGCAATGTTTACAAAGACAGTATACCAGACAACAATGATTACATGGAAGAAATAGGATGAGAACAGAATGCCTAATTACTACTCCTAAGATGAAGTTCACTAGATTGCTAAAAAAAAAAAAAGTAGTTATTTGGATAAAACAAGGGAAAGGAATTTGTCTTTCCTTTGTGTTAGCTGGAGCCACCTGAAGGCATAGTTAGCACTATGGACTGCTTATCAGGTGATCTCATGTGAACTTTTGTCCCTGTAGCTTCAATTCTGACCATGTAAGAATATAAATTGTGATGGTTTTTAAACTCATTAGTGCTATAAAACAATAAAGCCATGTTTTACTGGGGAAAGAGAAACACCAGTGTAGACTTGGGATATACTTCAATGCTTATGCGTAAATGAGGCATATTTTGTGAACATGTAAGGTTCACAGCTCATTGAATAGACCGATGTTAAATTGGATTATGTGGAGAGAATGTTTTCACAAGACTACAGCTTGTAAAAAATTCCTACATAGGTTTTTGGAAGGTGATGTTTACTATGCTAATTAGTACGATGTTTAGATTTAGTGAGCCATAAAGTTGCAGTTTGAAGGAGAAATGACCATGGATTTTTAGGAAGAATGTGAGATTGAAAATTACTTTTGAATATTCTGAATATTTCTTCTGGAAGCAAACATGCTTTAGCAGTACTTTGCTGCAGCAAAATGGCTTGTGAGCAGTGCTGGGTTCTGTTCGTTCTGCTCAGAAGGGTGTGTGACATCAAGGTTTCTCAGGGACCAAAGGTTCAGAGAATGTATTTCATTACTCTCTGAAGCAGAAGCCAATTGATCTTTGTTTATATAATCCTGAGGATAGGAAGCATTTGTTCTGACTTTGCAAAGGAACTACTAAACACAGTGTCCTATAAATTTTGCAAAACAGTAAGAAGTATCCCACAGCATGTTTTTCTTTGTTATATTTGTTCCCTCCTCCATGTCCACTCATACAGGTTACACATTTCTATGCATACAGGTTTTTCTAAACACTTTTGCAATCAAGTGACCATTTTTCTTTTCTTTAATTTTACATGGCAAAATAATTTTCTGAAATAATACAAGACTTAATGATCACATGAAAAAATAAAAGAAAAATTACTAGTGCTGTTGAGGATTAGATTGAGTTCCTTTTCTCCAAGAAGAAAATTGGCATATCGTATTTAAGTCAAGTATGGGTACAGAAGGAGAGGAAATTGCTGTCTTGAGGTACCACAGTAATCCTGACTTGTATAATTGAGTAGACGTAGTTTCCTCCAGCCTCTTTGATGCAACTTTTTATTTGGTAATCTTTCCGTTATGAACAACTTTCTCTGTCTCTGCTTACAACTTCTAGCCTGAAAACCCTGTGTGGTTTTAGTAGCTCTCCTCTGTTGGCAGTGAAACCAGTGGACTCTGCTGCAGTCTGGGAAGGAGGTGATGGCACAGCCTAGAGCTCTGCAGTTTCAGATTCTCCTGTGAAGTAATAAAATGTGTAATGTAAATGTTCTTTTCAGTATCCAATCCCAGAACAAAGTGTTGTAGAAAAAAAATGTGGCCAGTTCTGTGAATATTCTTGCCTGGGGGTATGATGCCGCTGCTTTTTATGGTCATAATGAGTTTTTTTGCTTCCCTGTAAGCATTCATCAAAACAATTGCAACTTCATTTAAAAATGAGAAGACATTTTAGTCATAATATTCCAAATTTAGTTGATCTAAGTTATAGAAGGAGAAATAATTTAAGCCAATGACAAAGTTATAAGGTAGTGATTACAATGCAAGATTAAAGGAAAACTCCTATTCCACAATTTATAGCAATTCAGAAAATCCTGCTTGCTGGTATGCTGATTCCTCTGTTTTAGAAATGCTATTAGAAAGGGAATCCAGAGGTAAGTACTAAAAATGAAGAGCTGTTTCTGATCAAATCTAAGGTTAAAAAATTATTGCTAATTTTTGTGTAGTAACCTTCTTTCTCAAGCAGTTTGCATAATTCCATGCCACCTTCAGTTAATAGATCCGAGGCTGACTGACCTTTGGTTTCTGAGCTTGCTGACTTTCAGATTCTGCTGTTATTTAGGAAACATACTTTTAACTGCCTTGTTCCTTGTATGAGAACAGAAAAATTGTTGGGTCTACTGCAGCTTATCTGACTTATGTTTCCATTTCACTCTGTGGAATTTGCATAATATGCCTAAAGACAAATTAGATCTCCATGGTTAGTTTCTGTGCACGTACATTCCTGTGCCAAATTGCCAGTATTACCATGACGTCTGAGAGCACAGTGTTGTGAAGCACAACTCTATTCTATCTCAGATGGTAGCACAAGACCTGGATGGGTAGGGCTAAATAGAGTAGTGTTTGAATAGGTTGCTCTTTCCCAAGGAAGTCCTGTCTTCCCAATCCTCATTTTAGGTATTCCTATGACTGAGATCTGCAAGATGCATTCTATAATCATTTGAGTTCTAAAAAGTCGTCTTTGTTGAGCTCCTTTGAGACCTAACATTCCTAAAGGCTTTTAAGCCTCTTATGGAATTGAGTGAGGATCAGTGTGCATCTGGTGACCAGTGGCAGTATTGGTCTTGGTGACACTGTTACCTTTTTGATAGCCACAACTTGGTAACCTGTGACAGCATACTGTGACTGCAGTCACCTGCTGCTTAGGTGATTGTTGCACTTGCACTGT
This sequence comes from Illadopsis cleaveri, assembly GCA_013399915.1. Classification (NCBI taxonomy): domain Eukaryota; kingdom Metazoa; phylum Chordata; class Aves; order Passeriformes; family Timaliidae; genus Illadopsis; species Illadopsis cleaveri. The sequence continues at coordinate 109,976 of VXBB01017344.1, read as the reverse complement.
CTGAAGCGTCAATACCTTTGGCTACTCACCCTTAGTAGAAATACTGATCCTTATGTTTATCTTGTGATTTACAAATTGAAGTGTTGGGCCTACCTAGTAGATTTAATCTGACTCTAACTGAAGTACAGTAGTCTTTATTCCAGCCTTTGCAGTACTGGTGGATTATTAGTGTTCTGTGATACCGCTACTCTTAACCTTAATTAGATCTATGTTTTTGCTTTCTCTTCCTCAGGGACAAGGCTGGTGGATATGGTATCCAAGCCCTTGGTGGAATGTTGGTTGAGTATGTCCATGGAGACTTCTTGAATGTGGTGGGATTTCCTCTCAATCACTTCTGCAAAAAGCTAGCAGAATTGTACTATCCGCCTTCTAAACATAATGTACAACACAAAAAGTATGATTCTATCCCTTCTGTGGACACTTTTGAGAACCTAAGTGATGGAGAAAGTGAATCTTCAAATTTCACAGAGCACAAAGTTGCTAGTAAATTGGACAGCAGTGGGATGGATTCCTCGGGAGCTGTTCACACTTCTGGAAAGAGTTCTGCTGTCAGAACAGGTTTTAGAGTGCCTTTGGAAAATCAGAATGGAGTGTCACAGAGTGCATCAAAACTTCCATCCAAAATTCTAGAGCTAATGGATGGTTTTAGAGCTTCAAAGGTAAGGGAAAAAATAAAACTATTCATTACATTTTGTCTGATACATTTGTTTCACTGGACTCCAGTATGTACCAGGTATTGTGAAATACTTCAGCTGGGGAAGGAATGTATTAATAATTTGTTAAAAAGGACCACTGACATTCTGGAGAATCTTAAGATAGCCAGAACTTCTGGTGCAGTGCAAACATTGCTGTGTTTGTCTTTTTGTATTTGGTTTTATGTGTTCTATGAAATTTCAGTTACCTATTGGATAATTTTATCTCTTGATTTGAGAGGGAAAAGAAGTTGCAGATTTTTATTTTTTTTTAACTGATCAGAAGAGTACGACCAAGCTGGAATTACATACTCTTCAAAGAAAGTATTTAATGTGGTTAACTCAACTGACTTAAAACTATGACAAGAATTGTATGTATTATATATCCTTTCTAACTTCTAATGCTTTGCATTAGAATTATGTGGAAGATCTTATAATTTATTGCCTCTTCCAAATATTATTTTTTAATAACCTGTTTTGTGTTCTGAATGTGTTTAACTGATAATATCCATGCTGTATCTGATGCAGGCATACTCATAACAGCTCACAAACAAGGTCACATGCTTTGTGTATCAGCCAAGTGTGATGAGAAATGCATAGCTGGACATTTTAAGTACTCCCAGATTTTCTACATAGTTCCAGGGTAGCAAAGACATTAGTGCAGAAGGGGAAGAAGAAATGAACAGTGATCATTCCAACAGATCACTGGTCTCCATCAAGTTCTTTGTGTTTTAGGAAGAGGTTGGAAAAAAGTGCTAAAGTGGCAGTGAAATGCAAACTTGGAACTAAAGATCCCACAACTTTGAGGTGAATGGAGGGAGGCACAGCAGACAGTGAACAATAGTTTTGCTGAAACAGTGGAGAGTTGTGCTCAGCTCAGAAGGAAGATTGTAGGATGATCACGTGGTGTGGTTCTGTGGGCGTGCTGCTTGCAGGCATGCAAAGCTGTCCTGAGAGGTTGGGAATAAAGTGGCTTTGAGGCTGCTGCATTTGTGAACTTCTTGTCTATCCATAGGCAGTGAGGTGTTTGAATAGGTAAGATGATGCTTAGCATTTCTTCAATTTAAGTGAAAATAAATACGGAGAATCATCAGCATGTGGTTGTACATTACTTATACTGTTTACAGGGATGTCATGTTGAATAGTTTTGTGCAGTGAAAGACAGTGGAGGCTGGGAATAAAAGGAAGAGCTTTACTTTCCCACTACTCCAGTTTAAAGTCATAGTATGGAGTACTGAATCACATGTTGAACTAGTGGGATTTTTTTTTCCCCACTTCATGGATCTTTGTAAAATTAATTACCAGTAGCACTGAATTGCGATGTGACAAAACTTGTCATGTTTCCATTTCCACAAAAACTCTCAAGTTTTTTTTAATTTTGATTCTGGAGTGTCACTTCAAGAACTTTATAAAGCAGAGCAAAAGCTCCTGCAAGTGAAGATATTGCTGCCTATTTTCCTCTGAACCACTCTGTTGCAGAACAGGAGAGGATCAGGGTTAAATACTTGGCAAATTAAAAAACTTTCAAGTTTACTATGTTCCATATTTACATAGTCTGATCTGTACTCAGACCTTTGACATTTTTTCTTCTTTAATTCCTTTTGTTCTTTTTTTTTAAACTGAGAATTACTGAATGGGTAGGTCAGCCAAGTTTCCTGCCTTTTCTCACCTTCTTTTTCCTGTTTTAATATTTTCCAGCTGGTATCAGTCCAAAGACTGGGCAGGTCTCGGAAACCATCTGGTTGTAAATTAGATGTAATTGGTTCAGTATTGTGAAAGCCAGAATTATAATAAATCCCAGCTATATGTTCTTACTAGAATAACAAAGGAAACTGTAAAAAGAGGTGAAGATGATAGAATTTAGACACACACAGTAGCAGACCTACCTCTCAAAGTTAATCTCTTTTTCTCCCTTTGATTTTTATTAAGCAGAATGTCAAGGCCCTTCTTTCCTTGATTACTTTTAGGTTTAAATTTCACTATAGTTGTTTGCAGTGGTAAAGAAATGGATTCTGTGATAGCTACATTTGCCTCCACTGTTGTGTTCTCCATAAGTTCCTTGGTTATAGGTGTTTTACCTGCTTCAGAACACAGAAACTGTAGAATTGCAAATTAATTTTGAATGGAGAGGTATATATTACCACATCTCATTAACTTTACTCTCTGGTTTGGTTAGCATATATTTGAAAAAGTTCAGGTAAGGTTTTCAATACAAGGCAGCCATTGCCCATGGGCTTTTCTTCACCATCAGGCACTAGCTGTTCTCTTGCCCCCATTCCATGTGTACACATCCTGTTAAGGTGTGCCTGTAGTACTGCTGTCCTATGAAGTTTTATTCTTTTTCTTCTTAATCTCTTTGGGAGTTTTCCTTAATTTAATACAGACCTGTATTATAGCAACTGAAGCTGTTGTAACATCTTAATGGAGAGTTTTGAGTTCCTTATACTTTAGGTACATCAAATTTAATTTGGTCTTTTGGTATTGGTTCATATGCTTAAGAATGTTCTATAAGGTCAAACAGTCATATAGGTGGGGAAGTGCTAAATATCTCAATAAAGAAGTTTCATACAAAATTTGTAAGCTGCATTCCAGAACACTCCATTGTCTCCCAAACATTGTTATTAAAAGTTCTGTTACTTGGCCAAGATACTGAAACCCTCTGAGAAGGAAGGGAGCAATTTTTAGGAGGTTTTTTAAATTGTGTTGAAGTAGTTTAACAGTAGTTGTGTAGGATAATTCTAGGCAAACAATATTATTCTTTTGTTTTTTGATTGCAGTTTTTTAAACACAGAATGATAACAGTTTCTTACCTACACATAGGCTCTGTTCATAGCCTCAAAGCTGAAGATATTTGATCATCTGAAAGGTAAAGGTCCAATGAAGGCTGTGGATATTGCAAATGATGTTGGAACCTCTGTATGTGGAACTGAAAGACTCCTTGATGCATGTGCTTCTCTTGGATTACTGGAGAAAACACCACAAGGTGATTAATTTATCCTCCCTGCAACTACTTATGGTACTGAAACAGGCAGGACTGGAAGAGATACTTTTAAGGTCACAGGTTCTGACTTGATATTGTGGGTAACTTGGATTTGGGGCACAGGGGAATGGATTGTTATTCCTTTGTTTTCATTATTAGTAGCTGGAATTATTCCATGTTGGGGAAGACTTTAGGCAATGAACACATTGATGTCTCCTTTAGGGAAACTTTAGATTGTTTTTGCTCTCTGGATACAATACTGACCAAATTTCTAAGAAAAGGTTGCATGGACAGTCCCAGGGAACAGTGTAATAGCTCAGATGTGCTTTCTGTACTTCAGTCACAACAACCCCATGCAGCACTACAGGCTTGGGGAAAAGTGGCTGAAAAGCTGCCCAGTGGAAAAGGACCTGGTGGTGTTCAAGAGCAGCTGAGCATGAGCCAGTGTATGCCCAGGTGGCCAAGAAAGCCAATGGCATCCTGGCCTATATCTGCAGTAGTGTGGCCAGTGGGAGCAGGGCAGTGACTGTGCCCCTGTGCTCAGCACTGGTGAGGCCACAGCTTGAATCCTGTGGTCAGCTTTGAGCCCCTCATGACAAGGAAGACATTGAGGTGCTGCACCATTACCCCAGAGAAGGGTAATGGAGCTGATGAAGGGTCTGGAGTGCAGTTCTGATGAAGAGTGGCTGAGGGAGCTGGGGTTGTTAAACCTGAAGAAAAGGAGGGTCAGGAGAGACCTTATTGCTCTCTACAACTATGTGTAAGGATGTTGTAGCAGGATGGGAGATGGTCTCTTTTTACAAGTAACAAACAGCAGGATAAGGGGAAACAGGCTCAAGGTATGCCAGGGGAGATTTAGATTGAATATTAGGAAAAAAATCTTCCCTGAAAGAACTGCCAAGCATTGGAACAGGCTGACCAGGGAAGCGGCTGAGTCACCATCCCTGGAGGTTATTTAAAAGGTGTGTAGATGTGGTGCTTGGGAACCTGGTTAAGTGGTGGACTTAACAGTGCTGGGCTAAAGGTTGTACTTGATAACCTTAGAAGGCTTTTCCATTGAAGTGATTTTATGTTTCTATGTAAAATGATTGTCAAATTCCATTTCCTGCTGCAGCAGTGCTGTCAAGTCTTCAGCAGAGGATCAGGCTTTTAACAGAGAGAGTTCTGCAATGTGTCTTTTTTCGTGGACAACAACTTAAATTTTAATGCTCCTAACTGGAACAGTCCTCGAAGGTGTATGTATGTAAATGAGGGAGTCAGTGTTAGGATTAACATTTTTCAGTCCACACTATGTAATTCTAAGTTTCCATGTGCATCATTTACATAGTAAGACTTGAAATGATTAGGTATGTAGGAAAGAAAATAAAGGAGTCTTTTTAACTCTGTTAGAGGACACGACAAATGAAAAAGACCTAAAGACAAAACCTAGTGGAGAAAACTTGACTTCAGGGAAGAAGCAGCCATAATCTAAACAAAAATACAGTCAAGAATGAGGAACTTCTAATACTGTCCCTTGAATGTTAGGTATCTAACTGAGGTACTCTGGTTTAAAATTAAAAAAAATAAATCAGTGTGTATCTATATTTCCCAGCATCTAAATTCTTTCTTGAAACTAAGTACTTGCTCCTTCAAGAATGACAATACTTTCAGAATTAATTACTTTTTGTGCAAAATTTTTAGTAATAGATCATAAGATCAAGATTTACTAGTTATTTATGCAGGGAAACATGCTTTCAGGTTTTAAAAAACAGTTGCAAAGTACTGAAACAAAGCTGGTTACAACTGTGTTCTTCCCATAAGGTTACAGTAATACAGACTCAGCAAACACCTTCCTGACCTCAGATGGTAAATACTCACTTCACGGCTACATTATCCATTCTAATGATCACCTTTGGCCTCTCTTCACAAACTTGGAGTCTGCTGTCAAAGAAGGGAGCAGGCAGAATCATCGAGCCTTTGGAAAGAAAGGAGATGATCTATTTAAGGTAATATAAACACTTATTAGTATCAAAACCAGCTGTGGGGAGTCCTGAACTGATCTAGAGGCAAATGGAGACCAAGCTGTCTGAAGAGAAATTGTCAGTTTCAGAAATGGTAGAAACTTACCGGTCCCAAGCTTCTGTTCCCTTCAACTTTAGGTTGTGAAGTAGTGGAGCAATCATAGAATATATTGGGAAATTTGAGTCCTGATAAAAATTCTCCAGATAAAGTGTTGCCCATCACACCAGCACACTCTCAGAAGAACTTCTGGGCCTGTTTAATTTTTGTTTGTGTCCTTTTATAACACCAGGTAGTACCTTACCACATGTGTACTCTGTCCATATTGGATGCTGGTCAGTTGATACTGATGTGCATCCAGTTTAGGCTGTGCTGTCTAGTCCGACTTGGTTTGTGTGGATGCAGTGGAGAAGGGATCTGAACTCCTTTGTGAAATTTTGTAGTTTTGTATAAGCTTCAAGCTGTTATCTATTAGTGATAAAATTGTAATCCTTCTGCCACCAGTTGCAATCTGTGGCATTCCTTTCCCAATGCCAGCCCAGATGGATGTGATCAGACTGGAGAATCACTTAGGGTTGTTCCTGGCCTAACTTGTCAGTTACCCATGTGGTGAAGCAGGTTGAGAGCCATAAATATTTGTGCCTGTGTAAGCAGAGAGCTGGTAGTGTGAGTAGGAGAATGTCTTTGATAGCACTGCTGGCTTGAATTGTACTTCAGACTACATCCTGAGGTCCTTAATTTGTATTAAACTTCAAGATGGTGATGAAGGCAGCCTCCTGAAGGAGATGTCTACATCCCTCATGTATAGTCAATGGAATGAAATAAGGACTTCTGGAGACTTAAAAGCTCTGCTAGCCTCGTGTTAATAGTTAAATAACTGGAGGAGAGAAAGGCCATTGGAAATCATTCAAAGAGTCTTTAAAGGGAGTTAAGATACTTTGCTTTAGGATAGCTGTTGCAGTAGATGCCTAAATTTATATACAAATTAAGTGGTTTAATGTTCATGAATTGGAGGTCATCCTTTGTTAAACATCTGGGTTATCAACTTTGCTTGGGTGATGCTTGTGTCCAGTTTGGACCTGGGCTCCACACGTGTACAGGATGGTATGTCTGAGCAGAATCTGTGGGCTGCCTGTGGCACTGTGCACACCACAGCCTGGAGATACTTCCACTTCATGGTAGTTGCAAAGCCAGCCATAACTGGTGAAATCTGTATAAAAGTGAAACGTAAAGGGATTTGTGTGTATGTGTCCTTGAAAAGGTAAAGGCGTGAGATTCTGCTCCTGAATGCTTGCTTCTTCCCAAATCAAAAAAAACCAAAATGATCTTTAATGTTTCTGATTTATGGTATGGTCCAATTATCTGGTTATTTTCCCTTCATGGCAGAATAAATGTTTGAGTGAAATGAAAGTAATTTGTTAGGATATCAAGAAGGAGCACTAGAATTTTTCTTTCAGTCTCCTGAATCTGATCTTTCAAGATGTCTGTGTGATTAGAATTCTTGAGGGGATGTAAAAATCTGCTTTATCACTACAGCAAAGGATTTGGATAAGCAAATAGTCAGTGGCACTTTTAATGGACCTTTTCATTTTGGGAATTCTGATGTTCACTACATTCACCTACTGCCTTGGTTGTACGTAGTTTTAATTAACTGATGAAAAAAAAAGCTTTAATTACGCTGCTTTTCCCTCCTTTTAGGACTATTATCACAGCCAGGAGGTAAAGCAACGTTTTATGGCTGCCATGCACAGCATTGCTCACCTGACAGCAAGAGATGTGGCTACAGCATTTGATCTTTCACGGTTTAAATCTGCTTGTGATTTAGGAGGTATTGCTTGTAATTGAACTTGTATACAAATTAAAGGGAAAAGCTTGATTTCAGTTCTGCATTTTATTACTTAAAAGACATTTTAAATGTATATTTATTTAAAAAATGAAATTTTTTTTACTAGAACTGCAGTAATATTATCTGTTATTTTTCTGATAATTGCAATGTCAGGATAAAAGAACAGTGCAGCTAATTGAAAACAGTGTTGCCTAAACAGTGTAGTAATAGTTTAAGATAAGTGAATGTTTGTCTCAATCAGTTACACAGTTCAAGGCAGAAAAGAAGATAGTGGCTCAGGTGATACAGCATTGGGCTGGGAGTGCCATTTTCAGCAGTGTTGTTGCTCTCTTTAGGCAGATCCAAGATTTTCAAAAGTAATGAAAGTAGTGAACCACCACTACTGGGGTGTCAAACTTGAAACACTGCACTGCTAAAACAAAAGTTTTGATTCATTTCTAATGAGTTTGTTTTGTGTATTGTTGTAGTTATTAATATCTAAGATGTCCACCAAAGTGGTGAAGACCAGGTATATACCTGAAGAAACTCTGCTTTTTAGCATTCTTTTTTTTTACCCTGTGCTTGGAGCTTGCACAGAGGAAGTGTTATTACATAGGGAAAGATCCACTGAAGGAGGAATACTTTATTTAGTGTCTGGGGAGGTGGACAGCATCTCAGAGGAATTAACCCAATACTGGTACAACTGTTGCTACTTGTGCAGAGACTCCAAAACTTCAGAGTCTTGACTATGCTGGAGAGTGTTTGTCAAATTTCATGTATCACTGCTTTGTAAATGCTAAACAGTTAGAGGTGTTCTTCTTCAACAAATAGAAGTCTTTGCTTTTTCATTTACATCTTGATACTCCCCAAAAAAACCCTGAAGCACTGATATCAAAGGTCACATTTGCAATTCTGTGTCAGTAAGGAGTCATGCCTGCATTCCACAAGCTTTAAAACCTTGCTCTATCAACCAAGAAGTCCTGTTGCCCATGTTGGTTGTTGAGCTGTCGACCTCTGGTTCTGATTGGATGTCTCTATTTCAATGTTCTATACAGCCTTGTCTTTAAAAATGTTTGTAAATTCTGGGAGAAAATACTTGATTTGACTTCTTTAAACTTTGAACAGGTTGCACTGGAGCTCTGGCTCATGAATTAGTACAAGTATACCCAAATCTCAAGGTCACAGTGTTTGACCTTCCAGAAGTCATTGCGAACATCTCGTACTTTCAGCCTTCAGGACAACACACTGCTCCAGTGACATTTGTGTCAGGTAAATGTAACATATGATCTTTGGTCTGATTTCTGTTATCCTTGAGCACAGAACAGGCTCTTTTGCTGCTGCTCCAACCCCAATGTATCTTAGTACAAGGCAATGTAGGTTCACGCATGCTGAATGGGGACATTGTATTTTTCAAGACTGGAGGGATAAAAAATGGTTGGACAATGTGGCTCAATAGGTATGAATTAGTAATTTTGGAATACCACTGGAAGCAGAGGCTGCATGTGCTTGTCTGAGGTATTTCATTTCTAGACAAGATCAGCATGGTGACTACAAAGAACTTTGTCTCCTTTCTTGTTTTAGGTTTGCTCTCCAGTTTTTTGTTAGAAAACTCTTGCCTATGGTCTGCTCTTTAACTACACTTTCCTTAATCTGCAAATCAGGGCATACCTGTACCTGTTCATTCTTGTTACTTCTGTACTCTGCTGAAGCATACCTTGTTTTTGTAGTATGTACTCTGTGGTTTCCATAGGAATGTACTAACTGTTTTCCAACAGGTGACTTCTTCAAGGATAATCTTCCAGAAGCAGATCTTTACATCCTTTCACGTGTTCTTCATGACTGGCCTGATGAAAAGATACATGTGCTGTTAAGCAAGATATCAGCTGTTTGCAGACCAGGTATGTTTTTTTCATCTTGTGAGCCTAAAGGTGCATGTTAATGTATCTTTAATGAGCACTGACTAATGCTTTTTTTAGTGTGAGCTTACAATATTTTTTGTTCAGTCTTCGTAGCCTTTGCTTGAAGGTCTAGGCTTCCATTATGACAAACCTCCTAAGAAAAGAAGGAAACAAAGTTGCAAATAAAACTATATATAATAAGCTTTTCCTATAACTGCAGGCTTCACATACAACTGTATCATATCTCCAGTCTCTGTCATGCCCAGTCTTTCTTACTAAGCCCTGTATCATCAATTAAGCATGTGCTTATTTCTGTACATAAAATTAGCCTAGGTAAAGTTCCTTTGGGCTAATCAAGAAGCAGCAGTTTGTTTTGGTGTTGTTTTGCTAACTCAGTAGGGTCCAGAGTATAGTAAACTGCTGAAGTTCAATACTACTTTATGCACACATACCATGAGAAATACACAGCCTCTTTGACTTCCTACTACATTTGAATCATTGAATCATCAGAGTATCTCAGGTTGGAAGTGACCCATAAGCATCATCAGGTTAAACTCCCTGCTTCTCTAAGGATTAACTAAAACTAGTCCAGATGGTCTTTGAACTCTGGCAGGTTTGGTGCTGTGACCACTTCTCTGGGGAGCCTGCTCCAGTGCCTTCCACCCTCTGGGTGAAGAACCTTTTCCAAATGTCCAGTCTGGACTTGCCCTGGTGCTTCATTCCATTTCCTTGTGTCCTGACACTGGTTCACCAGAGAGAGGAAATCAGCACCTTCCCCTCTACTGCCCCCTTTCAGGAAGTTGTATATGGTGAAGTCACACCTCAACTTTCTGTTCTCCAGTCTGAACAGATCAGGGAACCTCAGCTGCACCTCATGAATCTTGCTTTCACGATCCTTCACCATCTTGGTCACATACACTGAGGCACCCAAAAGTGCACACAGAATCAAAGAAGATGCTGGGTTGAAAGGGACCCATCAGGATCCTCAAGTCTAACCTCTAGCCCTGATGCAGGACACCCCAAGGGTCAAACCATGTACCTGAGAACATTGTCCAAACACCCCTTGAACTCAGCCAGGCTTGGTGCTGTGATCACTTCCCTGGGGAGCCTGTTCCAGTGCCCAGCCAAGTACCTGGTACACAAACTAAACCTCCCCTGACCCAGCTTCATGCTATTTCCTCGAGTCCTGTCACTGGTCACAAGACCAGTGAAGAGATCAGTACTTGCACCTCCATTACCCCTCCTGAGGATGTTGAAGACCACAATGAGGTCTTCTCTCAGTCTCCTCCAGGCTGAACAAACCAAGTGACCTTAGCTGCTCCTTATAAGGCTTCCCCTTGAGACCCTTCACCTTCTTTGTGGCCCTCCTTTGGATGGTCTCTTAATAGCCTAATATATATATTTTTTTCATATTGTAGTTCCAAAACTGCACACAGTACTCAAGGCAAGGCTGTACCAGCACAGAGTGGAGTGAGACAATCACCTGTGTAGTGATTTACTATCCTGTGCTTGATGCACCCCAGAATACAGTCCCTGTGGACTGCCAGGGCACGCTGCTGACTCATATTCAGGCAGTATTAAAGATCAAAGAAGAGAAAAAGAAGAAAAGCTTGACCACTAAGATCACCTAATTCCTTAATGCAACTCTAGGTCTGAAGTTAGTTTCAGAAGAGAGGATGCAAAATAAGACCTAGCCCATAAACTCTAACCCTGATTATAAATTATGAAAGAAAATTTTGGGTGACTGTCTTAATCTTATCCAAAGTTTGAGTTATGACAAATGCTTACAGGAGTTGTTTGGTTCAAATGAAAGCAAGGCTGAGTTTAAGAGCATAGGCAGGAAGTGGTCTGAACTTCTGGTGACAATGCTCTAAACTCTCCCTTCTTTTTAACAATTAAATGATTGCTTTCAGGAAGAGATGACTGAAAGTAAACTTCTTTCACTGCTTTCCACTGAAGACCATTAAAAAATCAGTCTGAGGGGATCTCTAACTGTCTCTGAAAAAACACTTTTAAATTGGAGCTAAAAATACTGACACGGAACCACTTTTGGTTGTTTTGGAAATGCAGGAAGTGCCTTGCTAGTGGCAGAAACTGTGCTCAATGAACAGAAGACACACCCTCCTGTAGCTGTGCTACAATCCCTCAGTATGACTGAAGGCAAGCAGAGGAGCAGCTCAGAATATAAACAGCTACTGGAGAAATACGGATTCACAGATGTACAAATTAAGATCACAGGGAACTTACTAGATGCTGTTCTGTGCTTCAAGAAGAGTCTGTCACTGTAGTGTGCCCAGAAGCAATCTGGGATGCTGAATTTTCACCCCTTTATGCAATATACCCATCATGAACCAGCTTGTTGAGGACCATTTGGGCCCTTTATCTGAAGCACAGTTGTTAGAGGCCTTGGATACAAGTTGGAGTGCAGCTTCTGCCAGGGTGAATTCTGTGCATTTTAAAACTTGTCTGGGGTAGGCTGAAACTCCTGCGTGTGAAATACCTTAATGTCCAGTTCTTCTGCAGACTGTATTAAGCTTAGACTTGGCATAGCTGTGTATAGCATGTCAAGTTAAAACTGCAAGCTTGTACTGAGCTACATTAATGGCTTAGTTTTCTTGGACCTTAAAATTAAAGAGAATTCTCCCTCTGCAGTGTATCCAGTGGTTACTACTAATTTTTATCAGAAATTAAAAATTCATATTGTACCATCTGCCTGAATTTGGGGATGTTAGTCTTCTTTTTCACTGCTGTCTGGGACTTTACTCAAAAACATCTCATATGTAGTCTTCTTAAGCACTTTTTCTACAAGCAAAAGTGAAAACAGAACAAACTTCAAACATGTTCCTACAACAGCTGTAACATCACAGAGGAACTGCAGCAACCTCTGGCCTCCAGCCACAGTATCTACCTGCACAGGTGGCAGCTGAGAGCTGTTCATATTGCTTACTATCACTTCAGGGGGTTTCTGAATATGGTTGAATGGCCATATATGCTTTCTGTCTCATTAATTGAGATGACTATAGGATTTATGTATAAAACCTTGTATGAAAATTAAAAAATTAAAGTTTCTTCATGCTTCAGTCTTTAATTGGAGAAGTGCATGCTGTATCCAATCTGTTCAAGTAATTTGTCACTAATGATGTCTCCTCTCCTAATGTTTATTTCTTTCCTGATACTTCATTGATATTTATTTTTTTTTTCTTTTTAAAGTGTAGCGGAAGCCTCTCTGGAGACTAAAAGTTACACTTTCAAACTAGTTTTCTTCTCTGTCAGTTGTGAGCTTCTTGCCTGTCGCTTGTACAGCAATAGTCCCAATAAACCAGTGTGGAAGAGGCCGTGCCAATACTGAATCTCCAACCTCAGCAAATTAGAGAAGGTTAATGAGGAGGATTAAGAGTTGCATCTGCCTAGTTGTTACTTAATCAGGAGTTACTTTGCTCCTTGACCAATGGGTAAAGAAAAAGTGCCACAGTGGCTCAACTCACCAGGAGAAACAGGCTTCTTACAGAGTATTTCAGGTGCACAAAATCAGGGAAATATCAGACTTCATCACATTGGGATTTTTAATTCTTCAGAAGGTTTCTATGAATGGAATTTTGACTGATCTCATCTGTACAGACTTTTAAAATAGATAAGGCTGAATATTCAACAAATTAATAAATTTAAAATGTTTCTTTTCCACATTGACATGAAGCTTGCTCTTAGCTTAACAGGTTTGTATGTTGAGAGAGACTCATAGTGGTACTCAGATGTGTCTCATCTCATAGTTAGTAATGAAGTTCATAATGCTGTTCCTTAAGCTGCTCTAAGCTGTTTGAGTCAGAAACAATCAAATCCTAAAGTTGGCACACCTGTGTAACTGTCACAGACTTCAAAACTGTGCCCCTAAGTACTATGTCTCTGACTGTAAAATTTGAATAGAATGTGCTTGGCTACCATCTACTCTGTGATTAAGGCACAACACTAAGCATTAGTCCTTTGGGCATAGTGTCTGTGGTCATGCACCACAGCTTTGCACTCTAAGGATAACTAAGTGTTGGAGCAAGTAGTCCAGGGAAGTTGTGGAATCTCTGTCCTTAGAGGCTTCCATGTGTGAAGCCAGCCCTGAAGAAGCTGAGCTAATTGCAGAGCTGCCCTGCTCTGAGTGGGAGGCTGGACTAGAGATCTCCTCTGGTTTATTTCAGACTCAGCTGTTCTGCAGTCAATTGATGCAGCTCAGTCACCTGAGGAATTATAAGATCATCTTACTAATATATAAAATGAGTTTTTCAGTTGCTCTGAATATCTTTTGCTGACTGGTAGAAGGAATGGATTTAATAGTAAAACACTGAAAAGATTTTCTAAGCAATATGCATAACTGAGGAAAATTTTCCTGACATGAAGAATGAGGGGGGTTAAGTTTTAAGACTTCTTGATGATTGTTGAATGACTGAGCTGTACAAGTTGGAATGGCTCTGATGAGATTGTCTTAAAGGTCGGAAAGGTATGACTGTTACGCTGCACTTAACAATAAAATCACTATGAACTGCTGCTCTTTTGATCTGAGTTGGTGTAAGGCCAAAAGGCAAGTATAGCAGTGCTTTTGTCAGTAGCCCTCTCTTGGCTTCCCTTTCCCCTCACAGGTCTGAATATGGAGAAGACTCCATAAATCAGATAATTTAAGTTCAATTTCATTCTTAGGTCAGTCCCAGCACAAAGAATTCTGGTCCTACGGAAATAACGTACAGAATGTATTGAACAGAAACACTGACACCTCTGCTTGTGTAATGCTTGCCATCCACTCTTCTCTCTGCTTGGCATCATTTCAATATGAATGTGAAACAGCAGTATATCCCAAAGAGATGCAACTCTATTCTTGTCTTACTGTTTCCTATAGTCCTCATGCCAAGTCTACAGAAGTCATCCCCTTTTCCCCTGAAAACAGAGATGTGACTTGACTTGTGAGTGTGTGATCACTCCATACTGTGAAAGGGAATTTCCTGGGGTTTGTGAGAGGAGTGCATTATTCATTTAATAGTGGATTTGTCATTTAATAGCAGAGCAAATCCATAAATAATAAAGGAAATCACCAAGATCTTGTAGTTTGCACCCCTCTATATGGTAGCAGAAATTTTCTTGCCTGCTAATGGATTAGAACTGTTGCATGTGTTTGTAAATTAGGCTGTGCCATTTTGCTGGCTGAAATGGTGTTGGATGATGAAAAGAAGAACAGGAGCACAGCTCTTCTGCAGTCTTTGAACATGCTTGTGCAGACAGAGGGAAAGGAGAGAAGTGGCTCTGAATATCAAGCCTTGCTGGAACAACATGGATTCACAAATGTCAAAATCAGAATAACAGGAAATTTGTTAGATGTCATTCTCTGTGTTAAAATCTAGGAAAAAATGTATTAAGTAGTAGTCTGGATGTCTTACACTTCGGTTTGACGTTTTGTAATTGTCCAAATACATTCTCAACTTCCCATCAATGCTATAAACAAGAAATGTAACAAGAAATGTCAGCTTTGTGGTGTTACTTTTAAAAGGGAGGAAGGATTGATTACATTTATTTTATTCTTCAATAGAATGATACAAGGAGAATCTGTGGCTGCACAACATGTGTAGGACACAAATGGTGTCATCAGCCCAATGGCAGTATTCACACTGCTGAGAAATCAGTTTCTTCATACTTGGTGCAATTAGAATAGGAGAGTTTTTAGACCAGCACTTTGCTTTGCCCCTGTTCCAGGAGGTTAATGTTGGTATCATTTTAATGCTCCATCACCATCCATTTTAATATCATTTTATGTTACACCCTCTACTGTAAATAAACACTCTCTAATCAAGTCTGGAAACTGCTGCTGCAATGGTGTAAGATTGGAAACAAGAACTGGAGCAGCAGCTTCCTGAGAGAGTCAAGACAGACTGCTCTGCTTTGAGAGGCCTCTGAAAAAAGGCAGTTATATAAAAGCACAAGTTTCCTCTGTGATTGTAATTTGAGATTAAATGTGAGGGCACCGAGTTTGCTTCAAGAACATCATCCTACACCTTTTTAGCCCTACTTAATTTGTGAGCTCTTATAAAAGTGGATAGCGGAATACTAGATAAGGAGGAAAAAAAAAAGGGGGGCAGAAACAGAAGAAAAAGCATGGTGATAGAAAAGGATTTCTCCCAGTCATATGCAGGTGAGCCCAAGGTGAACAGAACATGACAACAACAGAATGAACAGTTTCCCATTACAAGTTATGTGCCTTTTACCTTCATTTTTCACACTGACAATACTCAAGAGTCTTAAAATATAAAGTTCTTTTTAAATCAATAAAAAATTTTATGGTGAAAAAAATCTCAGTCTTGCCGACAAGGGATTGTGCTATAAGAGAGTATTAACATTCAGTTAGGAGCTTTTTTTAAAAGGAATAAATACCACACAGTGTGTGCCTCCCTGAATGAATGTACCACAGCATTTCATAAATTATGTTCAAAATATGGTCTTGTAACACCCTATGTGCATTACCCTCTGTGAGCACAGGAGTAACTTCAGTAACTATGATTTAGAAGAGCACACAATTTACTCACAATCTTCCAGCATGCAAAAGAAAAGTATAGTGACATATCTTCTACTAGAGCAGAGACAAAGGCTGTGCCTGGCATTTTCTTCTCACAACATGCTGTCATTTTGAAATCCTTCGAAGAACATACATGTGTAAGCAGTGGTTTCTGGCACCTCAGCTACTGCAACTTTGTGGTTTACCAATCATCTGTTAAAAAAAAAAAGGCTTGGCATTATTTACTTTGATTGGAAACATCCACTAAAAGTGAAAGCACATGATGTGAACTAATGCCCTCCAGCTAGAAAAATTCCAATACTTTTAGAAAGAATAGATATAATTTCAGACAGAAGTTTGACAATTTCAAAATACCAATTTCAGCATACAGTAAAATTAGTAAATGGAAACCAGGCCTATCTTGGTAGGGCATGAGTCCCTGCCATGAGTGCTTGCTCTGACAGCCTGCAGAGGAGGTGTTCACAGTGTCTAACTTAGAGTGCCCATATAAGAAGCTGGAAGCACCCTGTCCTATTGTCCCTCTGTTGTCCCACAGGAGACTGCAGCTAAGTCCTTTGGTATTCCATTGTCTTGGATCAGTTCAGTGACATACAGAAAAGTCCCATGATGTGACCCTTGGCACTGGCAGTGCTAAGGAGGAGGTGGGCACAGAACTTGGGAACAAGGATATGCCGTGGATCAGCATTACCCAGAGAGTGGTGAGAATGGAGCAAAACCAACTGGTGCCAGGACAGTGCCTGAAATGTGCTCCCCTCCACCTGACAGCTGCTGTTGCCCCACGGGTACCCCATGCAGAGAGGTGTGTCTCCCTCCTAGACTGGCTTCCAGCAGTTGCCACAGAAGGAGCCTCCCAGTTCACTTGCTTTTGCTGCTCACTGACTACTGCCTGGGCCCACAAACCCACACCCCAAAGCCAGTGATCCACCAGCTCACACTCAGCTTCACACAATCAGAATCACAGAATCAGAATCACAGAATCAGTTACGTAGGAAAAGAAATCTCACAGCATTAAGGACAACCTCTGACTCAAAACCATGTCAGCAGATCATGGCACCAAGTCCCCCATTCACTCTTTCCTTAGACACACCAAGGGACATTGACTCCACCACGTCCCTGGACAGTCCATTCCAATGTCTCACCACCCCTTCTGTGAAAAAATTCCTCCTAATGTTCAATCTAACCTTCCCCTGGCACAGCTTAAGACTGTGTCCTCTTGTCCTGTCTCTGGTTGCCTGGGAGAAGAGGCCAACCCTCACCTGGCCACAGCCTCCTTTTGTGGTTGTAAAAAGTAATAAGGTCACCCCTGAGCCTCCTCCAGGCTAAACAACCCCAGCTCCCTCAGCAGCTCCTCACGGGATTCTGCATCAGACCCTTCACCAGCTTCATTCCCCTTATCTGGGTCCATTCCAACAGCTCAATGTCCTTCTTGGATTAAAGGGCCCAGAACTGGGCACGGAACTCGAGGAGTGGCCTCACCAGTGCTGCGTGCAGGAGCAGGATTGCTGCCCTGGTCCTCTTAGCCAGGGGACTTTCCTGTCCACCTGGGCACACGCCGGCTCATTTTCCGACGCTGTCATCAGCACCCCCTGTCCCTTTTACGCGGGGCAGTTTTCCAGCCAGTCTGCCTGCAGCGCTGTATGGGGTTGTGACCCAAGTGTATTTGGCATTTGATCTTGCTGAACCTCATACCACTAGCGCACATGGATCCATGGTCTGCAGAGCCTGCGTGCCGGGCGGCGTGGGGACAGGCTGGGCCGGGCAGGCCGGTGCGGCCAGCGGCAGAAAGTGATCGCGGAGACCGCTTGGGAAGGCGACTGTAGCGGAGACGGGCTGCCCCGCAGGCTGCGCCGCGGGGGCCGGGCCGCCCCGGGTGACGCGGCGCTGCGACACTGGCGCCGCAGCGGGGCGGAGTGCGAGCGGAGGCGCGGGGGCGGGGCGTCATCGCCACACGCCCCGCTCCCGGAGCGGGCCGGCCAATGGGGAGGCGGGGGCGTGGCCGGCGCTGCCCGGCATTAAGCCCCTGC
>VXBB01017344.1:3858-92012 GCA_013399915.1 Illadopsis cleaveri | reverse complement strand
CGACCTTCACGTGATGCGCAGCCGGGCCGCGATTGGGCCGCGGGCGGGGCGGGGTCGGGGCGCGGCCGGCGCGCGGGGCCCGACGTGACCTGGTGGCGCCCCAAGGTGACTCGAGTGACCTTCGCGGCGGCTCCGGCCCCCGCCGCGGGGCTGCCATCTCCTCCTTCGCCTCCAGCCGCCGTCCCTCGGACTGGCAGCTCTGTCGGCCGAACGCGGCTCTCTAAGGCGACTCCCGCCCGCACGCCCGTCTCTGTCAGTAAAGGCTCTCGCCTCTACACAGGCCCGATGTACTTGTCGTGATTTATTTATCTTATACTTGGCCCTGTATCTCACAGAATCAGTTAGGTTCGAAAAGACCTCAGAGATCATGAAGCCCAACCTAACGCCACTATTTAAACAAGACTGTGGCACTAAGTGCCACTTGCTGTCTTAAACACCTCCAGGGACGGTTGCTTCACCACCTCCGCGGGCAGGCCATGCCAACGTCTAATCACTTTTTGTCCTAAGAAATTCCTCCGCTAATTCCCCCTAAACCTTCCTTGGCATAGCTTAAGGCTGTGCTCTCTTCTCCTGTCGCTAGTTGCCTGGGAGAGGAGACTGGCCCCCACCTTGCTGCAGTCTCCAGGAGGTTGTAGAGGAATTTCTCGCAGCTGTTTATTCTTGTTTTGACAAGTCCTGATTTCTGAGAAAGCTTGGAAGCAGTTTTAAGCCTTTTTCTTAATAATACCAACAATGGACATTCGGAATTAACAACTTTGTTTTATAGTAGAAGCAGTTTTAAGCCCAGCTGCAGCACAGACCTGTCGAGGCAAGTGATCAGTATTTGTATTNGGCGAGAACGGGTAGCGCGGGCGGCGCCCGTCTCTGCCCCCGCGGGCGCCAGACGAGGACAGAGGGACGGACGGGGGGCGGGGGCCGCGGCCAGCGCGGGACAAAGGGCGCGAGCGAGGCGGTGGCGGCTGGCGGGAAGGTCACGTGGGGNAAGGCTCTCGCCTCTACACAGGCCCGATGTACTTGTCGTGATTTATTTATCTTATACTTGGCCCTGTATCTCACAGAATCAGTTAGGTTCGAAAAGACCTCAGAGATCATGAAGCCCAACCTAACGCCACTATTTAAACAAGACTGTGGCACTAAGTGCCACTTGCTGTCTTAAACACCTCCAGGGACGGTTGCTTCACCACCTCCGCGGGCAGGCCATGCCAACGTCTAATCACTTTTTGTCCTAAGAAATTCCTCCGCTAATTCCCCCTAAACCTTCCTTGGCATAGCTTAAGGCTGTGCTCTCTTCTCCTGTCGCTAGTTGCCTGGGAGAGGAGACTGGCCCCCACCTTGCTGCAGTCTCCAGGAGGTTGTAGAGGAATTTCTCGCAGCTGTTTATTCTTGTTTTGACAAGTCCTGATTTCTGAGAAAGCTTGGAAGCAGTTTTAAGCCTTTTTCTTAATAATACCAACAATGGACATTCGGAATTAACAACTTTGTTTTATAGTAGAAGCAGTTTTAAGCCCAGCTGCAGCACAGACCTGTCGAGGCAAGTGATCAGTATTTGTATTTTTATTTGCAGGTGCAACATGCGAGCAAACAGATTGCTGCTGATAAGCAGTACAAGGGTATCATTGATTGTGTAGTGCGTATTCCAAAGGAACAAGGAGTGCTGTCTTTCTGGCGAGGAAACTTGGCAAATGTCATCAGATACTTCCCAACTCAAGCTCTTAATTTTGCCTTCAAGGATAAGTATAAGCAGGTGTTTTTGGGAGGTGTAGACAAGCACACTCAGTTCTGGAGGTATTTTGCTGGTAACCTGGCATCTGGTGGTGCAGCTGGAGCCACTTCCCTCTGCTTTGTCTACCCCTTGGATTTTGCAAGAACCCGTTTGGCTGCTGATGTTGGAAAAGCTGGAGCAGACAGAGAATTCTCTGGTCTCGGGGACTGTCTAGTGAAAATCACCAAGTCTGATGGTGTGCGTGGCTTGTACCAAGGGTTCAATGTCTCTGTCCAAGGCATCATCATCTATAGAGCTGCCTACTTTGGGATCTATGATACAGCAAAAGGTAATATTTCAGAGGGGATCCAAAAAAACAGTTTTTAGAATTGTATTGTCTGGGTTTGGATATGTGAATGTGAAAGAGGATATCAGTGCCACATCTGTGACACTGCTGTATAAAGTGATAACTTGTGCATGTGTTGATGGCAGCAGCCTACTTGCAAGTACTGATTTTGTACTTTAGCAAGTTGCTCCTAAGGCCACGAGAGTGTGTTGGTGACCAGACACAATTAGAATAATTTCTTTTTTGTTCAGTGCATATTAAAGTTACACTGGACCAGTCCAAGTGTGTTTAGCAGAATGGGATTGAGCAGTGCTTTTGCAAAGTCATTTTTAAGCTTGACATTTGGGCAAATCAGCCATTGATGCTAGTTTGTAGTGTAATGCCATCCACAAGGACAATGATTTAATTTAGTGATGTTTCTTTATTAAAAGCATAGTGAACAGTCAAGTCTTCTCATGCCAGTTTAAAAATTGCTTGTGCTTAAATGATGACCTATATTGATTATGGAGAAGAAAATCTTCTAAATATGACTTAAGTATGTTTAAAGATTTTTTGCTGCAATTTTATTGGGAGTATGGATCTACAGTGTTTCATACTAGTTCATACAGTAAAATAGCTGTCATGCAGTGAGTGAAGCAAAGGAGGATGTGGAACGTCAAAAGCTAATTGCCTTTTTTGTTTTATTGCAGGCATGCTCCCGGATCCCAGAAATACCCACATTGTTATCAGCTGGATGATTGCCCAGACAGTGACTGCCGTGGCCGGCGTGGTCTCCTATCCCTTTGATACAGTGCGGCGTAGAATGATGATGCAGTCGGGACGCAAAGGAGGTAGGCTGTAAATCCACGGGGCTGTTCATGCTGTTAAAACAGCAGTCACGGGATGGAGTTCTTTTTTACTGATAGCCATTCTCAGAGTTACAGTTCATTGTAACATAAATCTGGTTTATTATATTGTACTCAAATGAGGAAATGCAGTAAGGCTCAACTTGAGATTGTCAGGATTTATGCTGAGGACTTTTCATTATGGAATATGGTATAAAAAAATGGACTGCTTGTTTGCATTGTCAGATTACAGAGGTATTAAAAAGAAGGCATAATATTTTTAGTAAGTATTGTGTTGCAGTCTTAAGTTGTGGTTTGGTACATCACAAAGGAGTTAAGTGAAACAGGGCAGTTGTTAAAATTATCTGAGATGAAATAGGCATTAAGAATAACTCTTTGCTCTTTTCCTGCAGCTGATATCATGTACTCTGGAACAATTGACTGCTGGCGGAAGATTGCAAGGGATGAAGGAGGAAAGGCCTTCTTCAAGGGTGCATGGTCTAACGTTCTCAGAGGCATGGGGGGTGCTTTCGTGCTTGTGCTGTATGATGAATTCAAGAAAGTAATTTAAACAGCCTAAATAGAATTGGAAATCAAGTTGAGCAGATCATGTAGAATAACTACCATTATGGACCATTGACCTTCAAGAAATTCCTGTAAGTCTTATTTATCAGAGCCAGATGATACTTGTAGATGGGGCTAGAAACTGACATAGACAACTGATCCACTTTCCTGTAACGTGCATGAAGACACTGAACCTGGCAATTCAGTGTGGCAATTTTCCTTTACAGCAGTAAGGAATGAGTGGTGTTGGTTCTGGGTACAAAGTTGTTTGATCCAGTTTAGGCAGAAAAAAATCATTTGCCTGTGGATCAGTCTCCAGTTTCAAGTCTTATCTTCTAGGACCATAAAATTGTATTTGAAAGCATTTGCTAACAAATCATGTTCTTTTCCACTTGTACTGAAGCACTATGTACCATTTTGCACAGCTGAACATTTAGCAACTTTGTTCTTAAATTGGGGCATTTTGCTGTAAAACAATAAACATACTTACTCGGTCTGTGTTGGAATTATTACATAAAAGCATTGGGAAAGCCTCTTGTATTTAAAAACTTGTTTCAGATAATGGGTCCTCTGATACCCTTACACTGCATTATGTAACAAAATAAGCTTTTTTAAAAATAACTAAGTGTGAGCTCTTTAGAGAGATGGGGTGGAGAAGCATGGATTATACTAATGAAAAACCACTCCCATTTTTTGTGCCTGATAGTGTATGATGGGCTGCTGCAAGAGGCTTTTTGCATGATTCTTGAAAACTGATTTACAGTTTGTATGATTTAAAATTGGGTGGGGTGGGAGGGGGTTCAGTTGTAGTGTGAGGAAAACCCAAAGTACCAAGGGACTGTCAAAAATATTGCTCTTGCCCTTGGTAAAACAGCTTAAAGTAATTTTTTTTTTGTTAAATTGGTATGGAAAGCATCATGGCATTCATGCAAAAACCCAGGAACCCAGTAAATGCCTTCAACTTCTGAGTGACCTGTGTATTGCATTGTTGCTGCTTGTTGGAAATGTTGATCATGACATTCAAGATACTGTTTGGCCTCGTCTGTAGCAGTGGTCAGTAGCTCTGTGGATGGTTGAATTTTATCTGAAATGAGTTGCAGTCTAATAGGTGAAGTTGAAGGGGTGTGGGGGAGGGAATGTGTGTGCTTCTATGTAGCTGTAAAATAATAGATCAAAGTAGGTCAGCCTTCAGTATTAGCTGATTAGATGTTTAGAAATGGTCAGAAGACCAGATTGAGTAATTTCTCATAACTGCTCTTTGAGATAATGTAATACCTATGTGCCGTTCTTCATAATGTATATAATATTTTGTACTTTGTAATCTGCAAAGACATGGTAGAGGGACCAGTAGAGGAAAACAAGGTGTTAATCTTCATGTTTTAAGAACTTTCCCTATATCTTGAGAAAGCAAAAGCGTGTCATTTTATGACTCACTGAAGGCTGACTGAGCTGTCTTGAGTTCTTCTGTGTGCCTTCTGAGATTGCAATTCAAGATTAAGTATTTAAATTACCTGCTTGGCTTTGGCTGGTTATTACCTTCCTCTCGAGCATACTTTACCTTTTTCCTTTCACTGTTGCACAAGCACTGCTTTCAACATCAGTAGGCGAATATAAGGACATTACACAGCTACTTTGTACATAGGCTAGTGGCAAACTTCATGTACCTACTGCAAGTGGTTCTTGTGTGGCAGTGGCAGCTCCCTGTGGTGCAGACAGATCATGTGGTGTTAACCCTGCTAATCAATTTGCTGGGGAGCAGGGGAAGACATTTTGTCTATATAAATACATCAAATCAGGTTTCTTTCTGTATCAGTGCCTTGCAAGGGTAGAGGTAATGATGGGATACCTCTCTGTGAGAGTATGGTGGCCCAGGCTTTGTGAGAGAAACCAAACGTTTTACTTCAGCAGCCCCTGACAGGGAGAGGACTTCGACACCCAATCTCCCCTTCAGAACAAGGTTTAACCAAAAGAAATAGGAAAAGAAATAAATGCAAGTGTAGGTGTTTAAGTGGAACTTCAATTTCCCTATGCTGTACATTCAATATAAACTAATTAGTGGTGTTCAGGTTTTTGTTTTTTTTTTTTAATGTATGGCTTCCCTTAGTCATGCAGCAGCAATTTCCAATGTGTGGCGCAGTTTAGGGATGTAAGAGGCAAACAATAAATAAGACTTTTAAAAAAAAATTGTTCTCTGTCTTATTGAAACTGAAATTCATTCATTTTGTAAAGTGTGAACAGGAAAACATCCAGCATTTGTAAAGGAAAACAGTGGCATCTAAAGCCTATATTATTTTTTAAAAGGCATTGGAAATAGTGTTTGCACCCTTTGAAGGGAGAAACTAAAATACATTTGTGAGGAAATTTTACAATTAAGATCTAGCTGTTAAATTTTATTCATTTCTCACAACTGTTGGATTTTTCAAAGGCTTTAGATTCTATTTGTGTGAATTAAGTACATACTAAAACTGCACAGGATCAGGTGTTGCAGAGGTCTATTTACAGTGGCACTACTGAGCTCCTGAAATGCCTGACTGACAGACCAGCATTAATGGTTGTAATTGACAGGCATGATTTTATTTTCCATTTTTAACTTGCATAAGGTTAATTGCATATATTGGGACAGTTTGGTGTTACTGGCTGGAGGATCAAAGAGCAAATTTAAACACATTCTAAATAGCTGGTTTGTGCTTTAGAAAATGACATGTAAGAATTACAGTAAAATTACTGTGGCATTATACAGCAAGCCTGTCAGCCTGCAGGAAATCATACTGAGAGGAAAGAAGCTTCACAGCAATGACAACAAAAAGTAACAGCTTTATTCTGGGTAAGAGGGATTGTCTCACATTGTGAAGAACCTCTTAGCAAGGTTTAAGCACTTCAAAGTAGGCGCTTGCAAAAAAGCTCAATTGCCAGGCATTGCAGGCTTGAACAAAGAGAAAAGAACAAATTTCACTAATTTTTCATCTGCTCCATTTTAAGTAGATTTTAAGGGGACAAACAGTTTCATATGTGATTATATTCTTTTATAGACTGGTTTAAAATACTTGTCAGCAAGATCCATAATTTTCTTTCATGTTGGGGAGTCAGGTGTGTTTTCGGAAAGTTGGATCATTCTTCAATTCTAGTTATTTCCTCAGTATGACTTTCTGGTGGTAGATCTACATATTTTATCTAAAGAGAAAGAAAATTCAGTGAGCTACAAGTTGCTGTTGGTGTCATTCTAAATATTATTTTCAGCAGTACCAAAGACATCCCATCTCAGTCTTTTAATACGTAACAAATGATTGCAAGGCAGGAAAACACAGTTTTAAAGACAGTTTAGGAATGTTTCAATATATCTGATCAGTACTAGCTGTCAGCAGGAGGAAGAACAGAAGCTGATTTAGACACTGGACAACCTTAGCTGAGACAATAGATGGAATATATTCAGTCAGTATTGCCTGAATTTTCCATATATAGGCATTGGCTACATGTGTAGATAAAATATTCTGATTGCTGTCACATATTTTTATGTTGGGTAACCTGGAGTTCTAGGAGAGTTCATGCAGCCAGGTAAGATCATAGTACTCATAGAGTGCTTGGAATTTAAAGTTTTAAGGGAAGATAAATAATTTAAAAACAACCAAAAAAAAGGGATAGTACTGGTGGGGGAAAAAGATCAAAAAAGCAAGCTTGCTGTCATACTGAGGGAATGATGCAGAGCATCAAACCAGGGTGTCCTGGGGACTTCTTGTCTAGGAAAGCTGAAGAATGGGTAAAGCACTGCAGGGCTTCGTGGTCATGGTGTTTTGGGCTACTTTACTGTTCTCCAAGGAAGATGCACCATGAGTGTGTCTTGCAAGTTCTTGGAATATATTTAACTCCAGGCAAGAGGCAATAAAACTCAGTAATGGTGAGGAAAGCATATGAGAAGAGAATGACTAGAAAGACAATGGTCTGTAGTAAGAGGAGTAAAATAAAATGGATTAGAGGAGTGCAAGTTGTCTGATGCAGTGAATAATTGTGTTGGTGGGATCTTAGAACAAATACAATTAGCAGTTCTTTAACAGGAGTGTTTTAAGGATGCAGTGCAGAAAGTTAAATTTTTTAAATCATGAGCTTTTCCAGTGATCTAAAAATATTGTGTAGGAGAAAAGAATCAGAAAATGTGAAAGGTCATTAAGTAAATACAGGCAAAATGAGGAAATGCAAGCTTTAAAAAGGATATTGCAGGTTTCAAAACAGCTCAAACATTCATTAGCACTAAATGTCAGGGAGGGTGTTTGGTATTGAGTAGAGGAGAGCTTTCGAAAATGTACTTTTTGTACTTTGTTATTGTTTGAATTTTGAAGAATTACAACATTCAATCGATGTTAAAGGTACTGAGTTTGGAGAGATGAGTAAAATAAAATTAGGTTTTAAGAGTAGTTCAGACTGTTTAAACGTGAGAATCACATGAATTATCTTCACAGCGCTGGTTGGCTGGTGTGAGGTAACATGAGAGCTTCACTTAACTCTGGCAACTGTTGCTGCCATGTTGCTCCCTGCATGGAAGTGCCTGTGCCACAGTTTACAGACCTCTTCCACAAAGGCCTTTGGGCTGTAGTGGAGTGATTTGAGTGTGTGTGGTACTGTATGCACAGGAATTTGGAAGCCACTCAAGGTTAGTAAAATCAGGCAATCAGTATGCAATTTTCCCAAAACTGCTTGTTATTTTCCTTGCTATTATTATTTAATATGATGGACTGTGAACTGCTGCTGCTCTCTAGCCTTGGCTGTGGCAGCCTGGTAGGAAGTGAGATACTAGATATTTATGACTTAAGGTGTATGAGGAAACCTAAGCCACATTCCTACCTACTTTCTATGAAAGCCAAAGGTGGTAGGACCAAGGACAAATTATTCAGGACATCAAGTTGGTATATAGTTATTAAAACTAGAGAGTTTAAGTAGTCAGAGATTTGGGGATTCTTCGTAAATGATTGAAGGAAAATTTATGTGTCACTTTTGGAATCCTCACTGGAATGTGTGGTGTTGCCCCCTGAATTTTAGGCAATCAATGGCTAACCTGATTTACTGACTTCAAGTATGTCTTTGCTTTAGCCAGCTGAGAGAAAGCATCCCCTCACTGTGCAGTGACCATACGAACCACTGCTCAAATGGATGGATTTGTGAAGCCTGGTTGTCATGATGTGTGCAGAAAGACAGAAGAGTTACTTGCTCTTGCTGTTGACAGTGTGCAGGTGTGTAAGATACTGTAAACAGGAAAGGAATAAGGATAAAAAGTAATGGATTTTAAATGCATTAAATCAAGCTATTAAAAAGGCTTTTTAAAAGTAGGGCTAGATAAACAGGCAGTATTATGCTGCTCAGGGATGCTACAGTGTATTGGTCGGATACAATTTGCACAAAAACACTGAAATTGTAAATCCTGTGTTGAAACAAGAGGAAACTTATATTAACTGTTACATCTTTACAGCCTTATTGATTTGCACTAAGTGTGACAGGATTTTTACATGGGTGTAGGTCAGGCTTATGAAATATATATTCACATTATATTATGACCACTGATGTTTGCAAATGCTAATGGAAAATGCATCTTCACTTAGGTTATTTTCAAAGTATGAACAGCAACCTTGCAAAGCTGGTACACACAGAAATTATAGGTCTGAAAATTGGTCTTAAAATATATCTGCAAATACCTCGAGGACAATCTTTTTGTTTCAGTGTTGGCATAGAGCATTTCAGGTTTCAAAGCAGCATAGCTTGCATGACAAATTATTTTTAGACCAAATGTTAATGCTTATTTTTATAAGTCAGTTCTAGTCTTTGGCCTGTTGTGGTTTAAAGTTAACAAAGTTGACTGAATTGAGGAGAAATCATACCTGGATATCTTCTTCAGCATTGAATTTGTCTCTTGGTTGTGGTATGGGAGGAAATATGTTCTTCAAACTGCAGTACCTTTGGACAGAAAATGGGATGGTGGAGAAAGTGAAAATACTACTACTATTACTTACACAAACATTTTGTGTTGTAACTTAAGGACATTTTTTTACTTTCAAGATTGAATATCTATTGCTCTACAAATAAAATGAGAAATAAAATATTTTCAGTGGGGTAACTGGTGGGTAACTATTATTACACTTAGCATTCGGGTTATTAAGATTTATTTTGTGATTAGAATCACAGTAAAAACACTTAATAAGTTACTTTGAAATGATCACATGACATAACTTTCACCACTGAATGGGAAGTTTTATCAAAATTACAGTATGTTAATTTGGATTCCCTCTTGTCTGGTACTGTATACAGCCAATGGCTTCAAAGCAACCTGGATGTTTTAAAAGTAAGAACAAAAAAAGCTTTTGTAGGATCTGGTAGAATCAATCAATAACTTTACCATCTTTTCCTCCTTTTCCACTTAGTGATTTTACATGCCAAAGGGCCATCCACAGCAATCCTGGTGGTAATAATTCGTGATATTGATAATCAGATTATTTAAATTTGCAGGTAGGAAAGTAGGAGGTTGGAGGAATATGTTTCATATAGATAATACTCTGGCAGTAGTGTCTACAGAAAAAAGGTTGATTTACCTTTTGAAAAGACCATACAGGAGAAGTGTAATTGAGATTGTTCCAAGTGCAATCAGAAATAAAATCACAAAAATAAAGTAATCTTTCCCTTGACCTGAAACAGCCAAGAGAGAGAAATATTTTAGCATGGAAAAAAGCTGCCTTTGTGACTGTATGATGTAATGAATGTGAATTTCACTACATTTTTTGAATGTCCTAAAGGACTTGACTTCATTGTAGAATTTTGTCCAAAAATGCAGATGGACTTGATACATCTTAAACCTTTTCAAATATTTAAGATTTAGAGAATTAAAATTTTGACATTTTTTTAAAAATCCTGGAAAAATAGAAGAATAAACAGAGTTACAGAATAATTAATAGAGTAAAATTAGTGGAAAGTGTGAAAAGAAAGATGCAGAAGGAAGGGGATGATATTCATGGTAAAAACTTAAGAGAACTGAGAGGCAGCCTCATCACAGCAGACCAAAGAGTGTGTCTGTCTCGGACTATTTCTGTAGCCCTGGCATCTGAGTAACTGCTGCCTTCACCATCTCAGCTAATCAAAGGCTCTGCTCCCAGAGTATTGGAGCTACTCCACCACATTAATAAAATCCACCCAGTTCCTTCCATGAATTGGGTAAAAATTAAGATTTTATTCATTTCTGTGACACTGAGGAAGAAAGGGAAGCAAAGTAATACTGCAAGAAAAAAAAATCATAGTCTTACCAAACTCTATGGGTTCACTCCATTCCCCCCAATTTGAGCTTACAAGACAGTTTTTCCCACGTGCTCTGATTTTCAGAGTGTATCTTTTTTTCTCATTGTAATTTTGGAATTCGTATCTGTCTGTCCGTACCTAAAAGGAAAGTGATCTGCATTTCCCCTCATAGGCAAATACTAACAACATTTGTGGGTAAATTTCCTGATACAGTTTCTATAAAAAAATAATTTGTATGATTTTTTTTTCAGGTATGTACTGTCTTGGCAGCAAAACTCTCTGGTTTTTGGAGGTTAAAATTTTTTGAAGTTTATTTTGTCTTTGATTTCTTTTATTATGCTTCATGGACACTTTTTTGTGTGTGTGTCTTTGTTTGTGGACCCTAAAGAAATCTGAAAGAAAGAAAGCAGAATTTGAAAAAGTGCCCTCTAAACTCCCCTTGCAACCTTCATGGGGATTAAACAGGCTTGGATAGTGTCTGTCATTGCTAAAAAGATATAATGTTCTGGAGACAGTACAATAACAGATATGTAACATTTGGCCTCGTGATACTTTATACAATGTCTGGAATCTGTCAAACCCTTCCAAGGCTTAGAAGACCAGTCATTTGTTGAGGGAAAACTGACAGTATTTATTAAATTCCCCAGGTTTTGAAGATCATTGTACTCCCTTTGCCTAGCTGTCCTGAGCTATCACTGGTATTATTCCAATGAGAAAGGATGTTTCATATTTTTAGTAAGCAAGATGTCACATCCATCAGGAACAAAATCTATTTGTGCAATAGATGTTATGTATGAAGTTTTGTGAAAGGCATGGAAAATTTTGCCTACTCCATCCAAAAGGATATACATCCTTTAAGTTTACACTTAAAGATATAACAGGAATATATTTTTCTGAATTCTCCTAGCTACCTTGATACAAGAGCTGTAGTTCTAGAAGTAAGTGTATTTTCTGTAATGGTATTCATAGGCTTAAGTAGGCAAAAGCACAAATTTGTATGTGACAAGAGTACTTACCTGAGGAAGCTTTTTCTCTTCTTTCGGCTCATCCTGCAAAACAAAGACAAATCTTCATTTTTATTGTTTTCTTTTTAATCAAATATTTCTCTATTTTGTTTTCATTTTCTTGCTTTTGAAGATCATAAGTTATTTTAAACTGAAAAATCAATTGGATATTATTCTCCAGGAATGTCCCAGAATAACAGCATTTTGTTCTCCAGGAATGTCCCAGAATAACACCATTTTATTCAGAGTTCTGTCTTCCTACATTTCCTTTTAGAAAAAGAAGGAAATATTAATTATTTGTCAGTAGATGTGAGAAGCTGTATTTCCACTAAGGCTATTTTTATACACACTATGCATTCTCATCCATGTCCAAATTATGCAAGCAATCCCATCATCCTACAAACACGGCAGATCTGAAAGCTGTGATTTTACAACAGTTTGATAACCTGTGCATAAAATTGATGTGAATAGCAAATTGAACCTCCTTCCAATCAAATTCTCTGTTAGACTTACACATGCTCAGGGGCTTTCTGTGAAGAGCTACTTACACATCCTATGCAATCAAAATTTAATTAACTGGAATCAATCATTGACCTGGAACCTAAAAATTTTGAACAGAAAGATAGGTTCAAAAATGAGTGAACAAATTCAACAGCAGTGACTTTTAGCAGTGATCTCAGAAAGCATTGAAGAGCTGAGGTCCTGGAAACATCTATCACATGTAATATCAGGATAGCCAGCATTATGGAAAAGTCAGAAAGGTATAACTGGAAGGGATGTCTCATTGCAGAAAATGCACCCACAGTGTGTCTTGCACTATAAAGCAGACTAGGTATTCCCCATCATTGTCAGCTGAGTGCTTTCAGCTTGGGACATGATGGAAGTCATCAGCCTGTGCTGGGAATGAGCAGGGTGTAAATGAGTTGCTTAAAATTTAGCTGTGTAGTGCTGCTTTAGCTGTCTTACCTCTGCTGGCCCCTCCTGAAAGGTTCTGGAGTGAGTTCTAGCTGCCATCTCCATGTCGGTACTTCTGGTACCTTCAGCACCTCAAGGGCCATGAGGCACCTACTGCTGCACAGCAGGGAGCCCTGATGTGCACTGACCCCAAGGAGATATTTGTGCTCCTGTGCAAACACCTACGTTAAGGTGTCTCAGTTTAGGAGATGAATTTCCTACCCAAATGTATAAATCTTCACTGAACCCCACCCATTCTGACTGTGGCACAGGAAACAAGAATTAAGATGTATTTCTTTCAAATAAACGTTTTGACAATACTGCTATGTGGTGATCTATATCTTTATGTAAAACTTTGTAAGTATTTCACACAAGAGCTTACTGTCAAATAATACCAACCAGCTGGAAAACTACGTGTACTGCAATTGCTCCTTGTACCAATAGGTACCAAGGTAGGTACTGCTAATGTGTGAAAGATAAAAAATCCAGATAATCCAAACAGCCTGCAAGCCATTGGTCCTGGTTTTAATAAACAAATGAGATTTAAGTATGTGTTGCTTTGTTGCAGTTGTATATTTATGTTTAACCCTTAGCTGATCTTTCCTGTAATGGTCGTGTGGCTGAGCAGTTGCTGCCATGGTAAGCTTCTGAGCTGCAGAATTTCATGAGAGGTGGGATGTGCTACAGCAAAACTGTAGCAGGAGGACACCACAGCTTATGCAAGAAAAATTAGCAAATACAGAAGTCAGAAATATACACATTATAGATATGCATGAGCATAGGTACAGTACCAAAGGCAAACCAAAAAAATTTTATACCTTATTTTGTATGCTAATTTCATACTGAAAACACTTTGCTTTTTTCATATGACTTGTACGGGGTGGATGCCACATAATAATGCAACCTGCTGAATCTCTGGTACAATTGGCAGTGACATTTAATGGAGCAGTGAGTATTTCTGGGAAAAAAATGGAATAATTAATATAGGCATGGTCAGTAAACAGCTACAACTCAAGCAAAATGCATGTGAAGGTGAGGCAGCTGATGCACAAATGTGTGCTGCTGGTGCTAACTAAAGTTATCTGGTAAACAGCAGTAAAATACCAAAACTTGAGAATATATCACTGCAGTTTTTGGACATCTGAAGTAAACGAAGTTTGTGCAAAGAGAAGGTATGAAAGATTTTATGTAGTTCAGTAGTGCAATCAGCAGAGTGCCATTTTCTTCTACATCTGTTTTCCAACTGCACATTGACAATGCAAGTTCCGTAGGAAAAAGGAAGAAAGTTTTTGTGTGTGTGGTATTATTCATGATGCGTTCAAGGCATCTGAACTGGAGTGCCTATAATATAGATAACTCAGTGTGACGTGATTTGTCTTGGATCTTAAACACCTAACTCACAGAGTTACCCACATATTTAACTAATGCAATCCTAGGTTGGAATCTGAACCCTCACTCTGGTTTTAGGACATTTAACTCTTGTGGCTCTCAGAGAGGTGTGAGATTAAGGGATGGTAAAATAAGCCCTTAAGAAAGGAGGCCTTGAAAATCTAACCATTGTGTTTCATTACTTGGAATCCATGAATGTGTCTGATGCCTTGGGAAGGCTGACCTGGAACAGAGACTGGACAGAGCTAGAGAATAAAGCTCTTTATTAACAGGCCTTTGAAGATACACCTTGGGCAGTACAAGGGCCTGGCCAGGGCTACACCCAAGGTGGGCCCAAAATGGTCATGAAATGGACAAGCGGTCACAAGGTCTCACACTTTTATAAGTTTTGGTCCATTTGTATATTGGGGTTTTATTGTCCAATTACAGCTTCAGATTATGAAGTCCTGTTTTTCTTGTTTTCTCTCTTCAGTCCACCATTGTTTATGCTTTTGGGCCTGAAAACTTGTAAAGGTTGTCCTTTGTCTTCAGCAGGAAAAGGATTTGTTTTGTCTACCTACTCTGTGAAGAGAGCTTACTAACACTTAATATGAGGCTCAGAACTACACACTTAGGCAGCACAGAATCTGAAAAATATGAAAGCTAAAACTTAAGGCGTCATGTCCATACCTCTTCTCTCAGCAGTTTTTTCAGGCTGCCTCTGCTTTTACTTGTTTTAGTCAAGTTTTGCTTAAGCTATATTTTATCCGCTGTTGGAAGCAAAGTCTGCCCTGCAGTGCAGGATACTGCAATAGCTACAGACTTTGTTTTAATCTGCTTTTCAGAGAAAATTTCTCTACTTACTTATTTTATAAAACAGTAGTAAAATGTTCAATTACTTACCAATTTTATACAGGTCAATATACTCATCATAGAACTGGATCAGGGAGTCTTTGCTAGACCCATTCACCAGGAAGTAAGCTTTTTCATGTCCTATGCTCACATTTTGGAAGATGCATCCCACATTTCTGCGATTTTCATCTTTAATATAAAGCTCACATTCCATCTGATTGTCCTCTCTGCGTACAGCAAAGCATTTGAGTTAAACATGGACACTGTCATGTGTTGAAAGAGAATTCACACTTCCCTCTCTCAAGCAGACCTACTTACATTGACTTCTGCCAGTAGAGAAAATACTGTGTGTCTGCTGGAGCATCCCTTCCTGCCTGCCAAGTGCAGTTCATGAGGAAGATGTTATAAATCACACAGGAGAAGTTTTCAATGGCTGACCCATTCATGCCTGCAACACAGGAATATCCATGATGAGGAAAAATCCTGTGACTCCTCCAAGCTGGAGGATCAAGACTTAGATATGTTAGATACCTGCAAGCCCAGCTGGTTATTGCTTGGGTTAGGAATGACAACTGAGAGAAAACTCCACTCTCACTCCACTTTAACTGCCTCTGAACTGTGAACCTATCAGCAAATGAAGCATTTCACCTGTACATTGCCTTTTATTATCATCCATGCTGCTACAGAGGGAAGTATTTCTCCTTTTGCAATTAATCCCCACTCCTGACATGTTTACACAGAGGATTAAAAAAGCTGAGACATTTAAAAGTAAGGTTGGACTTTTTCCTGCTCCCCAATCAAGCAGGCTCCTCCCTAGATCTTTCTACCTTCATGTGGGTGACAGTGACTTGTTCTTTTGCTTTTCTGAAGCACATTGAAATGGCAACCTTATTTCTTTTGAAGGTCCCTCCTGTCTGGGCTGTGCAGCCATGCTCAGCCTCTTCCTCTCTTCTCCTTCAGCCCGTTTTCTGCTTCCTTCTGTGGTATGTCTAAATTCAGTCAAAGTGTGGAGGCTTCCTCTGCTACTGACTCCAGCCCTCTCCAGTGCCCAATAAAGAGGGCAACCTTATGGAAGAGCAAGGAAATCTGCTGGGGAAGCTGCACACTTGGAAGGTAGGGCCAGCTGAGGAGGAACACCAAAGTTTTGTGTGTCCTGGCTTGTATTTTGAGGGTCACCATGAGTATTTCTTCTGTCAAATCTACAGGAAGAGAAGAGCACCGAGCATTTTCTCTGCTCAGACATGAGAAAGCTGACAATTCATCACCTCTGTCATGTCTGAAATACCCCAGTTACACATAGCTTCTGCAGCACTGGTGGCTGGGCAATTTTAATGGAGAACTGAACTGAGAAGCAAGGGAAAAAATGGGTCACAACAAAGTCACCAACAGCCCAGCAGAAAAGCATTTAATAA
Organism: Illadopsis cleaveri; assembly: GCA_013399915.1. Taxonomy (NCBI): domain Eukaryota; kingdom Metazoa; phylum Chordata; class Aves; order Passeriformes; family Timaliidae; genus Illadopsis; species Illadopsis cleaveri. The sequence goes on along the minus strand of VXBB01017344.1, from coordinate 75,720 downwards.
ATGAGTACTGATATCTTAATTGGTAACAGGCAGAAGAGTTATTTGAATCCACCCTTAAACCACTGTAATTTATTGGCATTTTGGAGCCTTAGTATAAAAGAGAATAATTCAATCATGGATAAATTTGTAGTAATACATCTCTTGCAGAATGATGGAGACATTTATTACAGAGCAAATAATTTTAACAGATCTGGAAAAAAGGTTTTTTAAATAGAAAATACAGCATTTACCTACTGTGTAAGTAACAGTTTTCTAAGGCAATGTTTACCTTTAAAAGATTGCAAATATATAAAACCTTAGCCAGACCATGTACATTACCTCCAGGGAGATAGGTGCATTGTTTTGAGATGTTTGTGTTTGGCACTTCAATGGTAAGGGATATCCCTTTGTGCAGAGGCATATATATTTCCACTGGAAAGCTGCATAGTGGACTATCCACCTGAAAAGAGAACATTTTGATATTTTATTTCTCTGCTTTTCCTCTTCTGATGTTAGATGAGGCTGGCTATGGAAATGCAACTCAGGAATGTAGTTCCACGGATATGTATGGTTTTGGCTCTCCTTTAGCACAAAAGGGCGATACAGAATGGAACTGGGGGATAAGAAACATGACTACACAAAAAGTTTTGCAGCTCAGGAGTTGGATACTACACTAGTGTGCAGCTATTTTGGGAGACTTATAGTAGGCCAGTGGCATAACAGAAAATGGCTAATACATAGCGGAGCCACAAAGGATTAAGCAAAATAAAAGTCCTCATCTGACCTGCCCAGGGGTTAAAAAGTGTCTATGGTGTTATACATACAATGTTCAATAAAGATGTGATATATTTTGTACTATGTATTTCTAAGGCACCTGCTTTGCTAGGCTAAATAACCCATCTCTATCTCTGTAAAGCTTCCCATTTTCCTCTTTGGATAATGTGGGTTTATAACAATCTGTGCTACAGGCAGTAGTTTTACACTATACAGTTTACTGGGAAACAAGCGAAGAACTTAAGATAACCATAATCCATGGCAGTGTTTCTGGGATTTTTTTGAGAGGGTGTCTCTTGCTCTGTCTTTTTAAAGTCTTTATAAGTCTCAATCTCACAGACTCTTTTTTCAGCAGCTACATCCCTACTCATGATTCAGTACAGCTGCAGTTCAGGCTATCATTTTCTTTGTACTTTGGTGTCAGAATTTCAGTTCTTTAGTATGAATTGGGTGCTCATCTCACAGCAAATACATCCTGTCATTGCTGATGTCTTTCCACAGCCTCTAAGAGATTGAGCTGTGGACTGCAAACAGCCACGTCAGAGGTTATCTGCAACATTCATTTTTTTCAAAGTAAGTGAAATTGAAAGTACCATTATTTATCCCCATGAATAGCAAGTTTACCTCTATTTCTATATATTCCTCATCCCCATCCGTGATGGCACATATGTACTCAGAGAAATTCCTGCTGCTCTCCCAGGACAGTTCCATTTTCCTTCTCCAGTCCACATTCACATTTGTAATAGGTGATTCCTGTGCATCTGCTGAAAGTGTTGCAGCATAAGTTCAGTAAGGATATGCTATTGTTTTTGTTGAATGCAGGGGATAGTATCTGTCAGGCTTAAGATAGAAATTGCCAGTTTCATTGCAAGTATCTCTGATAAATGAAGAGTTAAACCTTGTTTCTCAGATTATATCTGCCAAAACATACTTACACTCCATACACTGGATGTCAGCATGCAAGGGATGAAATAGCATCATATACCACCAAATCATACAAATGAGTCCAAGAGTATCAGACATATTTCCTTCTCTGGCAAGAGATAATGAAACCTTGAGAAAGAAAAAGGAAAATATAAGAAAAAAAAAAAAAAAAGGAAAGGAAAGGAAAGTCATGTTGAAATGTATTTTGGTTTTGTAAAACTTAATTTTTTTACCATATTCTTTTGAAAATCCAGGTAGAGGGTGTGGTTCAGGATGTCTGGCAGGCACCTCTTAAAAAGAACTGAATAGCCATGATACTGCCTATAACAAAGTAGTTTGAGATAAAGTGGCCACAGACTCTCATGATGATAAATGCACCCACTGTATTCAGTGCAGAGACCATGACTTAGATTTACTTTTTCCCAGATATCTATCCTAAATATACATCAGAAAGTCAGGTTTACTTGCTTTTTGATCCTGTGAACATCACAATGCTGTGCTTTGTATTAGTAGCTAGAATGGTGTTGGTAACACACCGGAGTTTTGGACCAGTGTTTTGTTGTGGAGTGGCTGGATACAGTCTGCTGAGAGGATGTAGAGAATAAGGAGGAGAGGGAGTGAGAGAACAGCTTGGTGGCAGCTGGTGGTCAGCCAAGGACAAGGCACCACAGTATTTTTTCCTGTTTGCTATCACAAATGGGTCTCCACTTTTCAAACTTCGTAACTCCCACTGTTCTTAGAGGTTTGCATCCCTACAGAACTGTCTGCTTCAAATTTTTGCTTGCTACAGTGTCAGAAACCAAGGAGTCAGATTTTCCAGATCACTGTAGGCAATTTAAATTACTAAGGAAGTGTGAGTACCTGCAAAGGGCAACTCCATATTCATTCATGTGGTACGGAGGACTGAGCAAAGCTAATCAAACACTGGCATCAACTCTTGTCAAACACTTCTCATCTTATGTACAATTTTTCTTTTTTCCAAGGAGGTTAAAATTCTTTAGAAGATATTTCTCTATTTCCTGCTTTTCTTTTCTACATGAAGAAGAAACTCTGGTTGAATTTTTGTTTGCTTTAGCATTGTCTAGCAGTGCAACTTCGTAGTAGTAATTTTCTTGATTACAGTAGTACTAAGGACAATTCTAAAACTGAATTAAATTCTTACAAACTCAGGAAAAAGAGAAATGTGGTAATATTTTGTTAGTAGTCAGCCCTTCTATATTAATTTTTATGGTCATTTCAGAATGCTGATTTCAGACTGACTTCACTTGTGGTAAAAGCAAAAACCCACCCTGATGTTCCAAGCAAGTAATTCTGTAGTCTTGAATATTTTCAGAAGGCATGTCACATTTCCTGGAAATTGGCTTGATGTGACACGTCCATCATGGTCCCCAGGATTCAAGCCGAGCCAGAACACAATGCTGGGGTTGCAACAGACACAGACCCTTCACTGTAACCTGCTTATCTCTTGCATCATCCACATTTGTAAATCATCATACTACAGTAAGGATGTGGCCAAGGCTGCTGGAAAGTGATACAGAAAAATCTCAAGTACAAACAGTCTGGAGAACTGGCCATGAAATGCTCTGTGAGATTTTGGTCTCAGTAGTTATTTCCGCTTTCCCATGCTCTCAGGGACCTCCCCAGTAATGCAAATGAAAACCTTGAGACCTGTTGTCCTTCTAGTCAGCCTCTTAGTAGTATTTTTCTCCATTTTGTTCAGTCACTCAATATTTTCTCCTTCCTTTCCTCATCTTATGTTCCTTTCCTAGGCATTAGTTTTCTGATTCTTTGGCAACTATCTGCTCACCTTTCCTTTATTTTCTTTGTTCTATTTTTCTTGAGATCTCCCTCTCTCTGTTCTGATTACTCCTGTGCTTTCAAAATCTCTCTCAAGCTTCCTGCACAGGACCACAGTCCCATATTGCAAGTACCCTTCATGCTTTCTCCTGGAAATGCTCATCTGGGACACTGCCATAGGAATCATCTGCAGCCCGGTCTGCTTGGAAAAATGTTTGCTGGCATCATTGTCTCCACTCTCTGGACATTTCATTAGACATGCAGTGAGAATACCAGGGCCTGTAAGCATTCACTTTTCTCATAAGAAATGACCATTCCAGCTGAATGCCCCAAAATATAGCCAGGTCCTCTGTTTTATCTCTGCCTGCAGGCAGGATGAGCCATACAGGAGCTGTGGTGAGCCCTAAGCCATTTAGCTGAGCAATCCAGACCTTCTGTACAGTGGCCAAACAAGTGGCTCCAGCATTGTATTTTTAGGACTTTTCTGCCTCCAGGACCTCTACTCTCTCCCAGAATGGTTTTTTTCAGACAGGTGTGCTAAAGCTCTTTCTGGTCTGAAGTCACCTCAGTATTGAAGGCACTAGAAAGAACACTCATTTCAAAATGATCGTGAGTGTTATTCGGAGGATTGGACCAGAAGAACCATACACAGTCTGTTGTAAGCAGTAGTTCCTCATACTTCATCAAAATAGAATTTATTAAGATGAAAATGCCCAAACTGGGTGATTTTTTTCTGCCTTGCTTCTTTCCTCTTTCTCCCCTGGCCAGCCTCAGAAGTGTGTGTCTATCCTGCTACATAGGGGAGGGTCCCAGGGGGTACTCAAGCACAGGTTTCCAGACTCCTCAACTCTTAGCTCACTCCCTATCTCTCTCCTATAAACTCAACCTATCCACCTTATCAGTGTGTCAGAAATAAAATACAGTCAGGTTGCCTGTAGTGGCTTCTACAGAAAGCATGCACTAAATACTGACTTAAGCGCTATCAGTTCTTACCCTCTTAGTCTATTGTCTTTGCTCTTATGCTGTGAGTGCAGAATGGTACCAGAAAGTGTCACCTGAGACCAGTGACTTATTTGCTTCAGTATCTCTGGGAAAATTACTCCTGCCCATGACGCACTTCCAGAAATGAAACATTGTATTTTACTCATAGGGTAACATGAGGATAAACTGATACTTTTACACTGGCTAAGCCTTCCTGGAAGCATTGAAATAGGAATGGAAACCTTACAATGCATACCAAGAAATGAAATATTACTATCAAATTGCTGCCTAAATACAACTATTTCAGTTTTTAGATCAGTATTCTGATTCCTGTAGATGATACAAAACTGGGAGAAGTGGGTGATATGCAACTATTTTGCTTCAGAGGGACCTAGAAAAGCTGGAGAAATGGATTGACAAGAATCTTTTGGAATTAAGCAAAGGAAAGTGCTGAGTCCTGTGCCTGGGGAGGAACAACTCCTGGCATCAGCAGAGGCTGAGATCCACCTGGAAAGCAGTTTTGCAGAGACAGCACAGGCTGACCACAGGCAAAAAATGTGCTCTTGCAGAAGAGAAGATCAAAGGCACCCTAGGCTGCACGAGGCAGAGTGCTTACAGCAGGTCAAGGGAGGTATTCCTGGAGCTCCAGGTCTTGCTCTGGGATCCCCAGAAAAAGAAAGATATGGAGCTATTGGAGGGGGTCCAGCAAATAAGATTAAGGGCTCTGACAAATGAGAAGAGGCTGAGGGATCTGGGATTGTTCATCTCAGAGAGATGAAGGCTCAGCAGGATGTTATCCATCTGCACAAATACCCAGCTGTGGGGAATGAGAAAGAGCCAGGCTATGCTCAGTGGGGACAAGTGACTGGACAAGAAGAAATGGGCAAAAACTGAAATAATGGAAATTCAATTTAAACACAAGAAAACATCTTTTACTGTGAGATAGTCAACTACTTGAACAGGTTTTCCAGGAAAGCTTTGAAGTCTCCAATGTTGGAGATACCGACTGGACAAAGCCCTGAGCAACCTGCTGCACCTGACCCTGCTCTAAGAAAGGCTTGGGATAGGACAACTTCCAAAAGTGCCTTCTAGCCTCAACCATCCCATGATTTTGTGATTTACTTTTTTCCCCTCCAAGAAATAGAAATCTACATATTTCTACTTCTAGTAATTTATCAAAAGGATACAAAAAATAGCATTTCTTTCAGTTATTGAAAAATAGATGTCAGATAAAAAATGTCAAATAATGCAATATATAACACAGATATCTCATAATCTTCCTTGGATCTTGCAAAAATCTTTAGAAATTTTGTATATACACATTTCTACTTTTAATCAAATAGGCAAAAGAATCCTCAAAATTTTCTCTAGAATTCCTTAAACTCAAAGGACACTAATCCAGATTTTGTACATGTGCAAGGGTGACTGTACCTAACTTAATCTCTGGCAAATATTTTTATCCTGCAAAAAATCTTCTGTGGCACAGAAAAATCAACACAGAACATTGAGAGACATACCTCCTCTTGAATAAAACTCTCCTCTTTTATCCTGTTTGATTTTGATTCGCAGCAACAAGGGCGCTTTAACGTGTAGTTGTAGTCACATGCAGTAATCTCTGAGTTTTACTCTCCCAGTTAGCTTTGTTTTACTGCATGACAGTATCAGGTAACAAATGCTGGAAGTTAGAAAGCTGCTCAGTTTATAATTTCCCTTACTGCTTTTGAACTTCCTTAAGTTTCCTGATTGGCAGACATGAAGAGATTATGCAACTAACTCTTCCTTCCTGTTATGTCAGATGAACTAAGCAATAATAGTCACAATATGCAAAGTCATTATCCAAAAATACATAAATACTCAGTATATCAACATGCTTATAGAAATACCACTTCTGCAAATAAACAGATTTTCATAAATAATATGTTCTGGAAATAACAGCAGTGCTGTGTGACTAGTCCATGTTTAAAGTGACTGGCTATATATGTCGGTTATGGCCCCTGCAAAATCCCAGGTTCTCCTTTGTGGAGGATTGGTTCTTAGCAGGTATATGCAAACAGCCAAGAAAGTTGTCTTGCGTATTTGCTGGCAAAGAAATGCCAAGGAAAATACCAGACTCAAGTTTCTGAACTTTCTCACTGCTCAACTATGGGTTGTTTTTGTTTGTTTCACCTTAGGCTGCAATATCATGTTAGGTGAAAAAGTGTCTGACTGCAGAAATTAAAAGAAAATTTCCAAAACATTTACTGAATAACATAATGTCACATTCGCAAAACTCTTGGCTGACATGTAAATATGAGAGGCATAATCCTTTTTGATTGCTTTAACTTCCACCAACTTCAGATGTGGCTCTTAGTGTTAGTCACTTCCCCATTTGTTTTACACGATATCTGACACGCAGTTATTAATCCGCATGTGATGGAGGATTTTTTTTTTTTTTTAATTTATTTCCTGATGTTCTTGGATACTTTTAGCAAGCAGGATTTCAGTTCACCCCTAGCTTCCACTCTCAACACAGACACCATAGCAGGAAGGTGAGGAATTCCCTAGGCTTCTAAGGAGTGAGGGAGGATCCTTAGTAGTTAATCTAAGAAACTATTAAAGAAAGTTCTTTATTAAAGAATAATTAATCCTGCTATCATTGAACCAAGATTGTAGAGTGGGTTTGTTTAGGTTTTTTTTTGCTAGTGTATGTGCTCAGATCCATCAATAGCAAACTACTTCACAGACTTCAAATTTTAAATGCCTTTGCTTTTCAGTCCACACTGCTTAGCCTTGCCCACCTTTACCCAGTGATTCTCACTAGAAGGATGTTAATATTATTTTCCTTTTCAAATCCTTGGGTGAAAAAAACTAGGTAAGTGAAATGAGTAACAGTTTAGTCACAGCATGTGTGAGGCAGGGCTCAGCTGCAAAATTTTGTCTCTAGAACCACATACTGGCATTGGCTCAGTCCTTGTCAGCTTTTTCAGTACCTTGGGAACAGGATGTGTGTTTCAAATCTTCTACTCACTAAAGGCTTAATTTACTTATTCTATGTAGCCTAAAAGAAACACATCCAGTACATGTGTAGTCCCAGTTCAGTGTGATCTGAAATTGTCTGTTCATCAAATATGCCTTACTTGGGTACCACCACCCACCTCAGTGACCACTGCTGCCTTGAGTAACTTTTTCTAAAGCATCATCCTTCCATGTCACACATACTTGTGGTGCAAAGTGTGTGTCAGTGGACCTGATTAATTTTGATGAGGAGATTTGTATGCTGTTGTGAGGGCATGTCTGGTGAGGTTCTAGGTGATGTGAAGGTGGTGTTACAGTACCCTCTGACCAGTACCTTCAGGCTGCCCAAAAAGTGGCTGAATTAGTTTTAACTGATCCATTTGTAAGTCGTATGAGGAGTGGCTCACCATCCCTGGAAGTGTTCAAGAAATGACTGGATGTGGCACTTAGCTACATGGCTTAGTTGAAAAGGTGGTGGCGTTACATCAAGGGTTGGACTCAATGATTTTTAAGGTATTTTTCAACCTTAATCATTCTGTGATTCAATGATTTGGCACTGTAACCTGGACTAATTTATCAGGCTTCTGTCTGTAACATCTTTCCTGAATCTGTTAAGTATGTTATCCTTTTCCAGGAGAAAGCAGGAAGCAAATGAGGAGCTTGTTTAGGTTCTATTTAACAAGATCCCAATGCCACCTCTTGAGTGTCTTGATACTGTCATTATTATATTTTACTATTGCCTTCCTCACACTGAGCCACTGAATGGTTGTTCACAGCTCATGGCTAGCTTTTGGTGGACTGGAGCCAAACTATGCCTCACTGGCATTTTTGCCCAAGAGGAGAGTTACTGTGCAAGGTTATATAAACCAGTGCAGTCTCTTACAACCCCATCACTCTTTTAGCATGTTATTGTGAGAATTTCCACTCTGACTACTGCTGCATACTGGGAAAATACGAAGATGGTTTACAAGTGTGTCCAGTATGAACCCAGCCTTTTTTAGAAATTTGCTTTGTTGTTCTGACCTGCTGCAAAAATCTTCCCAGGTGAGTTTTTGACCAAAAGGTAATCATTAACTGTATCAAAGGCGATAAGTGTGCCAAGAGCTGTTTGTGTTCAGCTGCAGTATAAACTGGAGAAAGTACAGCACTGGAAGCCTCCCCAGCACTGGAACATGTCCAGGAACAACTGTTCCCAGCATTAGTTTGGCCAGGATTTACAAGTAATGTCCTGAACAGCTCCTGGACATAGTCCAGAGGTTAGTTCAGGCCAAGGCTAATTTCTAAAGGTAGTTTGCATGTGTCTATCTTATTTAGGGCTTTAAGAAAGCCTGTCTGGACTCTTACATGTAAATTGGCCTCTGTGCAAGAAAATAGTCCCAGGAATGTTTAGTCTACTAATGAAACATCTACTATCATTATAAAATTAGTCTAATAATCAAATAGCAATGTCCAAAAGTCTAGTTTAAAAATCTGAGCGAACCTCATTATTCTAGCTGCCCATGTGTACTTGAAGAGCTCCAAAGAAATTTCTAGTATGAATTGACCCATTTTTGACAGTAGAACAATGGAATTCAGGCTTTAGAATTTTTAAAATTGTATTCATGTCAATAAATTAATTATTAATCTTTTTAATATGAGAAAGAAAAACAATTATTTTTCCTTAAGATTAAAATGTAAATAAAACTTCTTGAATGAAATATTTCAATCATATTTACAAAAGACAAGATATCTAATAAGAACAACTTATCCAAAGAGTAAAAAGCAGATACAATGACATTTTAAAAGATTGCATGTGGGGTATCATTCTCTCTTGGCTGCATTGCTGCTTTCTACAAGAACAAGAAGAAAGTGAAAAAAGCCTATATATTATTCCAGACTTTACACAGGAATATACAGTTGTCTAAGAATGCACTTTCAGACTCCTCCATTTTTCTTGGTTATCTCACAGTGTCAGTAACTAATACTATCTCTTCATTTTCAGATGTTATTGACTGAATTTTGCCGTCCATCAGCTGAAAGGAAAATAAAAACTTCCATCAGTTTTATACATAATGTTAGGTTAGCCTCTATTTATGCACAATTTGGAGAATTTCACCTGTTTTTGCTCTATGTGACCACCAGTCTGCCCTGTTTCCTTACAAAACCCTATTTTGAACTGTTTTCTGTGTCACCTCCTTTTGTTTCCTGCATGTGTAACTTGCTAGTGGGTGAGTAGGTGAGGTGTGCACCTGGAGGGATTCAAGGGGACAGCTTGGAGGGAGGAAACCTGGGGGGACACAGGGCTCAGACACTGGGATCAGGTCTCAGGAACTTTATGGTGGTTGTAGGTGTAGGGAGCAGGGAGGTATACTAATCTCATGGGCTAATTGAGCCCTGCTCAGCTGGAGAGTAGCAGTAGGGCTGTGATGTCTAGGACCCTGTTGTAGAGACTGCTGCTGGTGTTGGCAAGGTGCTGGCAGAGGCAGCTGTTCTGGTTTTGTTTCTGACTGCCTCACTGTGCTCTGTTGTGTCATGGTCCATGTCCTTGTGTTGGGAAAGTGAACAGCTCCTACCAATGGGAGCATCAGCCTGTGCGCCCATGAGATTGGAATGGGAGAAACCCCGTGGTTCTGGAAGAGCACTGCATTTGACTTCCCTTAAAAAACTCACCTGCAGATTCTCTTTTATTTTTCTTCAGAATATGGCAAAGAGAAGAGTGATTTTCTGTAATAAGTTCCTTATCATTTAAAAATTCAGCCAGCAGAGTTTTGTATGTATCTCACACATTTAATATAAAAATAGAAAGTGAACATACCTCTGGATTTGTATCAGACAGTGTAAAAAAAGCAGGTTTTGGCCCTGGGATCTGTGGAAATGCTGCCTTCCAACAGCCAGTCCTGGAAATCAAAATGTATTGAATACAAAATTAAAATTGAATTACAGTAATGTCACAACACCATTGCACCCATGAACCAGCTCTTATCTTCCTCTACAGTATTAGAAGTGAATTAAAAAATATACATAATCTCAACACAGAGTGAACATATATCATGAAAACATTAAAAATTTGGATGGTAATAGATTCATTTTTGATTGAAGATTTACTAGCAGTAAATTTCCTTCTTTGATGAAAAAAGAAATTTGTCCTGCTATGTCACTACAAACATTGAAAAGTGGGAGCAAAAATTTTAACAAGTTGAGAGAGCCATATCTTCTCTAAATTACTGTATATTTCTATGCAAAGTGCACCATATAGCAGAATATACTTTTTCTTTCTGTTTCTGTTTCACTTATGTGGTTTATTTTAACTTACAGAGACACCTCCACCTTATTTGTTTAAAAAGTTTAGGTGTTACACACACAGAGGGAAAATAAAATAAATGCATAAATTAAGTTTACCTTTTACACAAAAAAAAAGTGATGATTGTCATTAAGGGTGTCACAACTGCTACCCCAAGTAAAATCCATACTGAAGAAGATATAATTTCCTCATTTCCTGAAAGAGAAACATACATAAAGTAGTAGTAGTAATGGTAATATGAGGAATAGATCACAGAATTACAGAGCATAGAATAGTTTGGGTTGGAAGTGACCTTTAGAGATCATCTAATTACAGCCACTGTGTCATAGGCAGGGATGCCTTCCACTGAAGCAGATTGCTTAGACCCCCCTGGCTTTGAACACTTTCAGGGATGGGGCATCCACAGCCTGTGCCAGTGCCCCATCATCCTCACAGTGAAGAATTTCTTCCTAAAATCTAACCTAAATCTACACTCTTTCAGTTTATAGCCATTCGTCCTTGAACTGTAACTACATTTCCTTGCACAAAGTCCCTCTCCAGCTCTCTTGCAGCCCCTTTAGGTACTGGATGGGTGCAACAGGGTGTCTCTGGAGCCTTCTCTTTTCCAGGTAGAACCATCCAAACTTTCTCAGACTATGAGAGGTGCTCCAGTCCTCTGATCCTTCTTGTGACCCTCCTCTGGACTCACTCCAACATGTTCATGTCTTTCCTATGCTGGGACCCCAGAGCTGGATGCAGCAGTGCAGGTGCACTCAGCAGAGCAGAGGGGTAGAATCCCCTCTCTCACCCTGCTGGCTGCACTGCTTTTCAGCTGGATGCAGCAGTGCAGGTGCACTCAGCAGAGCAGAGGGGAAGAATCCCCTCTCTCACCCTGCTGGCTGCACTGCTTTTCATTCAGCCCAGAACACGTTTGGCTTTCTGGGCTGTGAGTGCTCATGGCTGGGTCATGTCCAGCCTCTCACCCACCTGCACCCTCAAATCCTTCTCAGCAAAGCTACTGTCAATTCCTTCATCACCCAGACTCTATTGATACCAGGAGCTGCCCTGACCTGGATGCAGCACCTTGAACTAGGTCTTGTTGAACTTCATGCTGTGTCAAACATGTGCTGTGGTGACTGACTGTGGTGAATGTCAATCTGAAGTGTTTCATTTGGTATAAAAATGAATTCTGTAATTTACCACTTTAGCAGAAATGTCTGATCTGAAGAATGAACATTGACCCTATTTGTCCACCCCCTGCAGTCAGCAGGAGCTCACTACAGCTGCAAAGGTGTAATTTTTAATGTTATTTCCAGTGTTAGAATGTGAAGAAATCAATTAAGTCTCTTCCTACTCTTCTCTGTAGCGCAGTGTGAAGCAAAATATTTGTCAATCCTTTGTACATTTGTGTGTCTGTAGGTGTGTGACAATGTGTGAGGTAGGCAGGACATCGCTGCAGGAAGGGTAGCCCAGGATATGGATTTGCTCTTACCAAACTCAGCAGGTGCACTCCATTCCCCCCAGGCTGAGTTCACCAGGCAGGCACTGCCAGCTGCTCTCATTTTCAAGACATACTTCTTTCTTGTATTGGATCTTACAAATATGTGACTATTTCCCCCTTCCTGAAAAAAGAAGCAAAAAACTGAACTGCTTTTCTTTGTTCCATGCCCATGTTGACAATATGCATGTGCCATTTACCAGTGAAACATTTAAGAGGCTATGAAAGCACTGCTTATTAAAGAAGACTGCTGTTACAGAGAAAAAAAATCATTATTATTATTATTTATATAATATATATGAAAACATGTATCTCAAAAATAACACTCAATAAACTTTCTTACATTTAGAAGCATTTAATCTTTTACACTGTAAAAGTATAACCTGTGGATTCTTATGATATGATTTGATTTATTGATAATTTCTTTAAGCACATAGAAAGGTAGAAAATCATCTTGAACCATTTTATTTTAGTAGTGCTAGAACTGAGTGATTTGAGGGATAAGGTGTCTGTGCACCTGCCTCAGTCTCTACATTATGAATTTTCAGAAAAAGCATAACTTTCCAGCCAAATATGTAAAATAAGTAGATGACTGCAGCACTTAGTGTTACCAGAATTTACTGCAGTTCTCTTACTCTTGGAGACTTTTGCATAGAGGTGGGATGTGCAAGCTGCACTGATTAAAAGGAGGAGCAGCATACCTGGATGACAGCCTCCATCCCAAAAGGACTTTTGTCGCCTATATTTTTCATAAACAAAATTGAATTCCTAGGAGATACTTTATCTTTTTTCTGTTGTCAGTGATGTGTAACTTCAATGTCTATTCCAAATATTTGAGAAGGAGAGTGGACAATGTAATGAAAAATGGGAGATTTTTCAAAATACTTACAGAAAAGCAATAAAGTTCTGCACCTGAATGTATAATAAATTACATGTGCCATGATGATTTAATAGTTCAACATTCATTAAATCCATTAAAAATGCTCCCATAAGCATAGGACACTGAGCACATACTGATTTAAAGGTATTTGCATACTATTTACTTTTCACAGTTTATGATGAAATGAACATGTATCGCTGATTAATAGAACAAACAGACTCACTTGTATGGAAGTATATATGGGTTTTCCTTTAGGATTATCCTGTAATTTGAAAGAAAAAGAAAAGTAACTAACTTTATTTTTATCATTGCTTGTTTCATGTTTCAATAATAAGTAATTTTTATCAACTGTACCATTTTTCTGCATTTTATTTCTTATGTACTTCATGGTTTGTTTGGAAGAACTAGCAATTTGTCTAACATTTAGTATCTAATATCTAATTCATCTTCAATGCCAAGTTTATATTGCAATTAATTCTGCTATGGAAAGATATTTGTTTTCCTTGTCATCCCAGCTGAGATATAAATTTTATTTCAGATTGAAACACAAAGCAAACCAGACCGAAATGAAAACTCTAAGTTTATTCTTACAGACACCAGGAAAAAAAAAAAGGTAAAAAACCTGTGAAATAAACTTCTTTGTTTACATGCAATGTTTTAATATTACAATAACTGTCACTGTATGTAATTGCAAATATTATGTAAATATTATTTTGTTTTCTTTTGGATGAAAGTATTTGGGACTGGCATGGATTCACAGATATTTTAGGTTGCCCTCCAGTACATTTTTGATAGATAGAATAAAATTTGCTCATCTTATTTGAATAGCCATAATAACTACCACATAATGTACTGATCACATACAACTAGTGACTGAAGACTATATCACCTCCATTAGACAACTAGTTATGTATTTTTGTAATTATTTTGCAATATATCATTTTAGAACAAATCTCAATTAATCCAGATTTATTTTTTCAAATAATTGCATGCATGCTCATGTGGCATCTGAACATGAGGCTGTTCAGCCTGGAAAAGAAAGGGCTCTCGGAAGAGCTTACAGCACCTTCCAGCACCTAAAGGGTCCTACAGGAAGGCTGGAAAGGGATTTTTCACAAGGGTAGGTACTGATAGCCTATAGGGGATGGCCTTAAGATGAAGGAGGGTAGGTTTAGATTAGATATTAGGAAGAAATTTTTACTGTGCTGGTGGTGAGGCACTGGGACAGATTGTCCAGAGAAGCTGTGGATGCCCCATCCCTGGAAATGTTCAATGCCAGGCTGGACGGGGCTCTGAGTAACCTGGTCTACTGAAAGGTGTCCCTGCCATGGCAGGGAGATTGGTTTTTGAGGTCACTTCCAACCCAAAGCATTCTAAGATTTTATAAGGCAAGCTGCTGTCCAGGATCTGCAGTCAAGCTAAATTATGCACAGGGATCAATCTAGGAGAAATAAATGGCCAATGAACCCCTTGTTCTTCTCTATAGGTGCAGGTATAACCTGAAAGTTTTCAAGGGTGATTACAGAGCACTGGGGGATGGTTAAGGTCAGGAAGTCCTGATGGTGTTTCCCCAGGCCTTCCAGTGAGAGCGAAAGGCTTGAGCAGAATTGCAGTCATCCAGCAGGTCAACACCTGGCTGAATAACTGCTGTCACAGGCAGGGCTTTTTCTTCTGTGACCTTGGGATCCTTTTTGAGAAAGAGGGTCTACTCAGCAGGCATGGGATACATCTCACCAAGGAGGGTCACTGCATCCTCACAAACAGGTTTGGGCAACTGGGCCTTTACTGTGTATGAAGGAATGTCTTATATGCACAGAGGTCTGTCTTGGGATAAATAATGAACCTGTAAGAGAACTTGTGTGTAGGCATCAGAGGATAGACCAGCAGTTGTTAATGTACTAGGTGCTTGTTTCAGAGCTCATGACCAAGAAAAAAAGCAGACGAGACCCTCCACAGGAAACCTCATGGTCACAGGCCTTGGTACTCAAGGGAAAGTACCCTTAAGGGCCAAGTTACTGGTTGATCTACAAGGACAACCTCCTCAGAGCACAAGGATCATAGAATTGCTCAGCTTGGAAAAGATCTCTAAGATCATTAAGTAAAACTATTAACCCAGCACCAACAAGTTCACAACTAAACCACGTCTGTAAGTGCCACATTGCAGGATTAAATGTGTAAGAATGATAGGGAGATGTTGATGGAGGTACAGTGATAATCCATGTATTGCCCATAATGAAACCCTTTATGCTTTGTTAAGATCACTATTCTACGTTGCAATATATTGTTAGTTATGTTGCCTTTTGCTGGATTTTCCCAAAATGTGTTGTGTATTATGTATTAAGGAATTATACAAAAGGTAGAGGAAGGGATTTGGGAGGAATACAAAGACATCATCTACACAGAGAGGAAATGAGTCAGTAAAGACAAAGCATAGAAGCAGTCAAGTGCAGGCCCTAGTGAGGGAGGTGAATACAAGAAAGTTTTTGATGAGTTCATTTGCAACAAGAGAGGTTAAGAAGAAAGCAGACCTGTTGCTTACTGAATTGGGTGAACCTTGCGACAAAGGGCATAAGGGAGGTAGAGGTGCTTGGTGCCTTTTTAGCTCTGTTTCCCCTGCTAAGTTTTGCCGTTGATTTTGTCAGATATCCTAATCTATAAAGCCTTAACAAAAAACATCACTAAAGAAGAAACATATTTTCAAACATGAAAAAATGTGATTGAAACTATGTTTCTCACGGTTCTATCCTTTTTTCAATTTTTTTTTTCTCCCAATGCAAGAAATTTCAATCCTGAAAAGTAAAGTTTAAAGGCTGACTGTAACACAACATTTGTTGGTCACAGTGTATTGGTAAAAACCCACAAGTTTAGACCTGTCAGTGATAAAACAATAAGTTTAGCAGAAGAAATACTTCTGAGTAAATCTTCCAAAGATATGATTATAGTTGCATCATATAAGTGTCAAAGGAACCTACCCTGCTCAATTGCTGAAATAATTACTGTACCTTGACATAATTACCTAGGTGAAAATTGCTAATGATTATGAAAAAACTAGAAAAACTCAGACAAGGTGTGAATTGAGTATACTTTATAAAATGAGTATTACATATATTAAAAGTTATTAAAAATTATGTATTGCTTTATGCAAAACTTTTATTCCAGCGTCACACAGAGTTTTCAATATGATTCCTTTGTTACAAAAGCCAAGTGATTCAGAGAAGTAATGCTGTTTCATGGCAGTTAGTTGGTCTTGCAAAAAGACTCATCTGTGAAATAGTAAACGCAACCCAGACTAAGAAATTACAAATTTCAGAAACCTAGGGGATGCCTTCAGACACTAAATAGGTGGCCAAATCTGGTTGTACTGCAGGAAGATTTTTCCTTTGTAGTCTCTGTCTGCCACCCTGTGGCCTTTTGATGCAATTCTGCCGCGGTGGTTTACATCTGCTCTTGCAGTGAACACAGCGATCTCATTCCTTCCCTATTGCGGCTAAAAGAACTTGTAAAGTCAAGGTCACCCCCCCATTAACCTGTCCTTAATCACACTGCCTTTCTGCTTTCTCTCACATTTATTTTCATTTTATTTGTCATAATAAACCTTCACCTTTTGGACCAACATGCATGATGTTTATATATGGGTAAGCTATTTGCATTTCATACATGGAGAAATTTCATTCACTTCTATTAACTCAAAATTGTTAAGTGGATGCACATTTCTCTTTCACTCTTTGAGGCCCAGCTCCGCTCTTCCACAGAGATCCAGTTTCTGTGGAAAAGACTCCAATCCAGGGCAACTCCAGCAAGTTTTAGTGAAAGAAGTGCCTTTTCTAAGTGCTGTCACAGACAAGGTTGTGACGTGTTTGAATCTTGGTTAACCATACCTCTCCTCTGGGACTGTCTCAGACATCCAATGTATCTTCAGCAGTATCTTACTCAAGGGGGTAGGGATGAAAAAAAATTAAAATAGGGCAGTATGGCACAGCAGAATTCAGTATGGACCTGAAAAGTGCAGTCATAAAGGAATAAGGTGCTATGTGTGGGGAAGGCTGCGTCATAGAAAAGACACTTATTTTCTTTCCACTCGTGCATTGGTAAATGCAAATATATGAATTAATGTTAAGCATAAGTGAATATATTCTTACCTTATACTTTATGTTAATTTCATATTTAAAACACATGTCTTTGTTAGAATGACTTATTTGAGGTTGTTGCCATTGAATTATGCAATCATTTTTAATTTCACCACAGTTAACTGCAATATTTGATGGAGGCATGAGCTTTTCTGAAATGATATAACCAAGATTTCAAATAATTAAAATCACTTCACCTCTTTTTGATTTGATGAAAGACAGTGAAATTGTAAGTAACACCTCTATGAAGAAAGATACTAATTTGTATCTATTTTTCTTAAGACTATTAGAAATAGCTGAAAGACCAAATTTTTCTTAATCATGTACACAGGATTATAAAAAACAGGATAAAGACAGGGAACATGACATAGGAACATACAAAGAAATAATCCCCTCCATTTACTTTTCTAGAGGAATAAGGTAGAATATAGTCTTCTTCTTAAGAGAATGTTTATTATTGCAGATGAACTAGATGCTGCTATCCCTAAAGTAAAGTAAGAAATTCAAAGATTTTTTTTCTCTCTAAGCCTCCTCACAATTATTCTGCAACATGATGGTGTTGCCTTCAGTCTGTTGTGAACTATGCAGTTTATTCCCTCCTCACAAAAGAAATAACCATTCAAATTTAAGAAAGACTCACCATTTTTAATAGTCTAGCCAACTTCTTCATGTATCGCCCTTCACAGATGTAAGCAAAAATATGAGAACCTTTATATTTTGATCATTGCCAATAACTTGATTATTGGAACAGCAAAAGACAGTCACTCATGGCAGAAACAGTGACAAAAGGCTGATAGAGGAAAGTTTAATATCAGCTAGACTACTACTTTACATCAGCCTTTAGGGACAGGCCTGGGCTATGAACAGTAGCCCTGTTTCTGATGGGTTACTTGGTCAAAGAACAACCTTGTTCTGCCAAGAGTGACATTACAGCTCAATTTCTTCTTACAGAACGAAGCCCCTTTTTTTTTTTCCCCCCAATCTTTTAGCATAATAGCAGAACAAGTGTGACATTTCCAGTGAGAATTTTCTACAGTAAAAGTAACTGCACAGGATGCTTTCAAGTACAGCACCACATGAATAAGGTATGTTGTATGTGTGTTAATTCATTTACTACAGGGTATGGTGTCCTGTATGTCATCCCCACTGGCAATGAAAAGCAGCAATTGGTGCTCAGATAAATTTCTAAAAAGTCTCTTCTCTCCTCTATTGAAAGGTATTTGGCTATCACTCCGAGGGCAGCAGGGGAAAGTACAACTTTTTAAGTCTTGTGGACCTTGCATGAGAAAAACCTGAAACTCATAACGGCAGATTGCTAAAGAATCTGAGACAGAATGCAGCTGTGGAGCTTTCCTGTTTAATTCCCCTCTTTGTCTTTTGCTCGGGGAAGAGGTTTTTTGAGGAAGCCAGAGTCCCTTACTCTCACCTCTAGGTGAGACAGGGTACGTGGTCCCTTCTCAGGGATAAATGCCCTACTATTTTCATACAATAAAATAAAGCTGGAATAAATTATTTTCTTACCAATTTTATACAGGTCAATATACTCATCATAGAACTGGATCAGGGAGTCTTTGCTAGACCCATTCACCAGGAAGTAAGCTTTTTCATGTCCTATGCTCACATTTTGAAAGATGCATCCCACATTTCTGCGATTTTCATCTTTAATGTAAAGCTCACATTCCATCTGATTGTCCTCTCTGCGTACAGCAAAGCATTTGAGTTAAACATGGGCACTGTCATGTGTTGAAAGAGAATTCACACTTCCCTCTCTCAAGCAGACCTACTTACATTGACTTCTGCCAGTAGAGAAAATACTGTGTGTCTGCTGGAGCATCCCTTCCTGCCTGCCAAGTGCAGTTCATGAGGAAGATGTTATAAATCACACAGGAGAAGTTTTCAATGGCTGACCCATTCATGCCTGCAAGCACAGGAACATCCATGATGAGGAAAAATCCTGTGACTCCTCCAAGCTGGAGGATCAAGACTTAGATATGTTAGATACCTGCAAGCCCAGGTGGTTATTGCTTGGGTTAGGAATGACTTATTTAATTTCGTTTGCTAACACTGGAAGATATTTGCCCTTACAGATTCAATAAATATTTTTTTATGGATAAATCCTCCAAAGATGTGATTATAGCGGCAACAAAACAATTTGTGGGGAAAAAAAAGCTGATGATCTCAGGAGCACTGAGTAAACTCTATAGACATACACTGGATGGCTGCTATTTTAAGGTCTAAAGATCATTTTTCTATCTGCTATATACAAAGTTATGGATAAATAGATGTCAGGCCAGTGGGTAAATAACTGCAATCAGAAAATATCAAAATAGGTCACAGTGATATACATCAACTCAAGTTACTCAATGTTGAATATGGTAAGTTTGCTGAGGGTGTTAGTTCATGTGCTTTCAAGGATGTAGATCAGATACAAGGAAGAAAACCTTTCATGTGAGGGCAGTGAGGCAATGGAACAGGTTGCCTAGAGAAGCTTGGAGGCACTCTCCTTGCAAGTATTTGAGGCTGGGTTTGTTGGGGCATTGAGCAACCAGGTGTACTGGAACATCTCTGAAGGGGTTGGAACTAAGTGATCCTCAAGGTCCTCTCCAACCCAAATCATTCTGTGAATATGATTGTATGATTGAGAAACACTCTCTCACTTCTAAAAATTCAGTAGCAAACCCAGTAAGAAATCAAAATTGTGTCTAGGATCTTTCTTAGCATGCAACAGGTACTTTATTTGTAAAAAAAAAAGTCATTCAATTTAGTTCCTTATATTCCTCTCACAGCTTCTTAGATTTTGCCTGTGACACCCAGACACCCCTCCAGCCTTGGACTTTCTAGAGACTCAGTAAATACCACAGCAAACAAAAGAATTGGAAAGAAAAAGACAGACCTACCTTTTATTTCAAAATGTCTTTACCTCGTTTATCTTTCTATTATAGTCTTCAGTTTCAGAGAAGATGGAAAGACCATATTTTAAAAGGCTGTATAACTATAAATGGGGCTGTCTGCCTTGGTACTTGTGTTTTGGGGAACCATCTTTGCATCGGAAGTGTTGCAAAATAAATGTTCATCACTTCCCCCCTGATTCATAGCAAATTTTGTAATTGCCCAACTTGGGATTTCTTAAAAAGTGAACAAGAAGTTAGCTGGTTTAATTTCCCCTTTTGTTGTACCAGAGTATGCCGGTGTTTGGGAATCCAGAAAGTACATAAAAATATTTACTTTTGCAGATATTTCTCTCGAGCTCTAAACAGTACTGAGAAGAACAAAGCATCTCTCCCTACAAGCCATCTCTGGGAGGTGGAAGATGGGGGTTCTCCATGGAGGGCATCAGGATAAGGCCTGGCAGCCCCAACCCAACCCACCTCCAGCCCAGATCAGGGCAGCTGTGGACCCAGGGCAGCCCCAACCCGACCACCAGGCACCTCCTTGGGGGCTGGAATGGGTCATGGGCCTCAGAGTGGGCCCAGCTTGGCAGGGCTGTGGGAACCTGGAGACTGGCCCTGGTATCACTGGGCAGGGGCTGATGGAACCAGGTCTGTGAGGGCTCTCAGGGAAATGACAATGTAAACTGTAAGTGTTCTTTAAGCAGTTGGAAAAAGGGGATTTCAAATCTTGGATATGATGTCTTCATAAGACACATAACTATTAAAAACTGTGATGTGGGTTTGTCATCAATCCATTTCTCCCAATGTGAAAATAGCCAAACTACAAACCACCACTAAAACAGAAAAAAAATGCAGGTAATAAGCATCCAACTACAAATAGCCACTCCAGGCCCTGCTATTGAGAAATTGTTACCTTCTTGGGTCACAGCTGTTCATTTTATAAAGAGGGTTATTATAAACAGTATAGAACATCAAAAGCTCCTTTATACACTGAAAGGCTTTTTTTCACAGAAGACAATATCACTTGCTTAATATGGAGATTTAAAATCCATGCAATTTCATTTCTTCACACTGAAATTGAAGCATCCCTAGAAAATATGACATTTTTCAAACACCAAGATATGTCAACACTTCCTTTTTAAAAGCATGTAGATCCTTTCTTCTTGGAGTTAAAAACTTGTGGGAAAGAGAACAGTCCATGTACTTCTCTAACACTCCCAAATCTCAGCTACTGTATATGGAAAAATTCAGCTGCTGCCCAACAGTTTTCCAGGATGCTCCAGGGATCACCTTTATCAAAATCCTGAGGTCATTCCAACCCTATAGCTTCTTGGCTGACATATGGAATGATTTAACCATATGAGCAGTAGTTCTTATACATCAGCCATTGGTAGATAACTAGGATATAGTTATGTCCAAGAGAGGAAGCCGAAGGTAGCACAGTGCTGCCTTTCCTTGCAGACAAAGAGGGTTTGCCTTCTAGAGACCCAGAAATGCCTGGGCTCATGAACATTTCTGCTTCCTGCATCTGGCTGGAGTGTGAGATTGATAACTGATGAGCTAGAAGTGGACAGTAATTTTTTGGGTTCGTTATCTCATGTTGGTTGTAAATATTAGTTATACTGAGTTGTTGTTGAGGCCAGCCAACACCATAAAATGCATATCTGACACGCTTTCTTCTCCTCAACATGTGTAGTATAAAGTGAACAGGTGAAGTGAAGCAAGTTTACTCATCATATTGGAAACTTCTTGACTGCAAAATTAAATATTTTATAAAAAAAAAAAAAAAAAAAAAAAAAAAAAAAAAAAAGCATAAAGTACCCATCTCACTTCTGCTCACATGCACTACTAAAGGCATAGAATAAGGCATGAAAAAAGAAACACCGTATTAAGCATCACATCTGTTAATAACGGTGTTAACTGAGGAGATGAACAACTCACTTTGAGCACCCAGAACTTCAAAAACTCCAGTCATCCACAGACTCAAGAACCATGAGAGAATCAACAGAGCCTTGCCTGGTCTTTTCTGGATTCAGAGGTAAAGATCTAGAGCATTGTTGGCTCTATAAGGAACAATTCATGGATGTTCACTCTCCCCATATGCTAATAGAGAATAAAAATATGACAAAATTTTTCTGAAGTATATCTATGAGACAAAGGGTGGGAATGACAAGCACATATATATAGGAGGATATTCTACCAAAAAGGAGATTTACTCAAGTAAGCAGCTCATTTTTTTAAGAATCACTGTAACTACCCCTATCATATTACAGATGTCAATAGACAAAGCAAACAAAAGCTTGGACATCAGTTCTGAGCCCAGATAGTTATTCAGAGGTAAAAGCAGTCCATTTTCAGAAGTTTCACTGTACTTCCAGATTAAATAAATGCCATACATAACCATGTACATTTTTTTTTTGAACACTAACTGTGCTGTAAAGACAAAAGAATAAACCTCTGATCCCAACAAATGTAAAGCCCCCTATCATTGTTATCTAGACATCTTTTATACCTTTTCTATGTAGCCTCCCATGGGCAGCTCCCCACAGCTCTGGCTCTTTACCTCCTTCTCTCTTCCTTCCGCAGTTCTGGCTTGCTCCTAACCCTGTCTGTACCCCATACAGTGGCTCACCTTATCTATCCCTCACACAACCTCCTGTCCCTTCCTCCTCACAGCACAGTCAGCAGACTCTAACTGAACTCTCTACTAAATAACTCACTCTTTTATCACACCCAGCTGTGAGGGCAAGGCTGTTCCCACTCTTTGGTAATTAACACGGCTGCAATATATCAGAGGCAAGATTACCTTTAGCACTATCTATCTTCCTACAAAGTGGGATTCTGGAAAATGAAGGAAATCAGAATTTTCATTTGCTCCCAATCTGAAAATCTCTTGAGCCTGCAGAGAAGGCGGCACAGAAGCAGTGTGTTTTTGCGTGCTCTCTCTGATTATGTATCTCTGAAACACAGTGAGGAAGAGTGGAGTTTGAGGTTTTTGGCTACTTTGTTTATAAACTGGAATCACGACAGCAGAACAATCCAAACAGCCCAGAAGGACAGTGGTGTATTTGCAGAAAAGGGAACTGTTCTACCCAGGGGTTTTCTTTTCTTGTTTATATTTCGGCAAACTCCTTACCTAAGGCTTTCAAAAATGCAAACAAATTAAACACATTTTAAAAATTCCTAAGCAAAGAGGATGCTACTGAGGGTGCTACCGAAGTCTGTCATCATTCAGAGACCAGAAAACTTGAGTGGCTTTGCTATGACCCA
Source organism: Illadopsis cleaveri (assembly GCA_013399915.1). Classification (NCBI taxonomy): domain Eukaryota; kingdom Metazoa; phylum Chordata; class Aves; order Passeriformes; family Timaliidae; genus Illadopsis; species Illadopsis cleaveri. The sequence goes on along the minus strand of VXBB01017344.1, from coordinate 52,346 downwards.
GGATTTGGAAGCAAAAGAAGAAAAGAAAGAGAAAGATGAAGAGGAAGAGAAAGAGAAAGAGAAACTAGAATAAAGGAGAGAAGAGAAACCTGGGCAGAGACACTAGGGATGTTTACAGACTTTTGGCTCTACAGAGAGAGAAGTCATTGCAGAAACAGTATCAAACACAACATTTCTTAAAAATCACAAAAACTTGAAGAATAATTTATTGCTCCAACAAAAACTGGAGTGTTCACAAGAACTGTCTGGTGTTTTGCTGGACTGGTGTGTTGCAGGTTTTGCGTATGTCACAAAAATACAAATGGAAAACAAGACCCCTAATTTTTTCCTTGCAGCAAGAATTTTCTAGCTCTTAGCATAGAAGAGAGGAATAGCCATAGGAGAACAGAATAAAGGACTTCTTCCTGTGTGAGCATCCAAGGCACTTAGTTAAAAGATTCTAAAGCCTGATCGTCTTTTCCCACTGATTTTGGGGTCTTTGCCCAGGGATGGGAAAGTGATAGTCCCACACCTATTACCACCTCCACTGTTTCATGGATATGTGTTGGAAAAGATGAACGTTTACAAGAAAGTTTTACAGATATGAAGGCTTAGCAGAAGGCTCTCTGAATGTGGAACCTGAAAGTGGAATAGAGATAGAAGCAAGTTTCGATATAGAAGAATAAAAGATGTCTAAATGAAAGTTGTTACTGGACAACTAAGAAGGCAAAGGTTAAGTCAAGTTGGAAAGAGGTTTTATGGTGAGAGAAAAGGATATGCTGACCACAAAAAAAAGATGTTTTTAGCAAGCAGAAAGAAGGCTCAAGAGAAGCAAAAGGTACTATAAGCAAACAAAAAACATGTTTTTACCAAGTAGAAAAAAGGTCTAAGAATTTTCCACTGTGAGAAAACAGAAAAACAACTTTAAGCTTAAACTGTAACATAATATGGCAATGATAGTAGTTGTGATAGGCCATAAGTAAATGTAAAGGTATTGTGCATGATACTGATTGGTTATTATGTATTAAGATGCTTAGTAAAGAAAACTAAGTAGTGCATTGTAAGCAGAGCTAAAGTGGCTTCAGGAATGCCAAAGCTGTAGCTGGCAGCTTTGGGCATGGCTCTGGCAGCTTTGGGCATGACTCTGTCACCCACGACCCAGGAATGTTGTAACATCTTTGATACAATAAACAGCATTTTGAAGAGCCACCTGTTGTCCCAACATTCTTCCTCCATGCATCATCTACAGATATGATTTATAGTTTTCTGATTAGTGTGCTGGTAGTGAACAAGTTTTCTTAATGACTTTTCTGTCTCAGCAACTTTCACAGTGAAAGCAGTGGGAATGTAAGGGGTGCACCAATGGCCATGATCAGCTCTGTGCAAAGCAGGATGGAGAGGATCCAGTAGACTGCATCTGTTTAATTGTCCTTAGATTATTGCAGTGAGTGTTGGCTTTACTTTTCCCGTTTAAGGCATGTGCTTTTATTTTTTGGTAATTATAACTTAAGTAGAAGGAGTCTTCTCTGGTTCTGTTTTAAAAATATATTAAAAAATAATTTTTTATTGAAAGTTTATTTAGAAACACAGAACCATAGAAAAATTTAGTTCCAAAGATGGTCTCTTGACAGTAACCTGGTCTAGTGGAATTTTATCACTGGGAGGACTTTATTTTCCATTATCGGATTTCAGCTACTTGAGACAACCTTAACCATCCTGAGACTTGATGGAATTATAGAATACCCTGAGTTGGAAATGACCCACAAGGGTCATGGGGTTCAACTCCTGGCCCTGCACAGGACAGCCCCAAGTGTTATATCATGTCCCTGAGGGCATTGTTCAAATGCTTCTTGAACTCTGTCAGGTTTGGTGCTGTGACTACTTCCCTGGGCAGCTGTTCCAGTGCCCAAATACCCTCTGGGTAAGGAACATTTTCCTAATACCCAACAAAAGCCTCTCCCAACACAGCTTCAGGCCATTCCCTTGGTCCTGTCACTGGTCATCAAAGAGGAGAGATCAGTGCCTGCTTTTCTGCTTTCCCTCACAAGGAAGTTGCAGACTGCAATGAGGTCTCCCCTCAGTCTCCTCCAGGCTGAACAGACCAAATGACCTCAGCTGCTTCTGATACAGCTTCTCCTTAAGGCCCTTCACCATCTTTGTAGCCCTTCTTTGGACCCTCTCAAAAGGCTTTATGTCTTTATTACATTGTGGAACCCAAAACTGCCCCCAGCACTCAAGGTGAGGCTGCCCCAGTGCAGAGCAGATCAGGACAATTCCCTCCCTTGCCCAGCTGACAATGCTGCGCCTGATGCAGCCCAGGACAAGGCTGGCCCTCCTAGCTGCCAGGGCACTGCTGACTCATATTCAATTTCATGCAAATAGAAGGTCAAAATACGTGATTAGCCCCCAAACTGAGTGTTTTCTCTCATACCTCCTTGTTAATTGTAGGATTCTGGCTGTTAGGCTTCTGTTTCATCCAAATGTTACAAAAGCACACAACTGGCCTGTACCATTTGCAACTAACAAGTGACAGGCTTCTGCTGAAGAGTACAAATGCTCAATTTCCAACATTTCCTACTCAATACATACATACATGTCCACCTGCTACCTGTTAGCAATCATATATTAGGTGATTTTTTCATCTAACACAGATAAGAAGGAATGGGAGAGAACACAGGAGAAAAATGAGAGGCAACAAATAGACTTATGGGAAAATTGTATCCTGAACTATTTAACAGTACTCACTTTGTGTGAGCAAGAGATCTTTCTGAAGAGGCTTGATCTTGGCTGGCCTTCATACAGCAGGCTTTCATACAGATGTCAATTTTATTCCTGATCACAATTTCAGTATGGATGTACCTTTTTCGAGACACTAAACCAATGGAGATGCTGAATAAACCCCTTAAGTTTGGTTGTTCTTATTCTTTTGCATGATGTTGAAAAACAGTAAAACAGTAAAAGCAATACTGAAATATATTTTTTCTGAAATACTGCGATATTCATCATGATAAAAAACAGAAATAGTCAAGCTAACTGTTCATAGAAAATGCAACCAAATACAAAGAGGCTTTTAGAGACAAGATCTTGGGGAATTGTGTCTACAGTCAATGCTCTTCTCCCTGCTTCCAGGAGTGAGAGAATATGAAAAACCTCTTAATTTTTGCCAACAAGGCATATATGTTTGGAAAAAAATCAAGTTGCTCATTTCACTTCCATTCCATTACTTCTTCAACATCTATTGTTTCTTCAGTTTCTTGGTTTTGTAATAGATTCATATAGTCTGTCTATTAAAGGAAAAATACAGCATTTTGTTAGTGTTTCATGCATAAGATTGGTCTAAAGGTCCTGATTTGTGAATCTGCTGTCATTCAGATTCGTTATTTATTGTATAAAACCTATAGCAGGACAATGTCAATTAGAAGACCAAAGCACACGTCTAGATCTTCCCTCCATATAGCTCCCAAAGAGAAACAAAGACTTACCAACTAAAAAACTGGAAAAATCATCTTTTAAAACATAGAAAAGTTAACATGATGAAGGAAGAGAAAATAAAAGGATTTATAAAGCCTTGCCAGTAATTCAGTGGGTCCCTGCAGACAAATTTTGTCTTCCAGATCTGCCTGCAGCCAACCTAAAGACTTTGCAAATTGCAGGAAACTGCAACATGCTCTCTAGAAGGGCAATTCCTGCAGTATTTGTCTGTTTGTTCCTGCTCAGGAGTCATTCCAGCATTCCACATAACTTAGCACCTCTCAACATTCTACTCTACTTTCTTGCTTACCTGAGAAACTTTTACCTCCTTTAGCATCATTGCCAAATAGTAGCATGGCAAAAGTACTGAGGATTTCCTTGTCCCTTCTCTCCCAGCCTGATTCTGCATTATTATTGTGCTGAGAAACTTATGCTCAGCATTATTTTAGTGATAGCATGTGGTTTATAGGGGAGCAGGGTGAAACTATTTTCTCCAATACTCCAGGTAGACAGATGAGAATTATTTCATAATGGAAAAGGTAAAACAGACATTTGCATATGGACTTGCTCTGTCCATATCCCAAGAACAAGAAAAAGAAAGAAAATTGATTCTTTCTTGTGTACGTCTTTCTGACAGTTAGGTCATACCTTTGAGACTAAATTTTTAAATTTCAGGCAAACGGAAAGAAAGCATACCTGGAAGTCCATTGGAGAGGGCTCATGGAATGGGCCTCTTGGCTGTGGTATTGCAGCAGATGTTTTTTTCAAATAAGCCCTTCTACAGTGACAAAAAAGGTTTGGTGAAGAAAAGACTTAGTTTGCAGACACATGAACACATATTATATAATAATGCTCCTGAGGTACTATTTTATTTCTCTAAGACATAAGTAGTATTCTTCTAATTCAAAGGCAGCTAAAAATTACATAGGCTAAATACAATGTTATAATATTGTTGTTCAGAATTTGAACGACAATAATGTATTTTACGACTTACTTAGGCCTCATAGGAAGTTGTTTTTTTAAGTATGTGAAAAAGAAATGTTGTCAAAACATGGAAAAAATTTCATGTACCACCCATCTACATTGCAGGGTCTGATGGTAGGAAAGAGGTACTGATATAAGGCCTTGTCCCAGTATTGGGAAGTACTGTGTTATATTAATCAAGTGGATAAGAAAGTTGAGAATCAGAAGTATAGAGTACACTTGATGAGCATCCAGGGGATGATTCCTAGTATGGCTCAGGGTCAATTTTCTCCCTCTCTTGTCTCCTTTAAAAAGGAATCAGAAATTTTCTGTTGGGGGAAGAAGTGTTATTTCAAGTAGAATAAAAATTTTGCACAAGAAATAAGGCTTACACTGTAATGCAGAGGAGAAGTGCAAGACTTGCTGCCAGCCCTGGTATCACAAACAGCATATTTGGTGAAGTGGATGTAAGTCGTTGTGATCCTGAAAATCAAGCAATTTTCACAGTGTTGGTTAGCACCACAGGACACAAATGATTGCACAACTGTGTGCAATCTGCTTTGCATCAGGGTGTCAAACACTGTATGAAGGGATGAATTCTTTAGCTCAGCACCTCACTGCCCTGCAGCATGCAAAGGAATAGAATGGCTGAGCAGTACGTGGACTGTCCACAGGAACTTGATACCTGAGGAACTGAGTCCTACAGAGTATTTAAACATCCAAGGTGGCAGAGAGCAACAGCAGGAAAAAGGAGTTTATAAAGTCAGAAGCAAAGATGGAAGAAGGAAAACAGCTGGCAATAGACCTCAAAAAGGTGTGCTTCATTCACTATCCCCCTGCAAGAAGAAGTGTCTCCCAAGAATGATTGGAGAACTCCCTAATATTAAGAGACAAAGCAATTCTTCGACTCTCTTTGTCCTAACAAATTAATGTGCAATTAGCAATGTGTTTCCATCTGTAAGCATGAAGTAAAAAGTGAGGCAGACAGGTAATAACTGAACAAGGTCAAAGAAGGGATTTTTATCCTTACCAAACTCCACAGGTGTACTCCACTCTCCCCAGTTTGAGCTTACGAAACAAAAACCCGCGTCTGTTGCTCTGACTTTGACGCTGTACCTTTTTCCTGACCTGAAGCTTTCATATAGGTAGGAGTTATTTTCAATGATTGCTTCCTAAATGCAAAATAAGTAGAATGAGAATTTTGATATTATTTTTACATAATTATGATAAAATTATATGTTTTACTCTTATATATTCTTTCTGGGGACAGACTAGAGTGAAGTAATAAGTAGAAAAATATCCCTTAGTATGTTAGATTGTTTCATCTTAGTTTCTCTTGTTTGAACATTTTTATTATTGGGTAATGTGAAGATGAAATTTGCTGTACGCTTCCCTGGCTCCTTAGACTCTACTAAGCAATGGGATTTCAGGGAAAAAATTCTTTTAACATCTGGCACATCCTTACAGTGGATATTTTCAAAACTGAAGTAGAGTTTGATAGCCAGATTATACACTAGTAAGAAGTTGATTTTTTTTTTCTGCCATCTTTATACTGGCTTAATCTTTGAGGTAATATTTTCTGGCCTCTTACATCTCAATCCTTTCCAGAGAGTATTAAAAAAGAAAAAATTCTCCACATTCTTTGTGTAACACAGAATCATGATCCATATTTTTATACATATATTAACCTGCTAGGAAGTAAAAAAGAATGTAAAATGGAAGATTTTGTCAAGTTAAATCAAAATCCATGTGTGCAAGTGTTTTTGTACTAAGTTTTATAAACAACAGTTTAAAACTTCATATTTAGAGAACTTATCAATAAAGAACATGTGTAGTACATTGAAACAGGTTGTGTGAAACTAAACCAATTTGGCTGGAGGATGCTCAGATACAGAAGAAATTTCAATACAGCATAAATGTTAGGTTAATACTGACTTACTGTTTTAGAGGCAGTTTTGGTGTTTTTCTCAGCATCAGCCTAGCAACAAGAGAAAAATTTAGTTTTCAGGATTATTCTTTATTTTTTCTTATTTTATTTTATATAATAAAGGGTGTTATCTCATGAATGTTTGATTTTCAGAAAGAAAAAGTATATGTAATATTTTAAATGCCTTCTTTTTAAACTGAAATTTTAGTTGGTCTTCCACTAAGTGGTTTTTCCTCTCCCTTGATGCTCTGAAATATTATATCATTTGAATTAGATTGCAGAATTGAGTATGAAAGCACAAAAAAAAAAGGAAGAAAAAAAGGCTCAGGTTGACAAAATGTTTACCTTTTAATTGTTAAAACAAAGTATCTAAAATTTACAAATAAACTTGGACAGTGTTTTTTCCATTTTTTTCCCTGTGCATCTTTTGCATTCTTAAACATTTAACTTAGCTGAGTTATGTCTCCTTTTTTTTTTTTCTTTTTTTTAAATTTTTTACTGTGGGAAAAATGAACTCACAAATATTCCAACAAATATTTTGAACTTTATTTTTGAGGGACGTAACCTTACTTTCCGTATTCATCGAGCTTTCGAAAGGAAGGGATAAGAACAGGTTGTACAGGTACTGGTTGTATGGTGTTATGTGTGGAAATAGAGAAAAAGTGCTATTAAATGTCATAATTATTCTTACCTGGCTTTCTATGACAATTTCATATTTGAAACAACTATTTTTTTTCTCAGTACTTGTGCGAGGTTGTTGCCACCAAATACTACATCTATGAGAAGCTTCTGTACAGTTCACTGAGACATTTAATGGAGGGGCGAGTTTTTCTACAATAATATAAACAGAAATACTATTGATTAGTAACAGCTCTCTTCACTCTGCCATTTTAAAAATATAGGTAGATGTTCAAGCAACTGATCTAAAAACATGTAGTTCAAGTTTAGCAGAATTTCTGTATTGTCTCCACATTATAAAGCAGGTCCCCCTGATTTAACATTTCAGTTGAGGAGCCTGGAGCACCAGCTGCAACAGTAAGGAAAACTAAAGACACAAGCCATTTATTACATTTTACTGAATTCAGCATATGATTTATGCAGGTTTGGTTTTATTTCTTGGATTTAAGGTTGGGGTTTTTTTGATACTATATTCAAATTAAACAGAATTTTTTAATTAACATTCTTACATTTAAAAAAAAAGGAATTTTTTGCTCACAGCATAAAATCAGCTGGTTCTTTTCATTATGTGGATGAACAGCATTATGAGATAATAAGACCAACATCTGGATAGTCCCACCCAGGAGTCCTTAGCCAGTTAATTCCAAAAGACGTCACCTTTCTCTCAAAGAATAAATATTTGACTGAAATGTTCAAAATTTTCTGACCTATGATTCCAGATTGTTTCTGTATTCATAAGTGTTTTTCCATTCTTATATTTTAGGGCTGAGAAAAAGGGGAAAAAACCCCAAACCTATTATGGAGAGCAATATTTTTTAAATGTATGCTTTTTCCCAAGGATGAATTCTTCATTATTTTAACATACAACTGGAAATTATATCAACAAAAAAACACTTACCAATTTCGTATAGCATTATCTCCTTCTTATATGACTGAATGTTTTGTCCGCTTCTGGACCCATTTACCAGGAAACTTGCAGGCTTATTTTCTATTGTCACGTTTTGAAATCGACATCCCGTGTGCCTTCCATAGTCATCTTTGATGTAATTCTGGCATTCTGTGATGTTTTCTTTCCTTTGCATGAAATAATGTATCAATATAAACTTGACAATGTCACATGCCCAACCACAAATCAAAATTCCCAGTATTCAAGCAGACCTACATACTTTGAGGGCCTCCAGTACAGGAAATATTGGGTATCTTCTGTAGCAGTCCTGCCCACATGCCAGGTGCAGTTCATGAAGGAAACATTAAAAACGACACAGACAAAATTCTCAATGGCTGTCCCGTTCATGTCTGCAAACACAGAAAGAATATCCCATGTCCACTCTGCAGAAAGACTGAATAACTGCTGAAATAACACAGATCTTTGCAAGCTCATTTAACCATTTTTTAGCTACCTGCTTGGCAAATCTGACTGTATATTGTTTTGGTCTTGTAGTTTTGTCCTTACTTGAAGATGGCAATGATTTATTTTGTGCTTAGCCATGAGAACTATCTATCATTGTTCCAGAAGCCATAGATGTTACTGGGATTTATCTGAGTCTTTAATAATCAACTCAAGCATAGGGATTTAGTGGAAGTTAATAACAGAGACCGTCTCTGTGGTGTCCTTTGTTTAGAGCCCCTGTTTAGCTGAGGTCCAATCTACAGTGGATTGCAAATTCTACAACCATGAGCAGGGTGGCAAAGTTCTCTCTGCTGTGCTTAAGTTGTCTGACCCTTGGTTATAAATCACTAATAATTTAAGTAAAATGTCCACAGCTTTTTTCTGTGTGACATCTGGCTGGTTACAATCTAACCCTGAGGCTGCTTCCTGAAGCTAATCCCTGCAGAAGTGTTGCAATTTAGAAGAGAGAATGTTATATTTTTCAATTAGGAATTGAAACTGGCTGTTAATCTCTTCCAGTACTTTGAATTCAAGGATAGGGGGAATCTTATTTGGACTGAACTTGATAGAAACAGGCCTGAATATCTGTACAATTAGTGTAAAATCAAGACAAAGCTGAAGCAGAAGTTTATAGCTTGCTTGAGTTAAATCACAACCTGTACTTACAACCTGAATGAATTCCTTGTGTGTTTCTCCCCTACCCAAAAGGTGAGATCTTCAACAGGAAATGATGAACATTCAGTACCTCAACAGCTGTCACTGTGAACTGAAGGACTGGGTCACAGCTTTCCAAGACTAATCCAACCACAACTCATTGAGTTTAAGCACCACACACACAATCTTTGCATGTACCTCTCTAGTTAGCTCTAAGACTCCACATCTGATTCTTACATCTTTGGAAATAAAGAGAATTTTTTAAAGAGATTAGAAAGTTGTCAAAGTACTCCTGGATTTCTGGAAATCTTTCTCTCTTTCAAGAGGAAGGTTAAAACTTTTTCAAGAGCTTAGTTCAGCAGCATTTCTTTCAATGGCAAAGTGTTGGCCGAAGCATGCCCTCTCCTTTCCCATCCTTCATCGATCCTGCCTGATCCCATCCTGCCCTCCTGGCTGTGCTAATGCCACTTCTTGCGGAGCCCTGTAGTGAGTAGTTTTGAAAAAGTGATCATCATTACAACTAATTCTCCTCTCAGCAATTTTTTTCTTTTTGGTTGTTTTTTTTTTTTTTTTTATCCTCTATCAGAAATAGTGGAACAAGCTCATCTGAGATGACAGTGTGGGCTAGCAAGTGAGAGAAGAGCTGTCTAAGCTATTTCTGTAGTTGTGATAGATACTGACCCATACTTAGTCACTAGAGGTCTCAAATCTCTCAGCATAGAGTTGTTTACATCCAATATATGTGTAAGGTTTCATATATTGAACAAACTACTTTTGAGAGTTCAGTAATTGTGGTACTGTGATGAGGTGATGGAGAGCTTGGATCAGTTCTCTGGTCTGCCACAGATTCACTTTAAACACAGAGCCAAACAAGTCTGTGCACTTCACTTCCTTATTTACAAAGCAAATAGAGAAATTGTCTTCCCATGAAGAAATTGCTGGGTAAAGGCAGCAGTCTGAAGTATGATCACAGGTGCTATGCAAGGGTCTCAGAGCAATGGGCTTGCTCAAGCCTTTAGCAATGCTGTAAATCTAAAGAAAAAAGGGTTACTCTGATTTTAAATCAGTTCACAGCCTGGTTCTTGTGTGGGCCAACAAGCAGTTGAAGTGTTCAACAACCAAAGAAATATTCAGACATATCCTGTGAATACATATGAGTCTCTCTATACCCATTACTGACTGGACTTTTTTCCCGAGGTCTTAGGGCATTTATTTTTTTTTTTAAATTCATATTTCTGTAGTTATGCCAAAGAAAATCTAGCGAAGTATATAAATAAGACCACCTTTTCTGTAAGGTTTATTTTTGAGCCTACTCTATTCATCCAACACTGTCAGCATTACCTATTATTTTTAGCAACAACTGGAATACAGCTTAGTCTTCATGAGACTTTTATCTCACATTATTTCAAAGAGATATTGACATTTTTCTGCCTCCAGTTTATACTGAGGACTAGTTAAACTTTTCTAGTGTCTTTTTGCTTAAGCACTACTGTTTGAAATTCCCCATATTTGTCACTTGCATTTATTTATTTCCTTAAAAAATTGTAGGACCATATTCTTACTAGTCTTTTCTGTGAGCTGCCATGCAAAAACCAGCTTAGTTTCTCTGTATTATACTCATCCTTCTGAACTGCCTTCTGTATTATTTGATGATGATAGTAAAATACATATGCAAGTATGTTAATATCATCTTCGTCAGACACACGTAATTTATTTTCACATATTTTACTATCTTTAGATATATTTGAAATGTTTGGCATTCTTTTCATGAAAGAAGTAAGATACTTAACTGAGATGTGACAGTTATGATTGCACTCAGCTGCATAACAATCCACTGTTTCAAGTATAGAGAGTGATTTTGTTTATTTGTTTACTTATGTCTATTTTGTCAACTTAGATTATCTCCATCACTTGGGCAGACATCAGAAACAATGTAGGCACCTTAGCTTCAGAAAAATATCGGACAGAAGAACATTTGGCTCTGCAATTATTTGTGATTGCCAGCATTAATAGCAGGGAAGGACAGAATCTCACCTTTGGGTCTTGAGCCCAAGAGAATTTTTATTTTTATTCTGTGATCCTTTAATTTAAAAAATGCATAAACTGTTGATTCTTAGACATAATTGACCAGATACTTTATAAAAGATGTTATCTAATATACTTGATATTGGAAATTAAAAAAAAAAAAAAAAAGCAATTAAATTACTTAAACCTTTCAACCTAACTCTGAAGATGCTGTTAGGTGTGAGGTGGAGTTTGTCTTACCTAAACTTACCGAAAAGCTGAATAGATGCTCATAGGGGCACCAGTAATTCTATACTGCTTTAACACAGCATTGAAAAAACCCCCAAAACAGCTACTTTAGATACAGTTTATTCAATCTAGTCCAGGAAAAAATGGATGAAGACTTCACTATATTTATTTTTTGCCATTCACCAAAAATATAGGCCAGAGGAATCTCTCTAATTCTGAGCTATCCACCTTTGCCAGATAAATCCAAGAGGATTCTTTTCTTTCCTTTCTTACATCATCCGGAATTCACATGTAATTACTAAACAAAAATACTGACACTATTATTTTCTCAACTGAAAATTTATTATTGAAAATGTCTTTTTCTCCTCATTCTTATAAATGTGCAAGTATCATGTGCTGCTTCTCTTAAGAAAATCAGTTGCAGTAGAGGAACGGTACTATTTTCCCCAGAGATGTTTCAAACTTCCTTCCACATCTCAAATAGTCCCTATGCAGATTATTGTTAAAAATTGTTAGGAAAATTAAAGTATTTCTGTGTGAAGCTGTTTCCTTCCTGTACAGCAGTTTATAAAATTTCTATGAAAATTGGTTACTGTTAGACTCTGTGCTACAGCACAAGTTATTTCTTAGAGAAGCCTGAACCCTAACACCCTCCCACAGGGGATAGTCATGTTAGGAATTCAGAAGCTGAAATGCTACTGCAGTGTCTAATCTCATCTAGGTTGATTGGATAGGTGATTAGATGAGACCAAAAACTGTCCAGTAAACTGCTGATTATGAGTAACGCATAACCATATATTTTATCATATTTTGATCCCACTATGATTTTTATAACCAATAAAAAGGAAGGTTTGTAACTGAAAAAAACTCCCCAAATTTGTACTTTGTTTTTAATATGATTTTTTTAAGGGAAAGTCTGTGTTGAGTATAGTAAATTAAACTAGACCTCTGAGGTTCATTTCTCAGCTTTGCCTCAGAGATTTTAATGATATTCTTGCCAGTTGGAAAATATGAAATGGCATTACTGCTTCCATGTTGGATGAGCTACGAGGGTAAAATTATGCCTGCATTCCTTCAGCATTTTCAGGGAATTGTGTATATGAAATCTTCAAAGTATTAAAATCATGAAAGAGAAAGGACACTGAAATAATTCCATTCTACTGGTACATAAATGCAGTAGTCCTAAAAGAGTTCACTCCATTTAGTGATTTTACTCCATGGATGCAAAGACCTTAAATCCAAACATTTCCAATTTGACTGTTTTCAAGAAAAAGTGATGCAGGCTCTCCAAATCTGTAATTCAGGTTTAACTTAAACAAAATACTGCTATATGGATGAGGTCAGCAACACTGGAAACTCTGCAAATTTTAACATATAATTATACAATTATTTTCAGATTGTAGAAAAAATATGCCATCAAAATATTGGCTAAGACATTCATCAGAGGAAAGCAGGCACTTGCTATCAGGTAGTGTCTATCCACCCCTCACAGTCATTTTAACATTAAAACTAGCAGAAATGACAAAACTCAGTATTTCTTTGCCTACCTTCTTTGTTAAAAAATAAAAGAGAAATAGAGAAGAAAATAGAAAAGAAAACCAGACAAAATTAAACATACCTCCTCCTTGAAAAACTCTTTGCCTGTGGTGCTTACAGTAATGGAGAACAAAAAGAATAGAAACTATGGCTTTGCCTTGGTATATTTTTGCATGGTTTGACAATGTGATTTCATTGCCTCATTTCCCTTATCCTAATTTCCGTTACGTCACAGGGAGAAGCAGAGTCACCCCCGTCTTGGGGGACAAATAGGTCAGAATGGAGGGACACCCTCTCCATTACTTAATTCACAAAATTTTCAGTCATTTCTGTCACACATTTTTCACATAGATGTTTGTACAGGGCACCACCTGAAAGGTTGATGAACATGGGTCTTCCTTCTGACTGAGGTGTAGGTCAGGTATCATTGCTTCAAGCCACGCCACTGTTTTCTTCTTATTGCTTAGGGATGCTGCCTTGTACAGGAGTATCAGCCCACTGCTCTGGCCTGCAGAAGAGCTGCTCCAAGCTTTGCACTAGCCAGCCTCATTTTCTGTATGTGGGTAACAAACCACGTCACCAGTGTCGACAACCTTCCTGCTTTGTGTACACATTTTTCTGGGTTGAGTAAAGTCAATGTACAGATCAGAAAAAGTTTATGTATGAAATGTCCGGAGTGTACCAAATCAATAGTGTCACTTGTCTGTGCTGGTGTCCTGTAACTAGGAAGCACAGAATCTGTCTTTTCATGTAGTCCATTGTACAGTCTGAGTACTGAGCTCCCAGTCTTCTTCATCTTTAAATATTTTTAACAGGAAAATAAAGCCATTAAAGTAGACAACAACATTTAACTCTGATTATTTATAATGTTCACTGAGTGTACTACTCTTTGGTGCTATATCTCACTGGAAGAGTGGCAAATCACAAAATCTGTCCTCCTTCTCTTTGTCTGTATCTTGTACATCTTCACTCCCATCAGTCTTTGTTGTTGTTGCTCTTCTGGTCAGAGGAGGAATAGGTAGGGGATGGTTCTTGAGATATTTCCTCTTCTTTAGGTCTCAATTCCTCAATTTTTCATAGAGTAAGCAGCAGGAGACTATCATGTACCCTGCTATGACATTTCATCTCAGGACCTGCAGAAGTAAGGGTTTCTGATTGTTGCTCTATAGAGGAATTGAAAGAAGTCTGCAGGAGGACTGTGATAATGCCAAAACTCTTGCAACTACTCAGTTTCTGTAATTCTTGAAACTAGACCCTGTTCTTCTCTTCTCAGAACAGAATTATTCTTGGAACCCTGAGTCCCAGAACTAGAGAAGTTGGGTAATGGTGTAACTGCTACGGTGAGTTAGGTTACCAGAAACTGAGCTGGAATAAAAGTCTCAATTAATTTTCAAGTAATTTTTCTTAATAAAATTTTTCACATAGATTGGAAAACTTGGAGTCTTCAATATTTATACAGAGTAAACAATATTTTATCAGTTTCAGTATAGGCAATTTAATGAATTGTATGGAATGTAGGACTTCATGTTTATACTCAAGATCACCTCTGCAGAGGATGTGGGGTACTGCACAAGTATCCCATCTTGTCAATTAGACCTAGACATGGATGATTTCACCAAGCCAGACAACCTGATGATGCAGTTCTCCTTAGCTGCTCTGCAGTCTGAAGGATGATTTGATTTGATTTGATCTGATTTGCTTAATGAAAGGGATGGGAGTTGCATGGCAGAATAGTGTAAAGGCATCCTTTTCAAGACCAGCACATATTACCACAGACTTTTTGGGTCGATCTGTATGAATCAATCAATTCTTAAAACCAGAATAATTGTACAACTTTTATATGAATAGCTTTGTAGCCTTTAGTATAAAACATAGGAATTCCACATTTTGCATTTAGTCTTCCTCATAGCTAATGCCAAGAGTGAACATTGCAGTTATAGTAATTAAGAGGTTAATAATCAAAAGAAAATCTTTCACTCATTTCTGATTTTCTTGTTCTGGTTTAATCTGTTTTAAAGCAGTGACCTTTTATGTAAGGTATTAAGAAACAGGAAGGAAAATGTAAGCGAAAGTTTGCTTATAGGTATGAATTTGCTTAGGTATGAATTTGTTTGTAAGAGGGCAGAGCTCCAAACACAGCTTGTCTCAGTATAGGGCTATCCAGTAGGTACACTTGGCAGTTCTGTCTGGATATTACAACACCTGAAAGCTGAATTAAAGCTCAGGTCCTCACTGTGTGGTGATGACTCATCCAGACATTTGTTTCAGTTTACAAGTATTAATTTTCCTCCTTATTTCCTTTACTTTCATGATCTAGCTTTTTTGTATCTGATCCTGGGCTACCATCAAGTGGCCACTTTGAGAATCTTCCCAAGTAACAGGAACAAAGGCTGATCACTCTCTGGGTCTGGAAAGCAGCAAGGCATTGCCTGCACACAAGATGAAGGCCACTTGGAGATTTCTGAGGGCATAATTTTGCATCTTGATGGCACTCGGTGATCCCTTGTTTGGACATTCTGTTCTTTGGTTTGTGTCTGTTTTATTCTGCTTTGATTCTCTCCTCTTGCAAATACTGAAAAAAACACACCCTAATTTCAGAAGGAAAGTTTTTCTATAAGCAGCAGCCTTGGGTCACTCCATGCATTAAACTCTAAAACACATTTCTACCCACACATTTCAAACTCAGTTTCAAATCATCCCCATGTAAATCCCTTCTGTAAGTTCTCTGATATGGTCCCCCTCAACAGTCTATAGTTTAGAGAGACATCAGTTTGACAGATGGATGGTTAGATGGCTGGATAGGGTCATCCAAAGACAGTCAGTGCCTCAATGCCCAGGTGGAAATCAGTAACAAGTGGTGTCCCACAAAGGTCCATGCTTGGTTGAGCACTATTTTACCTCTTCAGCAGTGCCATGGTCAGTGGGATCAAGATCACCCTTCAGTGAATTTGTGAATGACACCAGGCTGAGTGGTGCAGTTGTTGCATTAGAGGGAGAGGATATCATCCCCAGAGGGAGGCTTGACAGCCTTGAGGTTTGACAGGCGTGAGGAATGGGCTCATGTAAACTTCATGGAATTAACAAGGTCCTGCTCCTGGGTTGGGGCAATCCCCAATCTCTGAACAGGTTGCTCAGAGAAGCTGTAGATGCTCCTTCATTGGAAGTGTTCAAGATCAGGCTGGAGGCAGCGTTGGACTAGACAAGGTTTGAATATCCCTTCTAATCCAAACCATTCTTTGATTTTGGTATTCTACAAAATATGATTGCAGTAAACACCTCCAAAGCACATGCAACTGAGCTATTATTTCAGACTGTGACTCATATATGGAAACACTGTTTTTATATATTTGCAGCTGTCAGGATAGAAACAGAAATCTCCAGGTCACACAAGACTATACTGTGAAGGAAAATTTTACACCAAGTAAAGGTATTTATACTAGACACATTTTTATTCATGCAATGATAGAAATAGTGATTTAAAAGAAACAACATGGTTAATATATTCATTGCAGAATCAAACTGGTTTATTTGTAAGAGGACTTTATCAGGCAATAATGCACATTGAAGTTGGAGTCCACCACAATTTGAAACCTAAATCCAGTCTCCTGCCAAAGTGGATATCTATTGTGGTGTTAATGTTTTACCTTAGCATTTTTCTCAAGGTACAACAAATTGTTTAAAAAGCAGAAAACTGGAAATAGTTTTGATAAGGACAGTCGGGCAGAACAGCAGTTTCCTCACTTGATAAGGATAGTAGAACAGAACGTCTTACTCTTATCAAGGACAGTAGAACAGAACAACACAGCCTTGAAGAAATAGATAAAAGATGTAACTTAGGCAGACAGAAATCATGCAAAATGCAGGCAGGATGCCAGCTCAGCTCTGCAAGGCTGACAAAGCAGAAGATATGCAGAGCAATGATATTGCGCTTACTCAGGCGTGGGGATTGAGGAACAGCCACCTGAAAAGGACACCGGGCATTGAAGACAGAGCCCAACGAACCACGTCCAATAAGGGGTGTGATTATGTAAAATAAAACCAAGGAGGTGGGGATATCTAATGAAGATGTAATCAGTGTGTATGATATAAACCCTCTTCACTTGATGCTCAGCACACTTGATTAGAGGAAATACCCTTGCGGTGACCAGCATGCTGCAATAAAGAGTGCCTGCTTTCTAATACTCAAAACTGTGTTAGGAAGTTTCTATCCAGCTGATTTCTGTATCACATTAGATAAAGGTATTTAGCTACAGTTATTGTTAGCTCCTAGTCCTAGATTTTATTTTATTTTAATAATTTATTTTATTTTAATATTTAGTATTTTTTCCACAATTAAAGCTCCATACAGTGGATGTTAAACTTCAAAAACTTCAAAGATGGCATCAATTTCTAAAGTGTAGATTAAAACTGTGTATTATATTCACCTATAATTTAGTTTTGTGATTCCGTGCTAATTTTAAACTCTGTGAACAGAAATGAATTCTTTCTGGATGAAGATGAACACGGTGAGGAGGGTACTGTATTCACAGAAAATATTGAAAATTCTTTTTTTCAGAATTCCTTTGCCTTTCAAATTGCAGTGACATTTACCTGGTTACTCCTGGAAAGGTGACATGCATCAGTCTGAAACTATGGTTCTAGAGCACATAAGTACTTGCATTTCTTTCCCACTCAGTATTGTATTCCCTCTCATAGAGAATTGTGCTGAAGTCACTTCCAGTCTAGGACACTATGAGTTTTGTGTGAGAAAATGTTAAGGAATTAAATCAATTATGTGCTTCCTCTGCCTTTCTGTATTTCATAGAAGACCTGACCTTATCATGTCCTAATAGTGAAGTTTCTGCATTTGAGCTATTTTATTCTCAGATGTACCTTATTTATTGATTCATTGTTGAAGTTTGTGAGATACACTATCCAAGCAAATTCTGCTTTTCCTTTTTTTTTTCAAGTCTTTTTAACAACTATTTGCCCTGCACTTTCCAAGTTGTTGCAATTTTTCCTATGAGATGTTTAGAAAAGATACAGTGCTTTAAAAACCCTAAATATTGAATAGCTCTTAATATGCTTTCCATCCATATTGAGGGCAGTCACTCTATTAAAGTAACTGTTTTCAGCTGTAAAGGAAGCAGAAAAGATCCCAAGTCTGACTGCAGTCCATCTTTGCCACACTGACACGATCTTTTCAGGTTTAGCAGCTTTCTTTACTGACCGGTTGACCACAAATTTTCCTGATGTGGCTAACCCTTTTATTCAAAGGACAAGTCCAAAACTCAGCCATGTAATCATATGTCTGATCTAACAGGAGAAGATCAATGTTAGTATTTCACCCAGCAGAAGGGATGGCTTTGAGAAAAGAACATCTAGCAATTTCTCCTGTAGGTATGGGTAAATCTACGTGAGATAAGGCAATGGCTTTAAATTGAAAGACAGCAGATTTAGATTGGATATATTTGAAGAAACTCTTTCTTGAGAGGGTGGTGAATCACTGGAACAGGTTGGCCGTAGGGGTTGTGGACTCACCACTCCTGGAAGTGCTCAAGGCCAGATCAGTTGGAGCTTGGAGCAACCTGGTCTAGGGGAAGGTGTCCCTGGCCATAGCAGGGGGGTTGGAATGAGATGATCTTTGAGGTCCTTTCCAACCCAAACCATTCTATGTTTTTATGGTTCCTCAGAAACAAAACCTTGTTAAACTAAGTAACAATGTTTTAAAAGGAAGATAAACATTTGGCCACACATACTTGACATAAAAATGAAGTGGAATGAGCTAAATTAGTGTGACTCAGCATAATGTAGGGAACAGTTGAAAAGAGTGATGACAATCTGAATCAGCTGGGCTGACGTGCAAAAACTCTTATGTCAATAGGGCTGGTGGTACTACTTGCGTGATTAAGTGCACTGGTAAGGGTTGGGGAAAAAAAGTAATGTCTGCAACTAAAGGGCAGAGATCTGCCTGATTTACTAGTTAGCTGATCTGATTGCACACAGGGATGTGAGTAAGCTGATGTATGGGAAAAGGGAAGTAACACTGGACAGAATGAGGGACAGGATTTGGAAACATTAAGATAAGCTTGATAGTGGAAGCTAGAGTTTTGAGAAACCACCTCAGAATGAAGAGTATGTCTCACTGGGATCCCCCAGAAGACTAAATGGGGAATTATATAAGCTTCACAGTTGAAATAGCACCATAGAGGGCTGCATCCTCTCATCTTCTCCATCAGAAAAGTATGTGTCCTTCTTGGGGCACTGAAAACCATGGATGGACTGAAACTGCTGTGATCCTCTGCCAAAGGTAAGTCCTAACAATTCCTTTTAAAATGTTTGGAAATTTCACTCCCTTCTCTCAAGTTCCCAGAAGCAGGAATCCTCCCTCCTCTCTGCTGGAGCAGCCTTCCTCTGGCAGATTTAAACCCAGCTTGTCCTCCACCTTCATTGTTTTTCATGAACCCTTAGGCAAAAAATTATATTTTAGTCAGAAAAATCAAGAACTCTTCACTGGGATACTTGAAAATAACTCCACTCTACACTCCCAAATTATTTTCAAGCAAAGGTGCAGATTTCAGATGGTTCTTGTTACAAATCTTTCTAAAATTTAGAATAAAACAGATTTATTAACTATTTAACAAGTTAGGATTTTATTAAACTATTGAATATTTCCTGGTTTGTTTTTTTTTTTTTTTAACTGATGAAAAACAACAGTGTCTGTAGATAGATCAATCTTTTGGCTGAGAATATAGTTGTTTCAAAGCTAACTGCTGTTACAACCCACCCCAGAAGGTGAGGGTAAGCCAGGTTCTTGTCAATATATCTCTTTGGGGCAGATTAGAGTGAAATGACACTGACTGATAGTGGAATATAAATATTAAAAATATAAGCATAAATACAAAAATATAAATATAAATATAAACATGTAGGATTTATTTTAGAACAATTTGATTGTAATAGAAAGTAGGTATGTACATGTTTTGGTTATTATCCATAATAATACAAAAGTATAAAAATAACACTTACGAAAATGTATAAGGGAAAAGAAAGAAAGGATAAGAGTAGAAAGATATCACCACCTGTGGATCCCAAAACAAGACTTGATTGTCGCAATTTTGATTTCCTTGATGCCCATTGTTTAAAGTGATGGTCATAGTCTTGAACCACTGGGGATGGAGGAAACCCAAAAAACCACAAAGCTCAATGGATTAATTAATATATGCTTCAGGCTTGGTGGGAATGCTGAGACACCACCCATGGGGCAGGGAGTCTTACACTGTCTGATGCCAGACTGCAGATCAATGGGGCAGTAAGGGGTCTTTGATGGTTTATGACATCTTCTAAGACATTTAAGCTGCCTCTCTCTTCACTGTAGGTGAGACAATTATGGCCCATCAGAAGGGATGAATGTCTTCAGGCCACATCTGAATGCCCCAGTACAGCCCTAGAAGGGAATTTTCACTCCTGAGTCATTTGTGTAAGGGAAGACACTTGATATAGCAAAAGCACTATACCACCTCACATGATCTGCTTCTTATGGACCTCTTCCCTTACCTGGCTCAGACTCCAGCTTGTAGCCTCTGGTGGTGGTTGTGCACCCTCTCTGCCTCTGGATGATTACTTTGAGCATGGTCCATGAAACACGTGAAGCTTTTGCAAATCGCCAGTTGTTTTGGGTCAGTAACCAGTTTAGCATTCCAGTCTCTCACAACTGCCTCTCAGTGGGCTTTCTTTCTCAGGGTACTGACCCTGAGCAGAGGCTGAGGTATCACAAGACCTCAATGGAAGAATTTGTGTTAATGAGTTCTAGGTTAGTAATAAGGAGTTTTAACAAGCACAATTTTCAATGTTGAACAATAATTAAGATGAGCAGAGTGCCTATTAAATGTGCCTAGAAATGTATCTCTCTCTAATATGGAATGCATTTCTGAATATCTCCCTGGGTGAAGTGACCAAGAGCAATTATTTTGTTAGATAGTTCAGTTGCAAAGAAGCTGACATGCTTTGAAACTGAGCAAAACTGTTCCACAAACAAGTAGTTTATTTTCTTTCACTAGGCAGATGGATGGACATTTTCCCTCTGCCTGTCTCTGATGAATTTTGTATCACCAGACTGTTTGGCTGAGAGTCAGTTTTCTTTCAACTTAGTGTTAAATTCTGCTCTTCACTATTGTGCTCTTGGGCAGATAGAGTTTGGTAGGGAGGAGTGTAACAAGGGTAAGAAAATTTTTCTTTGAGCCCAGGCTATAGCAGGTGGAGATTTTTTCTTCCCCATACTTAGTTCCATAATGAACACTGACAAGTCTTCACTGAGAATGTAATCTTCACAAATATGTTGTCATATTCGGTTAGGCCACGAGAACCCTATACAAGCACTAGAAGTCTTCTTTTTTAATATCAGAAATCTAGACAGGAAGCAGATTTTTAATAACTACTTGTAAATCAACAGACACTTTGCCAGTGCCAGTCCTAGTTCTTGATAGTGGCATTATGATAACTAAGACCTGAAGTTTAAAAATGTTGTAAGGAGTGTTTTAGAGTACCTGAAAGGTTTTCTGCATACCAACAGGGGAGAAAAATAGAATTAATCATT
This sequence comes from Illadopsis cleaveri, assembly GCA_013399915.1. Taxonomy (NCBI): domain Eukaryota; kingdom Metazoa; phylum Chordata; class Aves; order Passeriformes; family Timaliidae; genus Illadopsis; species Illadopsis cleaveri. The sequence goes on along the minus strand of VXBB01017344.1, from coordinate 30,920 downwards.
CTGAAGAACATTCTTATATTAATTGTATAGAAGCAGCATGGGGATAATTTAACAATGCTCCATGAAGGGAGTAGAATGGAATTTTTTTTGTTTGTTTGTTTGTTTAGAGTTTCTTGTTTTTTAAAATCTGCTTGGTTTTAAAGTTTTATCCTAACAGGAGGAGCAGACATTAACAGTTCTGCTGTCAGCACTTGAGTATCTGATCAGGAATAGTTGCACAAATTAATAATCGGGTGATGATATATATGTTCTGAAGTGCCTAGGAACTTTCTCTGCATTAGGCTATGTTTCAGCAGTTCCCTTAAAATAATACAGAAGGGTGTCTTCCTAGAAACATTCGTGATGCATATCTATTGTTTTAATGATAAAAGACAAATCATTCTTTCAAGCCTTACTCTCTTAGGCTGCTTGTAGTCACATGTATTGTGATGCATCAGTAGTCTGACCATCACCCCAGAAGAAATTTGTGTGCATAATGAGACATCAGCTTCTGACCAGTGTTAGGAGGGTTTTTTTAATGTAGTTCACTTAAATTAAAAATGAAAATGACAGAATAGTAGCAATTAGCTATTTCAGGTATATCTGGTCTAATTTGGAAAACTTGTATAATCTCTCTGTGCCTCAGTTCCTCACTCAGAAAAGATTAGGGATCTGGTTTTATGTATTCATGCTCTCCCCTATCTCTCCCATTAAATGCAGTGCCTATCCTAAGGCAGCTGTTAAATGGGTCTCATTTAGTCTAATGGTTTAGTAATTACAACACTAACAGCACTATGCTTATATTTGAAGTCTTTCACTGATTCCTCTTGATTAGCTAAGGCCAAACATGGCTATATAGTATTGCTATCCTTTATGGGACTCTTTCTCACCCCTTATGCAAAGTCACCATACCCTACGGTGCACCCCAAACCAGCACATTGCTATCTCATAAATCTCTGCCTCTAGGATTTGAGAGAAACTGGAACAGAGGCATTGTATCTCAGGTTGACTTTCACTGTCAACAGCTGGCTATTTGTTGCAGATTAATTTTCAGAAAGCAAAGAGATATATCCTCCAGGAGATCTATTCTTAAGCCTTGCATTGGTGTATGTACATACACATAGTTTGAAAAGTATTACAAAATAATCCATGACAAAAGAAATGTCACATTTTGAAACTGCAGATGCAGAGTAAAAGGCTGCATGGACAACTGTCATCCTATTATATGAAACAGAAACATGAGATCAGATTTAAAGCAGAACTAAGAGACCCAGATGGTTGAAATCTAGTCATTGCAGTAGAAAGCTGTGATTTCAAAATTCCCTTCTGTTAGCAAGCACGTATCACTTTCAGTACACTCCCTTTACTTTACTGCTGTCCTTTAAGCCTGCCTCACTACTCCTTTGCAGTGAAACTTATCACTAACAGCCCAAATTTCTGAAATTTCATTTTCACTTCAGTACAAAGCAAAAGATGAGTTTTACCCCTCTTCCTCTCTTGGTGTAAACAGAGGTGGAACTCAAGGGCACCCCAAATATCCCCAGCACGTGATTGCAAACACTGTCTGTGTTGACACAACAAACTACCCTGCGGGGACTGTGAGAAGGAAAAGACTTTGTCCTTTAGTCACATGCATGGGACTTCACTGACTCCACACAGGGGTCAGAGACAGAAATGGCTGTCAAGTATTGCCCTTAGAGCACAGCCTTTATGGAGTGTGAGCAGTCATTGCTTTCCCCAGGCACCCAAACCCTGCTGAAGTAACTGCACAGTGCACTGGCTTCATGGATATTTTTAATTACATGGCTCGCTGTTTTGATCAGCCCAAATCCACATGTGGTTCCAATGCATGGCTTTGATGGACTGAAACTGTTATGCATCTCAGTGTGAGAGTCTATTAAAGATGGAAAAAAAGTGTTGAATTCCTACCATTCCTGCTTTCCTGATTAAATCAACAACATATGAAAATTTAAAAAATAAAATAAAAATCTTTAATTATTTAAAATTTTAAGAGAACTCCAGGAAATGTGTGTGAAGTAATTAACTTCTTTTCTCTGAAGTCAGTAAGGGCAGTAAGTTATGGTGTAAGAGAAGAGGAAGAAACATGCTGCAATTGTTGAGGTGTTACTGTTAACTCAAAGTACAAACCACACCTTAACCAGACAAAATTTACATGTTCTTCTAATAAACAGAAGACACAAGGGGAAATGAAGTTTTCTACATTTTAAAAACTGAGTACTGGGCTTGTGGTCAGGATTGCCACTATTACCATTGGATTTGAGATTCCAAGTCACACTCTTCACACTTAAATAAAACATACTTCTAAATATAGTCAAAGTTCTTCAGAAGCATTTACCGTCCTTTATCTTAGTTCATCACTGGAAAAATATGGGTTTTGTACATCCCCACCATAAGATCATGTCTGATTAACACCAGAAAAAGGAAGTAATTGGATTCAAGCACTTGAGGTAAAGGCTTGTTGGTTTAGCCTTACCTTGAATAATTTCATTATTTAGCTTAAAAATTAAAAAAAAAAAAAATCAAAACACATATGGACCTAAATATATCCTTTTCTAATCTAAGATCAAGATTAATTTATTGAATCTGTGTATCAGAAAAATCTAGATATAAGTCAGTCAGAGTAATCACTGTCAAAAATATTTTATTGAAAGAAAGAGGCATCCAAAAGACAAAGCAGCTGTTTTTAAGACTTTACTATTAACAAGCCAAAGCACTCCACTGATCTTCTCTATGACATTTCTCTAACTGGATTTTTTTGTTTGTTTGTTCATTTGTTTGTATTTTCTTTGAAACATTATTTTTAACACACATACTGAAGGAGTAAAATTGTATCCATACATAACTTTGCCTGGGATGAGAGTGATGATCTTTAGGTTTCTAACACTTGACTGAATAAGTATCGAAGGTGTTTTATGGGACTCATCCTTTTTCAGAATTTCTCTGCTGTGTTTCTAGTATCTGAAGATGGGGAAAAGCAAAGAAGAGCCAGTTTATATGCTCTGGAAAGGATCACACCAGCGAGCAAATGATAAAAACTACATTACCTGATCTCTTCAGCCCTTTGTAGAAGGGATTGTGAAATATATTGTCCAAATTTGGCAATTTTTGAAAAGGCAATAAATAATTCAGTCTTGACACCTTGAGTTCATTTTTGCACCAAAACCTGGGGTCAGATCCTTAGTGAATAAACTTTTTAATGCGAACAACGAAGCATATATGTTCCAAGCCGAAATGCCAAAACATGCCCCCCTCAAAAAAAAGAACAATTTTTATCTATTTTTGCCCCTCCAAATCCAGCTTAACATGGAAAGCTGGAATGCAAAATATTAGTATGTATGAATAAAGTGGTTGATTTCAAACTCACTTATAATCAAGTCAGTCAACTCCCTCCAGAATGACAGTCATGAGTTGTCAGTGTGTCTTGCAATTGCATTTGTGATAACTACAAATTAACTTACTTTATAAAGCCAAGTAGTGAAAAGGACAATTTCAGATACTAGGCAGGGCAAACCTTCAGATATGAAGAGTTAAACAGACAATCCTACCTGTTCAAAATGTAAGATTTATTTGTTCTTTTTTCTTTGTTCCTTATTAGTTCTGTGACTTTTTTTTTAATTTGGTGTACACTGAAAGATGCATATTAGCCAAACCACAACAATGGCAAGTAGGGTAGGATCTTTCTGGGATTTTAATTTTGTAGGTCACACTTGAACTGTGTGATTCAATTTCTTCTTTAATCTGACTTCTTCTTAAAAGATAAAAGCTCATTACAATACATAAAAATTTTTGAAACCTTTCTCTTCCATATACAAAAAGGAAAAAATAGCTCAAACAACTCTGACTTCTGAGATAGCCATGCAGAGATGTGTATCCTTAGAGATCCAAAGACCTTGGGTAAGGTTCCAGTCAGTGTTTGCTTGTTCAGAGATGTGCTTCAGCCCCTCAGTGGGAAGTGGCCCTGCAATGGGCTTTTCTGAGGGAGTGCTTTGTGAAAAGGGAAGTCCCTTGAATCAATTTCTCATTGTAGTCTCAAATCAAGACATTCTCCAGTGCTGCTCTGTCCCACTTCTCAGACCAAGCTATGCGTAGGTACCCAGGGTTTAACAAGCATTAAAATTAAGGTAAGTTTTGAAAAAAAAGAATGTAAATGGTACTGCTCTTTTGATTTTTCAGCTACTAAGATTTTCAAACTTTATTTGACCTATATTGCTTATTTCATAATTCATTGATCAATTTCTACATTTTCTACTATTAAATATGGGATGGGGGGTGAGATGATATGACAACTTTAAATGAAGTCTAAGTTTTACGTAGTCCTAATCAGACAGTCTCAGTGAATCCCTTCATCTAAGACTGTGCATTAAAACAATGAATAAAAGATTTCATTGTTTAATGGTTGAATTTACTTTCCAAATTTGGCATAATATAATTTTCAAGACCACCTGAAATTGTCTTTTTTGACAATTTTTCTATTTGTTTTTCAAAGAAAATATATGTATATAAAAAGTATTTCTTAAAAAATACTTTTTCATTTAAGAGGATATAATAAGCAGCCCCAGGAATATCTCAAAAACATCTTTATTCAAACACATGTATAGTGAGGATTTAAAATTAAATAGTTTATTTTCCAGCCACTTGAAGTAACAGCTCTTAAGTTTTATGAAACTTGTTTTAGCTATTTTCATTTTTCTTTCTCTGTTCACTTCCCAAATTCACCAGGTGGGCTTTGTACAAACAACCTCTGCAGCTGCAGTGGTGATGGGCTGACAGCTCCCGTCAGTTCTCTTCCTTTTCTCTTACTCCAAAAACCCACTACTGTAAATCAGACATTCCTGGGCACCAACAAACAGGTATTAGATGTAGTTGAAACTCAGAAATGAAAGAAAGGACATAAATGAAAGAAACGGTAAAATATGTATAGCATTTTTAACACCCATTTTTGACAGGGAGAACAATGCTTGGAAAGAATTTAGTGGGGGTTTTGGTTTTTTTGGTTGGTTGGTTGGTTGGTTTGGTTCTTTTGAATTATGGTTATTTTTTAAATGATCTAAATTGTTAATTTCTATCTCACTAGATTAACTGGACTGTCAGCAAGTATATTTGGCTAGTATGCATTTTTTCAGAGACAAAACAGCCAGAGAGTCTTACTACAAAAATTATCAGGCAATGAATTTTATTTTGCACATCTTTGACTGAATTTCAGCACCATATGTTAACTCAAACCTCTTTGTAGCACAGGATGAGGAATGCAAAGTCCTGTCTGCATATGTCTGAGAGGAAATGTTTTGTCTTTCAGCTCATCTATGCCTGCATAAATGAAAATACGTGTTCTTTGACAAGTGGTGAATCAAAAGCTTTTTATGTATGGACAGTTTTTGCATCCCCCTGGTCACTTTGGGTGTAATTATGCAGCAGCGCTTTCACTTTACCATTTTTTGTGGACTAATTAATTGTATATAAACATAAGAAATACCCTGTGGGGTCAGCCCAGCTGTCCTTCTGCTGTTCTGCCTGCAGCAGTGAGAAGAGGAGATGTTACTCAGAAATAATCCACAACTCTGGCTGCCTCCTGCAGCTCATTCCCTAAGTATTCCCCCCAGCACCTACAGCTGCTGAATTAGAGATGTGAGCTTGTGCATCCACCTCTAATACTTTTTGGGAGCTTTCCATGTACCTGCATTCCATGCATTTTCCTGGTCCTATTTGCAGCCTGCTCACAGTGTCCACCATCACAGCATCGGTGGGAGAAGGTGCACGTGCTCATTGCACACTGAGTGGAGAAGTGCTTCTCAGTCCTGTACAAAAGGTACTCCTAGGAGCAACTCACCTCGGGGAAACAGCACTGCTCTCACCTGAAATGTCTTTCTTTGACTCAGGTTGGTTGGCTTTTTTCTAAGCTTGTTCAGACTTTAAAAATCTTCCTTGTCTGCCCCTGTGTGTCCTCTCCCCTCTCCAGCTAAATGCATTTATATTGCCGCACAAATTTCATCTATTTTTGTTTCTAACACCAAAAGTTGTTGCTACTGTAAGATTTATTTTGTTCCTTTTCCTGTTCCACATCCCCTTTTGACTTGTGTTTTCCAAAAAAATCATGTTAATACTAGCCACAAGTGTTTTAACTGGCTTAGAGTTTTCCATCCTCATTTTTCCCTTTCTGCTAATTTAAATAAATTACTTACATTTCCTCGGACTGTTTTTGATTGCTCCATTCCATGGAGAAGGATGAACCACTATGTGTTGGATAGCAAACCATCAAAATTTCCTTGTTTTTATTTTATATTTTCCCTGATTTTTTTCCTCTTGCCACACACTATGCTGTTCTAGGAGCACAACTAACGGCACAGCTCACCCCTTCCCTCTCCAGACAATTAGAACTGGCTTCTTACCTGAGCACACCAAGCAGAATTTACTTTTTTTTTGTCTGCCCATGTGCATAGTGTGACTTGCATACTATAGCTGCTGCTGGTGCTACAGCTGAGATCACTCTAGAATGACACAGATAGGGAAACCTCTGCCTTATAGCATTTTGTTATGATTTTTTCATAGCACTTCATAAACAAGGGCAGCATTCCTTAAGTGGTATTTTTTCATTGCACTGTGATAAAATCACATTATAAATTAATCTGTATATGTATGTAATTTAAAGTGTATGTATATTTCTTTTTTCCAGGAAACCTCATTGCAGATTTTTTTGATGTGCTGAACATTCACACATTTTCCTCTACATGACACAGTGCCACTTATTAGCCAATTGTATTGTGAACCTTTTGATATGGCTCCAGGTGCTAATCCCTGTATACAACATGTCTGAGAATTTAAAAGCAAAAACAATCAGAGACAAGATAAATCAGTTAGTGAGTGAAAGTCTCTGAACATGGAGGCATATGAACACAGAAAGGATCAAATGTTATTTTACATTAAAGTAACCTCCGAACAAGACCCTTCAGAGAAATAGCAATGCTGTTTTGCTAAAACCAACTTTGATCAGTCTGAACCAGTTTGCTCACTGTCTTCCAAATTTAGCAAACACCTGAAATTCTCTTGCTGATACTTTTTCAAATGGCAGGATTCATCTCTTCTTATGGTTCATATCCTCCTAAACCAGGTAACACAAGTCACAGTCTAGAAATGATAGCTCTCTATGGTCAAAAGAGGCCAGATAACACATAGAAGTAGAGCTACTGGGCTTGAATCTAGTCATGGTTATGTCAGGTGGGCCCTACCTAAACCACTCGCAGTGTCAGTAGTGTCATATCTGTGGTGCTGGCTTGCAATCAAAGCTGTGCTGTCACTCAAAACCAGTGCTCTATGGCACACATTCTCTCCAGCCCTGGCACCAAGTTAGAGTGGGTTTGAATGCAAACATCCTGGGAACTGCAGGCACCATTCAATAAGACCTATCAAACATAGATCATTTCATATTTACTTTTTGTACTTTAGACACATTTTAAGCATCTAGGTGACCCTTTCCTAATATTTCACAGATGCAAAATGAAAACACCGTGTTCTAACTACATTTTCAACCAAACTTGGAACTAAAGTGTCTCAGTTTCCTCACACCGGTGGCTCAAAACCTTTGCTATGGCACGTGCTACAGTCATTCCTGTCCTGCTGATATTAAGCTTTTTCCAGCATAAGACACTGTTTTCCACAATCCTGGCAAGTGGAATGGAAGACACAAAGGGTAAGTAAAGTATTAACAGTATGCTAACCATCTCAGATGCCTAATCTGAATTTGTTAAAGCACTTTTTACAGCCCATAGAGAGAAAGAGAAACCTGCAGTAGGAGAAGTATCCAAGACAGGCAAAAGTGAATCAATTAATTTTGAGAGCTGCAAAGAGCAGCATGATTCCCAACACTGAAAGTCATATTCAGCAAAGCACAGAAATTCCTGTTCCATGCAAGAACAGAGATCCTGGTAGTGCTACTGGGCATGCAAGCCTTGCTGAGAGAGAATTCCTTTGTGTACACAGTGGAGGATCCTCTCTCTATGTAATATCATTGTAATTGCAGATGCACTTAGGCTACATAATGTTCTGTGGACCACCAAGAATGATTCAAGAGTGATTTTGTCCTGGAACAATAACCTGACAGAAGAAGAAACCAATAAATACACTGTGAAGTATATTTTGATTTACAAGTTCTTCAATACCACCAAGGAAAGGAAAGTAAGTTCTTCAGAGGTTGCACATAGTGTAAAGTGAAACAATATATTATATCAGTCAGTAGATGAGTTTGCATAATTTCTCTTTCAATACTTAAAACTGTTTACCTTCATGGAATTTCTTCTTCCTCCTCCTAGGAAAGACTGCAGGAGAAGGAAAAGATAATACATCTTAGATTACACTCTGGTTTTAATGCTAAAGTTAAGACACAACTTTTTGCAAAAGAAACAGAAGACATAATTAAGGAGAGTAACTGGACAGAATTTACTTACAAGGCACCTCCAGGTCAGGTATTTCCTACTTGTTGTTAGGACATTCAAGCATTTATAATAATGTCCCGTCTCACTTGGAGAATTTCTGAAATATCATTATTATCTTCTGCTCCTTTTTTTTGCTGTTGTTGTTTTCGTGTAGATATGTTAAGAATATGGTTCATAATACCTTGAGATATAGCAGAATTATTTGCTTTATTAGATGTGTTCAGATTCAGAAAACTCCAGAGCTGCTGAGCAAGATGTCAGTATGACCTAAACACTCTTCATTTTCCCTAACAACTAGTCTCATGAAGATTGCTTTCTGTATCACTCAATTTCAGCAATTCTTAAAAGATTAGAGATTTTAATTTCTTTTTAAGTGGGTTAGTAAGGCTTTGGTGTTAGTAGCAGATGTGCTTTCCAGTTTTCACTGTCTAAAAAGCAAAAAAGACCTATTTTTTCTCACATAATACTTCTTCATGCTTCTAGAAATAAGCCAATATAATGGGTTTGTAAAGGCAACCATCATGTTGTTATTAGGAAATCAATATAAAATAAACACAACTCTTTCTTTTTACCATTTATTTGTTGCAGTCTACATTCAGAATCTTTCGTGCATCATATATAACATTTCTTTTTTCAATTGCACCTGGGACATCAAAGCAGAAGCTCCTGAAGATATCCAGACCTTTGCCTCATACAGGTAAGGATGTTTAGGAAAATAAGTATGAAACTATGATTTTGGACCAAAGTTTTTGATTTAAAAAAACTTATATTTCCTTCTCACAGACACGTAGGAAAAGTTTTTGCATGCCAGCAATATATAAAAAATGCAAGGAAGAAAAATATTGGATGCTATATGAAAGAAATACATTTCCAACCACGAAGGAAAATAAATTTAAATACAACTGTGAGAAATTTGAGAAATAGTTCAATTGGACTGTCTTATTACAAAGCTTTCACACCTCAGACAATAGGTAAGTACTGTCTATTATTATATATTATGAAAAGTTTATTTATTGGTTACTTGATAGAAAACAAAAAAGGAAATAGGTGCGACAAAGTCATAATATTAATTCTTACTATTTAGGCATTCATCTCAGTGTGAATGTTACACAAAGATTAAACAAAATAGATTAGGGCTGAAGGTTTTAAATTTTTTTTTGTCTGATTTAATAACATTGTTTATCTATAATTTTAATTAAAAGAAAAATAAGTTAATGTGAGAAAACAATATTTAAAAGCATTATACCCTTGTTTCTCCATTTTTTTCTTTTCTATCTTTTTTAATAGTGCTGAGCAAGTGCGATTAAGAAAAGGAGTATAAATAGCCACAAGTCTCATTTATAACCTGAATTTAGGAATATGAATGTTCTCAAACATTAGTAGCATTTTAATTTATTTTTTAAGATAAAAATATCTTGGCAGTTATTTTTAATTATCAACAGTTTTGAATGATCATATAAAATTACTTTTCCTAACTTCTCTGGGAAGTTTGAATTAATCTCATGGGTAAGAAATTCACCTGAATTTTAGCAAAGATTGCAGATTCAAAATGCCTTTTAAGTCATTAACATATTGATCATCTTCCAGACCTGTAACTTGGGAATCAGTCATAGCTCAAGGGACAACAACAACAAAAATATTCTTAGTTAGATCTAACTTCTTCTAAGACATTAGAATTGTTTGCTTTACCTAAAGCTTTACTCTGCAATCAAGCCAGCGAAAATCTGACATATGACAAAAGGATGACTTCATGGCTCATGGTGTGCCCCCACCCTCAAAGGCTGCTGGAGCAAGTAGAGCAGCTGCATGGACCAGTCATGCAGCCACTCACCCTCTCTGCCTCTCTCTGGCTTTTCTCACTGGTGCCACATTGCAGATGTGTCATGCCCAGACCTCGCTGACCCTGTCTGCAGAAACACTGACCCTGTCATGCACTTCTGCCTCTGCTGGGAGGGCTTTTTCAGAAAACTCCAGCTGCAGTCCTTCCTCTCATAGCAATGCAGTCCTGAGAAGGACTGAGGATGTGTGGATACAGAGCACACACTCAGGATCAGTGCCCTAACACTTGCCATGCTAAAAAACAACTGTAGACTTGGTTATATGAATCCGAGGCCGAAATCCTAGGGACCCAAATGTCCCTTGCTTCCAATCCTGTACTTCCTCCATAGCAAGAGCTTGCTTGCTGCTTTACAGGAGAGAGAAAGAGAGATATTTCTTAAGCCCCTGCAGAAATCTTCATGTATTGAATCAGACAAATTCTCTGGGCAACAGGTTGTTCTGAGAAATTGTGAATGCCCCATCCCTGGAAGCGTTCAAGGACAGTTTCCACAGAGATTTGAGCAACCCATTCTAGTGGGAGGTGGCCCTGCCCATGGCAGGGGATTTGGTCCTTAAGGTCCCTTCCAAGCCAAACCCCTCCAAGATTCTATGAAGACTTTCTAAGCACCTCGTCCGTAACCACTCTGTGAGAGATGAAATTCCTTTTTTTTTTAAGTAATAATACCACGCCTGAGGGTAGACAAAACGCATGTATCCTACATGACATGGAGCCAGTAGCAGACTCAAGGTTTCCTCAACACCAACACAGACTCCAGAGAGGGCCGCCTTCTCCTGCCCACTCTTTCTGCCTTTCCTAGAAAGATACATGAAAAACCCCAACTACGTGCCTTTATTTTGAGACATTTACTGAACAGCAACTTCAAAGAAAATGTGTCACTCACTAGAATGTCTCCTTTGGGTGTGGCAAACTCCAAAACACTCAGCTCTGTATTTTAAGGACTAATGTACTTTTATTTGTTTTACCTCAGTTTAAGTATAAGAGCATGAGGTACAGAAGGTCTCTCTGTGCTCTTTATTTTTCAGAGAAGCTGAACCCGCCAATCAACGTCTCAGTTTCCCTTGAAAACAGAAGTATTAAAATTCACTGGAAACCTCCACCTACTATTGGTTCAGCAAGGAAAAAGTGTTTTTTGTACCAAGTGAAAATAACAGATCATAAGGTAATCAGTTTCCCTGGTAGTACACTTAGTCTGTATAACATAACTTCCATAAAAACAAGGCATCCCTCGAAATTGACAGAATTTAATTCCAAACCTTAAAGAAATCACATTGTCTTTAATGAATAATCCAACCTGTCTTTCCGGTAAAAATGAAAAATCAATACATTTTATGGAATCTTTCAGATTCAGGCTAGCATTGAAGTGAATTGGAAGTTTTTGTCTTCTATATTAAATTTGAATTGTACATTAGTATCACATAGACTGTATTTACTTTTTTTGTTATAGCAAAATAAGTATTGTCTGAAAGCTAGGAAAGATTATCAAATACCATGGGAAACAAGATTAGAATTTGAAATGCCGGTTAAGTCTGAAATCTACAAGGCGAAAGTCAGTAATAAGAAAAATCCTATGATTAGAAAATACAGGTCCAATATGTCAACACAAAATAAGGAATTAAAATATAGGAGTCAACACAGAAGAAATGTCTGTGGATTACATTGAACCACAAACTGAGTCTGAGTCAATCATTCTGTGTTCTCAGGCAAAGGTCAAATGTTATTCAAGTATATATGACCCCATGTACATGTGACCAGCATGCCACATGTAAGATGCAGGTTGTGACTAATTTGCCCGTCTAGATGCTGAGTTTCACCTAAAGTCTCATACTGTGCTTTGGGCACCACACAATATTAATAGACAGCAGAACTGGAAAAGTCCTAAAGGGAAGAGAAAGAAGTGACGTGGTGCACAACATTGTTTGTTTACAGAAGTCTGCTTCAATATTTAAAAGTGGTGGATGATTTAGAGATCCCTCTGCTTTAAACTCCATCACTCCATGTAAGGGCTTGATCTTTTGAAGTGATGTGCTTTTTTTCACAGTCACAATTAAAGATGTTTCAGGATAGTCACAAAAATAGCGGACATCCTTCAGCTGAAAAATGCAAGATTTTATTCTACCTGAGAAGCAAGTGTAGCACATGACCCACACCAAAATCTTGAAACTTGCTGTTCTATAGTTACTGTGTTCATCCTATATGTGGTGTGATAATAAATGAAAGGGGAATCAGTGTTTTCAAATTCCTAATGTCCTGCCATAAATGATATCTCCTTCCATCTTATTAGTTCCCTTCTGTCTTCATGTTCAGTTTTGAGTTTTCACACACATCAGATGAGAGTCAAATTGTATCGGGACATAAGAACTTGTCAGGAAAATCTCTTCCTACTAATTACAGATGTAAATAATTGTATTTGACATCCCTACTTTAGGTCTGCTTGAATTGCAATGCAAAATATTTTAAAACAATCCCCTAAATCTCTCTTGATAGATTGTAAATGTCTCTGCAGAGAACTATAAGTATCCATTTCATAAGCCAGCAAAAAAGTGTGCAGCACAAGTGAGGGTAAAGAAGGAGGTTTGCATAGCAAACAAGCTCTGGAGTGACTGGAGTGAACCAGTATTTATTCACGATGGTAAGTTTTGTACTTACTACTCATAACTGTTATCATGAGTTATGTTATTACCATTCAATATATTTACTTCATTATTGCCTCTTCTCTTCTCCAGGCTGTTATTGGGTCGTAATTGTACCTAGGAGTCCATGGCACATACCAGGCTCACATGGCTCTGCTGCAGGGGAAGGAGAGTCCCTAGTCTGAGTTTTACTTCCCTGATCTTTACAGAGCTGCTGTTCTGAGTTAAGTTACACCTGCCTCTTGACAGCCTTTAGGAAATAATAATGGTCAGCAGCTGGCGAGGTCTTAACACCACCATCCCTCCACGCTGCTGCCTTGCCCTGCAAAGAACAGCCCACACATCTCTAAAAATACTTTCAACTGAAGTTAGGAAGCCAAGAAATCCACAAAAGTCATAACATTCATCAAACCACATAGTCTTTAAGGACTGAGTTCAATATGTCCCTTATTATGCTGGTAGAATAATTTCTTATCTGACAGAGATAGGAAATGGTTTAGCTCTCATTTAAGTACATGTGCTCTGGCCCCAACCGTTCACTTGAGCACAAAGTAAACAAGACCCTTACAAAACTTTTCCTTCAACCTCTATGAAGAAAACACCTAACATAGGTGTGCTTACCAGGGAAACTTGTGCTTTCCATGATGAGAAAAATGTCTCCACATGCAGAAGTTTCCTGACATCAGGTTAGACAGAGGGAAAGTAGCACAATGGTGTGATGCTGTATTTATAGTGAGAAACTTGTGTCTGTGTGTCGACATGCAGAAAAAGTACAGTACTATGGGTAGTAAAACAAAACAAGTATCATTATTTAATACAACAGACCGTATTTTGGAATATGTCTTTTTGATCTTTGAGCTTCAAATACATATTTATCTGAGGACAAGAAATGTCAGACAAGACATTACTGTTTTTGAAATGGATTGAATGTAAACTCAGGTATAGAGCTTACTGAATACTGGCTGCTTACTCCATCAGATGCCTCATTGTATCCCACTGGTCTGCTGAAATATTTTTTGACCTAAATTCATTCATTTAATTTCAAAAGCATTCAACTTGTGAAATATCTGGAGAGTGAAACCTAATTGCCCCTCATGTTCATTGTGGTGAAGGAAATAACTTTTCAGGCCATAAGAGTCTTGAATTACTCTTTAGAGATTCCCCTTTCTTCTCAGTAAAGACAGGGAGAGTCTAGGACCAGTGCATGGCCTAGGAGGGGTCTGCCTGGTCTGTCTGCCTGGCATCAGGCCAGACACATCTGATGTGTTGATAGGGAAAATCAGAAGAGGTCCTCTGGGTGGGGGCATGTAGATTTACTTGCTCCCTGCCAGCCTTTCACCAGAAGATGGAAATGGATTTGAGCAGTCACCCATTCTGGTTCCAGCCTACCAAACCTTGCTTTCAGCATCTGCCAGTCTCCTTTAGCTGATTTTCAACACTGCTGCTTTCCCAGATTCCTCTACAGCTTTTGCTGAGGTTCCATAATCACAGCATGTTCCCCCCCACTTCGAAACAGTTTATGATGGACAAGGCCACCATGGCACATAAGCTGTAATATCTGCATGTGTTCAGTGCAGCATGATTTACCCTGGAACGTACTGCACATGTGGTGCAGCAATGCCCCTCCCTACTCAGGAAGGATCAGTGGTTTTTATAAAATGAATCTATGGAGTTATTCCATTGGAGGGTCAGGTGCTCAGCCAAATCTCTTTACATACCTCCTTTGATGCTGAAACAAAGTTTTCTGTCCATTTTATTCTGTATTTTGGGGAAATTATTCTATCTTCTTCTAATTGGGAACATGTATAAATGGACATTATGCAAGTAACCTGAAAAGTAAAACATCCATTCAATATTTTTATTTTGAAATGTGTTGATTTTTCTGGTGTTACAGGATCTCTTTCTACTGAAAGTCTTTTAGAACCATGCCATGACCTGCTTTCTGTTTGCTTCTCCATGACATTCTACTGTTTCATCTAGGAAATGTTCTTTAATGTTAAGAATGCATTTTAAAAAGGCATTTTAGCCTTCATTTAAAAAAAGCTGAAACATCAAAATGAAATAACATAATTCAAAACATAACTAAAATATTTGTTCTGAAATGTTCCTTTGACATGAAAAGAATTTGCTAATTTTCTCATGAGGAAAACATTAATTCTCCTTTGGAATTAGCATATGCCCTTGAAAAAAACACTCACAATTTAACCTGAACTGTGCTGTTTAGTATAGAAACTTTCTGCTAAAAAAAGAAATGTGTAATCAGCTTTATTCATATGTAGAAACTTGAAATAATTGGTCTAATTTTTAGAGCTGATGAGCATTCACAGATCACTTTGAAGTTTGTAGTAATTCAGAAGTGTTCTGCATTTTTGCAAACCAAGCCACTTGTTTTGGTTTCAAAGTTCTGTTATTTCTGTCAAACTTAAAGCATTTGCATCTGAAAAAAACCGCACCATGAAATGGTCTACCCAAAAGAATATATGTGCTTCTGTTTCTTGCTGCTTTCCAAAATGCAAGAAGAAAGCAGGAGAAGCAAACCTCTTTGTGGTTCAGCTGACGATAAGAACAGGGCTTCCTCTTCTCCTGGGTGTGTGCACGATTTAGGGTTAGCAGAATGATGCAGAAAAATTACCACAAACTAAAAAAAATTCTACTACACAGTCCAGAGGTTGTTCAGAATGAGTTTTCTGAGCCCTCATCTCAGAGAGCAAGAAGAAAATAATTTCCTTTCAATCCTTAAGTGAATAAAAGCAGTTTTGTACTTTAAAGAAGGTAAGGCATATTCTTATAAGTTTTGTCCACAAGTTTCTGAGTTTTTCTTGGTTTCATATGAAACTTGTGGAAATGAATGGGTTCAAACTCAGAACTTTTGTTCCATTCTTTTATACTTTGATTTTTAATCAGATCCTAAACCCACTGTTTAACTGGCCTCAGACCATAAACATTTTAAGAGCTGTCCTTGCCTGTTTTACTTCAAAGTACTTTGTTAAAACCAATCCAAACTAGTTGTAGTTCTAAAGCTGGATATTAAACAAAAAATAAAATTTCCCAGAAAAAAACATTTCTGAATTAACCAAATCATTGCTATTTTGGTATTTTGGGTATTTCGGAGGAAGAAATGCAAGGTACACAGCAGTAGTATTTGTTGAACAGTATAAATATGTATTGATGCCCTTTCTTAGGACTATGCCAAGCAGGGTTAAAAAGGTAAGTATAATAGAAACCAAATGCTGCTTCTTGAATCAAAGAGAATATTTTGTTTGACAAAATGCTTTTATTTTCATTTTGCCTTAAATCAGTTACAGCTGAGAAGTGCTGAAGAGGTAGGAGCAGGGGACTTATGGTGTGTGGAGATGGGAGGTAGCAGCAGTAGGAACTCAGGGGCAGCTGGAGCAGCAACAGAAGTACCAATAGCAGATTGAGAGAGGGTTTCATATCCAGAGGAATCAAGGCTGCGTGAAAATATACAGTGGCAGGACGGGCCATGCCCAGGATACAAGAACAGAATTCCAGGAAAAGGAGAGAATGGAATGAAGAAAGAGGAAGTGCTGAACAAAGAGAGCAGCAAGGCTGTGGGCTAAAAGGAGGAAGGGGAGGAAGGAACAGTCCTGAAGTCAGAATCCCTTTGCCCTAAAAAATCTCCAGGAAATGTTTCTTTAAATCTGTGACAGTTCAGGAATAGAGCAATATTTATGAGTCGATATGTAATTCATCCATTTATTAACTACCCTAGCATCTCGCATATAATTAACATTACTTTTCTCTCTTTTATGTTTTGTTGGTGGGTTTTTTTGTTTGTTTGTTTTTGGTTTGTTTTTTTTTTTTTTTTTTTTTTTTTTGTTTTTTTTTTTTTTTTTTTTTTTTTTTTTTTTTTTTTTTTTTTTTTTTTTTTTTTTTTTTTTTTTTTTTTTTTAAGAAAATACAGTGGATATCCTGCTGCTAAGCCTCACATTGTTTTGTCCTCTGGTTTTCCTTGGAGGTGTGGTGATATACGTTTGTAGAAGGTAGTGTACATTTCTGGATGGTCGTATAAATTTCTGGTGGAAGAGGGGTCAGGAAGAGAGTAAACCATACAATGGATAAAAGTCAAACACAGATTTTCTCAGATAAATTATGTTTACAAGAAGCAGTTAATTGTGCCTTTCCAGCTATTGTTCTAACAAAGTAGTGCTTGATATTATGACCTAGTGTTAGACACTGAGAGTTATAATTCTTCTTCTCTCGCAGCTCCTACCACAGTCCTCTGCAGATCCAGTCTCACACCTTACTCTCTGATGTCTCTCTGCCACTATAAATGACATTTTTTAATCCTACTCTGACAGCTGCCTCTCTATCCTCAGTGTGACTTTATCCCATGCTTTCACAGGTTCTGCATTCACAGCCACCTATATTAATCAGGCCAGAGATGAACTGCATGTCATGCTGTCCAATTTCATTTGATAATCCACAGGTGTTATGAAAGCAGTCTTTCACCCTAAGCTGGAGAGTTCACAAATTTCTTATTATTAAGAAATAAATAAAAAAGGGAAGTTGGGCTGATGGAATGAATTTCCTTTGCGGTACTATTAATACCATTAGTAGAGCAAAGTAACAGTAGTGGCCCTACACCCAACAATAATTAATGCTGCTAACTTTCTCTATGCCACTACTTTTCTGCCTGGTAACATAGCTTTCCTACTGACAGCTACCTATGGCAGCAAAGGCTTTCTTGAACTGAGAAACAAACTTGTCCAGGATAGGATGATAACTCAAGATACCTTAATGTTTGGAAGGTGCAGTATGTAAGTGGAGCCTCTGTAAAAAGTAAATTATTTCATTAATGACTAATCATTATTCCTGATTTGTACAAAAGAAGGTACCAAATTTTTGTTATAGAAAGAACACATAGGAATAATTTTTTAAGTTACAGACAGTAGCATGCCACAAGTTCTCACTTTGCTTGGAAATAATATATGTGTAGAAATCACAGGGGTTTTTATATCTATCCAGTCCTTTTAAAACTCTTGCACATTAGAAATCAGTCAGGTTAAAGAAGAGCTAGGGAAAATGTTGAGAAAAGTGTCGAGAGTTAAAAGAAAGAAAAAAATTGTTTAAACGGTTTAGAAATAGTAGATGCCTGTCTTGGAACTGGAATATACATTAGAAAGTGTTAATGTCTGATCTGTTCCTGCAGACAAGAATATTCGCGTGTCTGTATCACTGTCTTGCAGGTATAGATGCCTGGAAGTTATAACCACGCCTGTTCCACATCCTTCAGATAATATCAAAACATGGTTAGCAGATGAGACTCACCAGCAGGTAGGGTGGCTGTCTTTTTTCTCTCACCACATTGACACGCATGATATCATTTGCAGTTAGAAGGGCACAACACTGCATTTGGAACAACATGTAATTAAAAAAAAAAAAAAGGAAAAAAGGTATGTGCAGCATTTGTAGACAAGCCAGAAGAGAACAGAAAGCTTGGGGAGATTACAGGACAATGTCAATAGACAGGATGGAGAAAATCCTCAGAGGACTGAAATATCTAGTGTGTTCCAAGGTGGTTTAGCACATCCACACTCAGTGGGCCAACATTTTAAGGAGTGATCACCCTGAGTCCCTAAAGAATAGTCAGTTATGGGATGTTATACATGTAAGCATGTAGGCCAGTTATCAAGGGGAATTTTTTGTGGCGATCTGCAAGCCATTGGCTATGCAGTAGTAAATGTGCACACCCTTATAGCAGGAAGGAGGAGGCCGCTCAATGCATGCAATATAACCTACCCCAGCTGTGCCCCTGCCTCAGGACAAAGCCATATGCAGAGGTGTTTACTTTGGAAGAGCTGATGTGCTATAAATTCAGATGCTTGCTTATCTCATGCCAGATTACAAGTCTTTAGTCAACCTGGCAAAACAAAGACTAAATATTTTCAGTATTTTTGTGACTGTCATTAATGGAGCTCCTTGGCTTGCACATTCAGTGTTTCTTGTTGCTGTCATTGTGTCATTGAATTGCAGGAAAAAATGTGCTAGTCAGGCAGTAGTTTAGATCTGTGTAACTCCAGAGAAGCTACACAGCGAACTGTGTACTAGAAGGCACAGTAAGATTGGTTTTTATCTGGTTATGAAACACATGAGAAGGCACAGATTATGTGCCCAAATTATGGTGTTTTTTTGTGGAATACACCATTGAAATAGAAAACTGTAAGGAGGATTTTCTCTGCTCCGTGTGCTCAAAATATTTGTTCAGAGCCTCTGCAGGATTTCTGTTAATTCTACACTATCCTGCCATATTATTGTACTTACACTGCAGTATCAAAATATCTTCTAGTAGTGCATTCAGCAATTTAGCTAGTAATTCCCAGTGTGTTCCCTTATGCTGCCTTCTTTCTTAATAGAAAGATGTATGCCTTCCAATATTGTGTTTTGGGTTTTTTTTAATAATATATCTATGTGATTGCAAACTTTGACAGAAATGACAAATCATCTCAATCCAAGAATCATAATTTGAGTAGTGAGGCAAGAGGAATGGGTTGTTTTGTTTAATTTTATCTTCTCAAAATTTATGGGGAAAATTACGTGCATATTCTATATAATCAAATGACAAATAAAAAGACTGAAGTGTTTTGAACTTGCACCTGGAGTTCATTCCACAAGCCTTGGGATGGCTCCCAGAGCAGATTGTGCTCCTCTTCTTCACTATACTCATCTTCTCAGAAAAGTTCAAGAGCTCCAGAACTGGCCTGAGGCCAAGTCTCTTATTCTCAAGATTCAGAATAATTTCTATGACACTTCTGGTCAATATAATTTGACCAAATTTGATGGTAAAGGTGTCATATTGACCCTGAGCTCTGTTGATTAAAGAGTATAGTTATCACTTCTACTGTGCAAAAGTCCTTCTCACCCATTTTTACCAGTAACTGTGAGCAAATTAACTGATAATACCCATTGTGACTATGAATATGGGCTGGCAGAATACAGAATAATCACCATCAGGTTTATATTCTGCATATCCCTTCACATTAGAGCTGTGTAAACTGCTATGTAGGAGCCTTTGTATTCAATATATATTCACCATGAAAACTATATTTAATGTTAGTGACAGAGAAAGAAGTGGTTTCCCTTCCCGAAACCGTTACAAAAGCTGAATAAACCTTTGACAGAAGACTTCAGCACAGCTGGGTAGTTACTGGCTATGTGATAGCAACAAATTACTGAGACGACACTGTGAACTTCTGATTCAAGTGATTATTGGTGGCACAATGGTCATTTCATCCTGGAGAGTGCCAAGTCATAAAATTAAGGCTCAGAACAACCAAGCAAATTTGCCTGTGAGCAACGTGTATGTATTGCCAAAGTAATTCATATAATCTTTGTATTCCAGTTGCAACAGAGTAAGTCATCTGTACCAATCCCAGATATATACCAAATAAATTGAGTGCTTGTAAAAATATACTGAATTTTGAATACCAATAAATGCAGATTTTGTGCATAATGTAATTTTTCTCCAACAGCAACATACGTCAATGCAAACAGAAATCCACTCAGAGGTTACTCTGGGAACACCAGAAGAGAACAGAGATGAGAACATTCAACTACAGAAATGTTTGAAGGAATTCATGTTAGAAGATCTATAGAGATGATATGCCTTTTTTATCTGCTGACAAGCGTACCTTTCCATGAGGTGGACAATATTCTAACAGACCAAAGAACAGCTAATATGGGAGTTTTCTGAGCCAAAAAACTTGAAGTACTTTGTGCTCTGACAACATGCAACTCTTAAAATTAGCTTTGGATCACAAACATAAAGCAGTATCTTACAGCTTGAGTCTAAAAAACCTGATCTTCAGCCCAGTAAAATTAGAGCATCTCCAAAAATATGAGCCAATATTGAGGGCCACTTGGGTTAAAATGATATTAGAGTTAGTGTTTCATAATGCTACAATAGCTTCCAAGTACTGTCTGATAGATCAAGACCTTTTGAAGACCAGCTGTTCATACAAATCTCATACTAGCTATTCAACATTTGATTGAAGTGGTCATGAGAAATGATGGAAACAGCAATAAAATGTCACAAATGTTCTCTAAAAAAAAAGCCCCTTTCTGAGTCACTGAATTGTATAAGAACAGAAAGAAAAGATATGTGTGAAGACAAGGTCTTTTAATGTTGTGGACTCCGCAGTTAGTAAAATAAGTAAAACAAGAGAACTTCAGATGAGGTAAAGAAAAAAGTTTTCTGCTGTATTGTGATTGTTTAAATAAGTTTAACTCAGAGAAGTTAAAGTTCAGAACTGACCAATTTTTGCTATTTATTTTCCCTTGTCCTTTTAAAGAATCTTTCCCTCTGATCCCATGAGGTGATGAGCTATGCTAGTCCATTTTCAGGTACACAATCAGGGCAGATTATTCTAACTCTTAGTTGGGACAGTTTATTTGACTAGAAGAGAATGAATTGATTTTGCAAGGAAGACATTTCTTTTTTGAAGGCAGGAAATACAACTCAATGATGGACAAAATTTTCTGGAAGGTTTGGATGATACCTATAAATTACTTACTTTCATTATTGGTAATATTTTTCCATGCCACAAAAATATTTATAGGAAGAAACAACAATATAAAAATTTTGTGCTTTAGAAACATAAAGTTTCTAAGATACACTTTGGTGCTTAGTCTTCACCTAAATATGCTTTTGTTTTGGTAAAAGGTCCACAATGGAGAAGATTGCACTATTTGTCCTTTACTATTAATGGCTGGTGACAAGTGGAAAGTTCAATCTAGAAATTATTCAATCTGAACAACAAAACAACTAAAAATTATATCACTATAAGATCAGGTTAATGACCTCAAAAAGAGCAATCAGCTATAGTAGGTAATGTTACATTTCCTCTTGCATTGTACTTTTCACAGAAGGTAAGGGTGCCCTTACCTTTCAACATCAGTGCACTCCCCTCCATGCCTGTGTCTGACGCTCACACAAATCATTAGGGAGAAGGTAAATTGTAGATACCAGGTACTGAGTCAAGTTTCAGTGAGACAACTCCTGTAATATCTCCTCTATCTTGAGCGTTGGGAGGAAAATCCTCAGTCAACGTAATAACTTTTCTTTTGGATAATCTGACACCACCTCTGTTTATCCCATCATCCAACGTTCAGACCTGTTTTCTCAAAAAGATGGGAAAGAATTCCTACTTTCTGATGGAAATCATTACAGGAGGCATTTAGAAAGCATCATGAACTTATAGATTCCTTTCTTGGTGAGGATATAGAATGGATAAAATGAAAAAATCACAATATAAGTGAGGTAAGAGGGGTAGAGGAGAATTACACTGGCCACTCACATCTGGAGCACAGACTTCATAGAGTGAAATCAGGCCACAGTGAATATTATATTATTCCTTAAAATATATATATTCATACATATATTTTATATAGTTTTGGCTTGCAGTGCTTGAAGCCCTAAAGCAGTGCCAGGATTTAAAATAAAGCAGAGAACATACAAATTAAAGGAATTTTATTATTTTATCTGAAAATAGAAGAATTAAATAGAATTCTTTCAGATTAAAATTGCTTTTCTTACAACAGGCCTTGGTCAATACACAGAGCTTGCTCGGACGAACATGACAGCCTCCAGAGACACATTACATAAAACATTATGATAATATCAGTTGTATTGAAAATTAACCCTTAAGTGCAAATATGATAAAACAAAATTCAGAATCTGGAACCTTCCAAGAAATATTTGACCAATGTATTCACAAAATGGTATGATTTCTCCTTAAAATAAAATATTGTTCTAAACCTATCCAACACCTCTTCTCCAATAGTGGATTAATCTGCAATACATACAAAAAGAAAAGTAATGCTCTAAGAGCAAAATTATACCATGATCAGTATGGCATTGAACACCTCAGTCTATACAAAATTCTCAGCAAGTTTGCTGACAACACCAAGAGAAGTGGCATAGTCGACACATCTGAGGGACAGGGTGTCATCCAGAAGGGCTTGGTAAAGCTGTAGCACCTGGCCCATGGGAATGTCATGAGGCTTAAGAAGGGCAACTACAGCGTGCGACACCTGGGTCAGGGCAACGCCTGTATCAACACAGGCTGGGGAATGAACAGAGAGAGCAGTCCTGCTGAGAAGGGCTTAGGAGTGCTGATGGATTGGGAGGATGAGAGGCTGGACGTGATCCATCAATCTGCACTTACAGCCCAAATGTGTGCTGAGCTGCATCCAAACCAGCATGGACAGAAGGGCACAGGATGTGATTTCTCCCCCTCTACACCATTCCTGTGAGACTCTACCTGAAGTCCTGTGTCCACTTCTGGAGTCCTCAGCACAGGAAAGACAGAGACCTATTGGAAGCAGGCCCAGATGAGAGCCACCAAGATGATCAGGGAGCTGAAGAACCTCTACTAAGATGACAAGATGAGAGGGTTTGAGTTCTTCAACCTGGAGAAGAGATGATTTCATGGAGACCTTATAGCACTTTCCAGTACCTAAAGGGGGCTGATCAGAGAGCTGAGGAGGGACTGTTTACAAGAGCATGTAGTGGTAGGAATGGAGGGGGAATGGAGGTAGATTTAGATTAGCTATTAGGAAGAAATTCTTTACTGTGAGCATGGTGGGGCAGTGGAACAGGTTGCCCAGAGAGGTTGTGGATGCCTCATCCCTCGTGGTGTTCAGGCCCAGGTGGGGTGAGGCTTTGACCAACCTGATCTAGTGGAATGTATCCTCATCCATGCTGGGGGGTTAGTAGATGGTCTTTAAGGGTCCCTTCCAATCCAAAAGATTCTATGCTTCTCCAAAAATCCTAACCCAGCTTGGCTTGCTTTCTCCTGTCAATGAAGCTCTTGCCTTTACCTTACTGGTGAATGACACTCCTGTGTATACGATTTCACCTTCTGGTACTGAAGTGGGGCCTGATGAGACACTGGGCAGTGCATTGCACATAGATTGCTCTTCATCTCCATTTATGCATGCACAGAGTCAAAATCCCTTTGCTGAGGTCATAAAATCCAGCAATATGTCATTGCTGTCTGGTTTTATGCTTTCAACTCCAAGTCCCCACTTCAGTCAGGTACATAAAGCACTCAGGAACTCAGGGATAGGAGTATTATTTAGTGTTTGTGTTTCTTCCTGAATGTCAGTGACCATGTAGATATCAGACATACCTTACTGAAGGTCCTGAAGGAAAAACAGCCCATTCTCTTTGCTTTTAAAGGAGAATAGTTTCAAGAGAATGATGGGAGTCAGCAAAGCAACTTTCAGCCTTGGGACTCAGCATGAAGGCTGGTCTAGTTGCCCAACACTGCTACCTGCTGTACAAACAACCTATTTCCAGTCAGAAATGTTCCTCAGGTTTTCAAACTGGTTTAATTTGGAGCAAGTCCATTGTTTTGACTGCACTGAGAGAATTAAATAAATACACATCCTGCTCTAACTTGAACACCTGGCCATTATTAGGGACAAGACACACTACAAGATACAAGATCCTAGGTTTTTGCTTCCTCAGGTTTGGGTATCTAATCAAACAGAACTGGTGACAGCACTGGGATATTGAGAGATCTTCTGCAATCTCAGTCTAGAACAGGTGTCCAAGATAGGATGACCACCTCTTTCTTACTAAACACTAGATGATCAGACTCAGAGTACATGCCCATGTATACTCTTGATCTAGTTTTTCTGCCTTTCCCTGCCCTAGTGAAAGGAGATATTTTGGCCATAGAAGAGCTTGGCAGTTAGAGCCTTTGCATTTGAGAGTCTTCCCAGCACCATTAAAGATGTCATAGGTTGTATCTCATAATGTTTCAGACCAACACTATTTAAGCCAGCAATAGCACTTGATCAGAAACACCTTTGTTCAAGAGCAAGGGCAGAGAAACTTGGGCCACAGTGTTTAGACGGAAGCCTGGGTTCACAATTTTATTCTTTTCACTATCAAGTAGAGAAGCTGGAGGACGCAATACTCAAATGTAGAGCACAGTAATGTGTGAGTGTGTGTACGTGGATACATACATACATTCTTTGGCCATCCAAGGAAATGCTATTTGTATGGAAAATGGAACCAATATTCCTCAGGGCTAAGTGTATGGTGCATGTGGTGTGTGGTTCTTAGCATACTGCCCTGTATTTTTCCATTGCAGACATGCAGGTTATCTGCTGGCATTTGATTAGCCAGTGCCAGCTGACTGAAAAAAATTGGTCTACTTATATTGAAAGGAACCAGATGGCTCCTACAAAATAACTTTAAAGATAAAGATGACATTAGGAGATAAAAATGCTTTGGAGACTGATGCAGCACAGGGTTGTGCTTAGAGTTACATTACTGCATCTTGTCAGAATATATACATCGGCCTATTTTTGGTAATCTCAGAAAAAATTCCAGGTCACAGCTTTGAATGCCAATTGCATATAAAGCCTGTCACCATGCTCTGGCTCGCCTGAAACTTGGCAGGTGATCAAACCCCTACCCGCTGGATAAACAGAGAATATGATTTTGGTATTTAGTTCAGAAAGACACTTGGAGTGACACAGAACCAGCAAAGCAATTGACATCTTTGAGTAAAAACTACCGTAGCTTTACTCAACTTTCCTCTTAATATTCCCTAATTTTGTAAAAGTTTCTAAAGTAACCATGATCATATGTATCTAGCTCCAGTGAAATCAAAACATGCAAGGATTAAAAAATACAACATGTAATAGATAGTGTCATATATGAAATATATGGTTTAGAAAACTTGTGTATTAGAAATATATTGTGTAAAATGATTTAAGAAATTGGTAACCCTGATTGTGATTACCCCAGAAAGCACAGGAGTGTCCTGCACAGAAACTTCCTTATCAGATCCATTCTTCTTGGAACAATAAGCCTGGCCAAGGAACACTTACACCCGAAAAGATGTGGCTGGACAGGAGATGGCCCATGATCACCGCCTCCTATCGGCCATCAACACCTGATACAAATCTGGAGCCAAGGAACATGGCAATCAAGGATTCCAGGAAATCTATACACCGGCTTGGGCTTTGTCAGGAAACCCTTTCAGAACATGAATAGAGAGTGGCAAATCGAACTTACGTATGAACACTACATTGAAACATACAATGGACTTACCTGAGGACACAAGAAACCCTATAAAACCCAGACCCTGGAGACTGTACGGTGTGGATAGGGCGGACCAGTCTCTCGGAGGCTGTCCTCTACCATCCGCACCAGTGTTGGCTCTTTTATTGTGGCTTTTTAAATTGGTTATGGGATTGTTTTAATAAATTGTTTGTTATTAATCTCTGATTTCGATTTCATTTATAACAGATAGGCAAAGCAAGACATTAACAAAGAAGGAAAAAATAGATGAAAGTGGAGAGAAAGAATGAAAAGAATTAGTATTCTAGACCGTACAGCACTGTTATTATGTTTTCATTAACTCACAAAATTAGTTTGGATTTAGCAAGTTGTCAATTTGCATTCATAAAGATGAAAAATAATTGCATTCTAAAGCTTGTTTTGCCTTCTGACTGTCATTTGGTTTTTTAACCAATGACAAAAATGAGAAATAGGGTGATTATGTAAATATTCTGGACCACAATAGCTAACAAATATTCATTTCATCCTTGATTTTGTGCAAAAGACTTCTATGCGGGGAAACCTTTCTCCAGTTTTTGAACTACTTGCTACAGGCTGTTGAAAATGTACATGAACTCAAAAGGAAACTTGACAAAACCATGAAAAAATATCTATCAATGGCTTGTTAGATACAATGTCAACTCTTCTGACTCTTGGTTATTTGTTCGAAAATTGCAAGACACAGGAAGAATACTGCTGTCCTCTTGTTGCTTTCCCCCCAGGCTCCTGCTACAGGCACTACTTGAGAGAAAATGGATCACTGGTCAAGGTCAGACCTATCTTTGGAGCAGCTGGAGGAATGGTGGAGGCAACGTATATGTTTCCAGATGGAGGGATTAATGAGCTCACTGCTAATGTTGAAACCAAGTGTGCAACCTCTGTCTTCAGGAGAACAGCAAAACTTGCCACTCAGCTTACTCCTAAACCCAAAAAACAGCAGAACCCTGCGGCTTCATAAAATCTCCCACTTCATCACAGAATCACAGAATCACAGAATTTCTAGGTTGGAAGAGACCTTCAAGATCATCGAGTCCAACCCATGCTCCAACACCTGAACTAGATTA
>VXBB01017342.1:297692-308553 GCA_013399915.1 Illadopsis cleaveri | reverse complement strand
TTAATATCTTTCTGAGTTTATGATCCCCGCAGTGTTTTTTGACATTTCGTTTCTTAATTAAGCTGCTGTTATTTAGATGCACGAGCAGATGGCACCTGTTGAACCCTCTCCTCTTAGTACTGGGGGTGTGAGCCTCCAGTTCAGCAAGGCCCTTGAACCAATGTTCAGCTGAAGTACACACTTTTTCTTCAAAACCAGCCCTCAACTTTGTTAAGATGTGCTGAAGGTGAGAGTGCCAGCCTGTCTTTTATGGCATTAAATACCCTCCAAAAGGAGAAGTGGGGGGGCAGCTCTGACTCAGAGAGGAGATCCCACCAGCATGCAAGCAATGGGAAAACTCAGTCCTCTGGCTTTGTGCTCTGTTTCCCCCAAATATTGGTGAAGCCGTGCCTTTCATAGGAAGAGCACGACCCATTGAGAAGCAAAAGCACCATGCAGACCTAGTCACAAATTGTTCTACAATTGGAGCTCCAAGAGCCATGCCTGAACCATCTTGTGCCTAGAGGCCAGAATGAGGTCAGAAATTACTGTTTATGACCTCATTACCTAGAGGTAATGAGGTCAGAAACTCATTACTAGTACTTAACTAGATTTGTAGTCAATGTGAGTTCCTTGCTATCATGCTCTGACCTAGAGGCCATGATTTCTCACTTGTTTCTGCTTCCCTCCATGGAGAGGTGTTTCCCCCAACCCTCATGCCCCACCAGAAGCAGCTTGTACCCCATACAGCTCTGCAGTGGGGTAGATCAAAGGTGGCTAGACTGTGACACCATCCCCTGCTCCTCTGGGGCAACAATACCAACCCCTGTGATGATATTCCCATGATGCCAGTGGTGGGCCCAGCCAACTCCCTTCAGTGATGCAACCCAAGCACCCTGGGGAAGGTCACCTCATGTTGGCCTGACCAGTCCCATCCATCTCCCCAGCAACCTCAGGCTCCACAGGCGGCTTGAACAGAAAACATCACTTTTATTGTTCACGATCAGTTTTACAAAAGAAATGTCCCAACACAGGTGCGTGTCAGGGGCCCTTTTCATGAACGTGCATTAGAGAAAGCGCGCAAGCGAGCGAGGGAGAGGGGCAGCTCCTCAGGGTGCATGAAGGTCACAGCGTTCCCACTTGGCACAAGGGCTGCTCCCCATCCCTGCTGTGTCATCCCCAGTGGGCTGAGCCACCCCAGCACTGGCAGAGACCCTGGGGTGGGGGGAATGGGGGGTGGCAGGGGTGTCCCTTCTGCAAGCTTTGTCTCTCCCAGGGGTGGGGGCAGTTGTCACCCAAAGTGGGACTTGGGGTAGGGGGGAACACTGGAAGCTGAACACTGCATTGAGCAACCATGAGAGCCCCAAAATAACCCTCCCACCCCCAGACACACACACATNCCTTACAGCCTGCACCAAACTCCTCAGTGGCTGCCACCCTCGGATGCTCACTGCTGCAGGACAGCACACCAAAAAACTCCAAAAGGGACTGCAAGGAGTAGAAGAAAAACAGGGATGCATCAGCCTTTCCCTCTTCCTCATAAGAGAAGGGCTCACTGTTGATCCTGTCCCCCTAAAGCCTTGCTCAGGGGGTGCTGGGACTGTCACAGTTTGGGTGTTTATGTCTCCGCATTGCTGGAGATGAAGACACAAGGGAAGCACCTAGGTCACTAGCATTCCCATTCCCTTACCNTGTGCACATACACACACTCACACATCAAGATGTTGGTGACACCGCAGTGTGGAAACAGCACATTCTCAGGCACTCCACAGGTAAAACACCAGCCTGCTCTTTCAGCCTCCCAGTTTCAAGGCCAGTGGCAGCCCTGTTCCTGGCAAGGAGGAGCTAAAGAAGGGGATCTAGGTGCAACCAAGGGCAGTAGCCCAATCCAGTACCAAAAGACTGGGGGATGGATGGCAGGGCTCCTCTGACTGCCACCATCCTCTGTCTCTTTTTTCTTGCTTTTGCTCCCTTCAATGGCAGTCCTGCACTCTTTCCCCCTTGGCCAACGCTGGGGGAGATGCTTTGCCTCTGTCCCCCCATTCCCTTGGTGACTGACCCATCCCCCAGCTTGGAGGTGGTGGGGAGAGCTCTCTTCCCTCTGCCTCAAAAGCCTGGCTCCCCTTGGGCAGCCCTGCCCAAACAGGCAGCAGAGGCAGGGAAAGGGATGCAGGTGGATAAGTACTGTGCTACTGACTCTGCCATTCTCCCTCAGCCTCCTGGGGCCACACTTGAAAAAGCAGAGCAACAGGAGAAGGATGGGGCTGGATATGAGATCCTGGAATGCAGGCTTATAAAACCAGACAGTGAGGTTGCTAGAAATAAATAAGGAGAAGAGATGTGTTCAGGTGATGCCTGCACCCTGGCATCCCACTGAGGCTGGAATGCACTCAAAGTAGATGGAGTTCTCCTTCCCACTCTGTTAGGTCTTGCAAGGTGAGGACCCTCACCATACCAAGGACAACTGCAGGTACGAGTTCCATCCAAAACAGAACTGAGACAAGATGAGACTCAGGAGCCAGCCTGCCAGCAATGAGGACAAGCCACAGCACCAGCACAAGGACAACAGGGAGGCTTCCAGGGGCCCCTCTCCCTCCTGGGACACCAGCACAGGGGGCTCAAGCATTGCCCCAGCAAGGCTTACTGGTCTGGAAGGGGAGAAAGGGGCTCCCTGCTTCAGGGCTGCCACCAGGCCCCTTGGCACTGGGGACAGGGCTGGGGACCACTCATGCCTTTCTCCCTTCCTCGCAGGCAGCAAAGCCTGCCTTGCTGGCACCTCCAAAGACCTCCACCACCTGGTCATCCCACTGGATCACATTCCCTTGGAGGTGGGAGGTGCAGTTAGCCAAGCCCAGGATCTCTGCTGGCGCCAGCATGTGGTCCCACACACCAAACTGCGCCAGTTCTCCCACGAAGGCCTGTGTGGCATCAAAGCGGCCCCCCAGGGTGTCCTGGGAAAGAGCAGGAGAGGTCATTGGACAGGGATGAAGAGAAGTAACATGCATCCAGTGGGAAATCCAGGGGGAGAGGGAGAAGTCTGGGGAGAAGCAGAGCAAGGTGCTTGATGGCAAGGAGGGGAGGGGATGAATGCATGGAAGAGATTCAAGACAAGGCAGGGAGGCCAAAGGGATAGGCAGAGGGAAGAGAAGACAGTGAGGACACATGGCGAGCCTGGAGGCTGGATGAACAGGCAGGAGAGCCAACTGTCCTGGTGAGTGCTCCTGCCCACGCTGCCCCATCCCCTTGTCCCATTTGGGGGCTTTTCCCCACAGCCAGTTCCCACCAGAGCAATGCTAACTGGCAGCTCTTGGTGTCAAACTGGTACTTACCTGCTCTTGACCCAGGATGATGATGCCCTGGGGCCTGATGGAATGCCAGGAGGCCAGGTTCTCACCGGCACCCCGCTGTTCACCATCCTGGTATGCTGACCACTTCCCATCCCGGGTGGTCCATGCCACGCAGATGTGGTGCCAGGCCTTGTCCTTCAGACTCAGTGGCAGCTGGGCAACCTTTGAGAGAAGAGACAAATCCCGGTGCTCGGTAGGACTGCTGGGGAACGTCAGAGTTTCCCCAGCCCCTCACAGAGCAAGTAGTGCACCCCTGTGGTGGTGGTGGTGGCATCCCAAAATCTACAGACATCCAGATGTGCTGCTTTTCCCTCTCAAAACTCACCCCAATGAGCCATCCTCCCAATCCTCCTGCCTCCCACTATAAACCGAGGGCCCCTTCCTCCCAACTCCCCACACCAGTGCCACCAGGAATATAATTTCCTAGGGGGATTGAAGCAGGGAAGATGAGGGTAGGATTTTCTCTCCTGCCCCTCCTGCAACTGGGCTGACCTTGTCATTGATGAGCAGTTCCAGGGGGTTAGAGCCCCACTCCAACAGCACAATCTCGTTGGCTTGGCTCGGGACAGAGTAGGAGAATGGGGTGCCAATGCCTGCCAGGGCCTTGGACTTCAGCCACATGCAGATGGTGAAGGCATACAGCTCCGGCAAACTCTTCTTCACACGGGCATACATGTAGTTGTTCTGCACCGGGATGGTCACCTTGAAGGCATCAGGAGGGCTGTAGCCCAAAGGTCCTACATATCAAGGATGGGGAGGAGAGAGGAAGGTCAGCACCTGTAACTGGGATAAGGGTGACCTGTCCTGGGGCTCTCCTGGTGATGTACCTCAGGGTAGGAACCCTCCGTCCCACCTGCATCCCCACTGGGCAGGGCTCACCGTGCTCCAGCTCTGTCACCCGGTTCTGGAGGGAGTTCAGCTCCTTCTCAATGTTGTGCTGCTGCTGGCTGCGGTCAGTGCTGGCAGCCTGGCGCTCCTTCTGCAGGGTCAGGATCTTGGAAAGGAGCTGCTCCTCCAGCTGTTCCATCTTGGTGTGAAGGGCATCACGGGCAAGTGCCGGGGCAGTGGGTGCTGAGCCATTGGTGCGGGCTGGCAGCTCCTGCTGCATTTGGCGGCAGCCACAGTGGTGGGAATAGGAGGCACAAAAGAGAAAATGCAGCACAGTGTCACTGTAAGAGTTTAAATAAGGACATGTCCAGCCTGCAGCACTACCGATGGTGCTGGGGTGACAGTCCCTTATCCACACCGGGGTCTTCTCCAAGAGCCTCCAGCTGACTTTGTACCTCCCCTCTCAGAGCCCCCATTGAGCTCATTACTGCAAAACGAACCTTGGCTGCTCTTAATGACTTTCTGCTGCTTCAGAGACAGAGCAAGGATGGGATGTTTGCTCTGCTCCTGCAGGCAGCCTCCCACGATAAGGAAATGATGCGGGCAGAACCTTAGAGCTCCTGGCCACTCCTGCTGCTCATGAAGCTGCTTACCTATAGCCAGCACACTGACATCACTTAATGGGGCTGTAATCCTCTTGGCTGAGCTCAGCTGGTGTGCAGGGGTGTGTGCACGTGTGTCAGGTAGCTCTTCATAAGCCAACCGCTCCCAGGCCACCAGGATGTCAGGGAGAAGTGGGACTGGTGCCAGGCTGTCATCTAGCTCTGGTCCTCAAGGCATGAGCCATCACCTCGGGACATCAAGCCTGTCTTGTCCCATTAGGGTTAACACTCAGACCAAAACTCTTGCCATGGCAAATCCAACATGGCAGCTGCTGAAGATGCTCCCAGCTACTACTGCACTCTGCAAAGACCCCAGACTCACCTTACTGAAAGACCCCATCCCAGTTGGAAGAAAACCAGTCTGGAAGGGAGAAAGTGACCCTTTGCCATGCTCCTGGAGTTTCTCTGTGAATAGGAGCCCTCCTCTTTCCCCGTGTCCTTAGTGCATTAGTATCTCTGCCATGGGCTCTGAAAGATGACAACCACCTTCTCTGTGTTGCCAGACCATCCCAGGAGTGTGGAAGCAGCCATGGAGACTCTTGCCTTGGCTCCTCTGGCACCAAAGGATCTGCATGGCTGCTTCAGCCCTGGACATTCACATGGCTTATGCTGGCAGGACATGGGGGATACCATCCCTATCGATCTGAACAGCCTCCCTCCTGCCTCAGAGCTAGCATGGGGGAAGTCAGCACGCTCACCTGTGGTTCTGGCTTTTTCTTCTTTCTTACATCCAGCTTCTGCAGGCTGGACAGGATCTGATAATCACGCACACAAAACTTAAGGGGAGGGATGCCTGCCCATGTGACCCCTAATCTTTGCTATCCATCATGAACAACAGAGGGGAGGGGACGGCTGGAAGAAAGTCAGGTTTGGCTCAGCAGGGTGCAGCCTTGGCTGATGAGAACAGCAGGGAGAGGAAAAGTGAAAAGATGGTGTTGGTATGAGCACAAATGTACCCACTCTGGGCAACAACATGCTCAGGCTACAAATAAAATAGAAGCTGTGATGCCCCAAGGTCTGCAAGAGCTACCAGCAGGGTTTGACAGCGCAAACCCACAGGTTCTGTGAGCAAAACCAACCTGGAAAAGAAAAACCCAGCAAGAAAAGAGAGGTTGTTCTGACCAAATGCCAGCCCTGACCAAATGCCAGCTCTCACTGCCAGCTTGCTCTGGGCAGCACTAAGGATGCTCTTGCAGTGAGAGCAAAACCTCTCTGGTAAGGGAAAAGTGCCCAGCAAAGAGCATCCTACCTTTGGTCTTTGCAAAATTGAAGGATTAGCCAATGGAAAAGGCGCTTTAACTTTTTTTTTTTAAGGGGTCTTGGGGATCCACTGGCTGAAAGGCAGGGTAGAGATGGCAGGAGGGAAGGGAAATGGAAAGGTTAATCTTCATACTCCTGGCAGAGATAATTCCCACCTGGAGCTCTCTGCATTTGTACCCAAGCTGAGCTGGCTGCATTGGCAGGAGGCAGTACAGGTGAGATGGGGTTGCCTTTGCCTCTGTGGCCACATCCCCTGGGTTCCAAGCACTTTTCTCATCCTTTCAGGCTGCCTGGCTACAGCAGAGGCTGGCACGCTCCTGTCTGCCATGCTTTGATTGCTCGAGCTGCGGGTTTAGAGCCTACATCCCTGCTTTCATGCATGGCTCCATCTGTTAATGATGAAAAAAGAAAAAGCTGGGAGATTTTGTCACTCTCACTAGCTTCCGATAGCCTGCCGTACACTATTCAGTAGTGACTGACTAGTTTTTTTGACCTTCCTTTTCCTCCTGCTTTTCTCTCTGCTGCTATTTTCTTCCCTCTGTAACTTTTCTCCCTATGGCTTTTTCATTTCTCTGGCTTTGGAGCATCTCTTCCTGGTGCTTCTCTTCATGCACACACTCTGTGTCTCTCCCCTTTCATTCACTTTCTTCCCCCTGCTGAGTTTCTCCCCATCCAGCCTTCTCTCCAGCTCTTGCTGGTCCTTCCAAGTTGGCAGCCAGGGCACCTACAGCCGGAGCCACATGGCTGACTGAACCATTGCTGACCCCATGTTCCTTCTGGAATGGGATTGCAGCCAGTGCCCTCATCTGGCAGCGTTTCAGGGCCATTCCAGCAAACATCATCCGTATCCCCACAGCCAGACAATGACTGGACAGGAGACTGGACTCCCCATTCTCACTGTGCAGCCGAGGTGTGCTGGATGATCCCCCTGATGCCAGACTGGGCTGCATCCCTGATCCTTATCTCTGAGCTGCCGCTCAAGCATCTTTCTCACAAGACAAATTATTTGCAAAATTATTAATGGTTGATGTGCAGCTGTTATTAACTGGTGACCTTTGGGGAAGGAAAGGAGGGGAAGTGCCTTCTCCCTGGCTCTTCAGCAGGCACCCAGCTTCCCATCTGTCGCTGCACAGGCAGCAGGGGAGTGGGCAGTGGGTGTGGGGGAGGCTCGTTCCACACTTTTTGGCCACCAGAACTGGCAAAAAAGATTGAAANTCCCCCTAAAGCCTTGCTCAGGGGGTGCTGGGACTGTCACAGTTTGGGTGTTTATGTCTCCGCATTGCTGGAGATGAAGACACAAGGGAAGCACCTAGGTCACTAGCATTCCCATTCCCTTACCCAAGGGTTTCCTGCCATCAGCCAGGTCACCAGCCACAATGGCACAGCCATGAACCAGCTGAGGAGCAAACAAGCCGTTGCAATTCCATCAGATCCCCCATGGAGCCCATCAGGCTGTCCCCTCTCCTGCTCCACTCTCCTGCAAGGGATGATGGGGAGAAGGGGGACATCTGCATCTCTGCACAGCCCAGGCAGCCAAGGCAATTCTCTCCCCGATCCCTTTCCATTTGCAGCAATGACTAAAAGCATGGAAAAAGAGCACCTGAGTCCCTCAGCTCTGTGTTCCAAGATGCAGCAGAGTGTACAGACATGAGCACGTGCTGAGAGAAAGGGGGAACCTCAAAACCAGGATGAAAAAGCCTAACTAGGCTGTTGTGCATGAGAAAGGGATGGTCAGTGCCTCGGGTGGCGGTCAGTGCCTCGGATGGCATTAGGAAGAGGTGAGGGAAGATGTGTGAATGCTGTGCTGATACTAGCCCAGTCCCACACAAATGGCAAGGGACAAAGAGCGAGACCACAGGGGCCATCCCTTCATCCTCTCCTGGGAAATCCTTCTGCCATGCTGACAAAATTAAGAAACAAATGCTTTAATAGGTTTTTCAGTGCATAAATAAATCTTGTTATGTCTTACAGACAGGACTGAGAGTGCCCAGATTAGATCAGCAATCTTCCACCAGCCCCCTCCCGCAGTCCCAGTGCTGAAACATCCAACAGTAATCCCTGCTGGCAAATCCGACTGGAGACTCCCTGGGATGCAGTCTTCCCGGAGCAGCTCATGACATTTTGTGTCATCTCTCTTCTGAGACTAAGCCACCACAGACTTGGCAGGATTTCCTCTCCTTCCCAATGGGTTTTGCACATGGGGGCCACCCTGAGACTGTCCCCAAAGGTCACCTTTTAGGATGAGTGCCTCCCATGTTATGGGCTACCCCAGGAAGGCTCCCAGGGCTGACACCTGGAGCCATGCGGGACAGAAGAGTGCAGCTACCCCACCATGAAGTTTTAGGTGTCTGCTCCTGGGGAGAGAGGCAATTTGGGGAGGGAAGCCACAGGCAACCGTCACTGGATGGCTGAGGTGTGACCTCGAGGCTCAGCTGGCTGGGCTGCAGCCATCACAGGGGTGTGGTGCACACAGGTGACACTTTTTACCAGGCAGAAGCCAGGACAAAGTCCAGCCCACCTGTAAGATGCTGCCCTATTTCCTCACCTGGCATGCTCACTGAGCCTCAGGGTGTTGTGTCTCCCCTGCAGAATATACTTGGGGCCCTCAGGCTCCTGGCAA
This sequence comes from Illadopsis cleaveri, assembly GCA_013399915.1. Taxonomy (NCBI): domain Eukaryota; kingdom Metazoa; phylum Chordata; class Aves; order Passeriformes; family Timaliidae; genus Illadopsis; species Illadopsis cleaveri. The sequence continues at coordinate 299,857 of VXBB01017342.1, read as the reverse complement.
CACAAAACTGAACATTTTTGGTCATGTGCTACTTGGCTTCCTCATCAGTGTGTGCATGAGCCTTGTCCCAGCACCACTTTAGGCTCTCTAGGTGCATGTGACGGCCTGCTCCAACCCTTGTGAGCTTCACCCTCCTCCTCCACCCCAAACCTCCTACCATCATCTAAAACCCCAGGAGAGGGGCCAGGGCAGCTCATGGGTAATGCTGCCCCACAGAGAAGAGGGAGAGCATGGCTCTACAACCTGATGCTCCCCAAGATCCAAACTGCTATGCTGGGCACCATTCCACCCTGCATTGTCTGGTATATGCGTGCAAAGACTTATTTCCCCACTACATTTTTGGGTGAGCATACTTGCTGTGTTATTCACTGATAGAAAATCATTTATTTAGGGCTGCATTTGTGGGTCTGTCCTTCCATTTGGCTGCATTTGTCTCTGGGCAATGTGACAGATAGGCTGTACATTCCATTCTCCCTGCATGTGCCTGGCATGGCTCTGTGTTTCTTCTTGTACCTGTGTATTACCCTGGCAGTTCACAGGTGCTTTCTCTGTGGTCTTCCAGCTCTTTTCCTTCTTGTGTTCATATGTTTGTCTGCCGTTCTCTGTCTTTTTATTCCTGTTCATATCTCCATTGATTACAATAACCCTGTCCCAGTCTCATTTCTCAGCCTGTGACCTTAGTGGCTTTGAATTTCCCATCCATTGCCTACTGCTGTGGCTGCACCCACGTCTGTAGTCAGGGGGGGCAGAAGAGCAAAGCTGAAGAGAGGGACCCCATAAGGTGCTGCATGACCCCCCTCCTAGCTCCACACTCCAGGGAAGCGTGGAGAGGTCAACAGGGAACTGAACAGGAAGATGAGAAGGTTAAGGACTCCAAGGAGGCTCCTTGCAGTTGGCTCTGACGCCTGATAGACCTCAGGGAACAAGTCCTACCTGGAGCAATTCCCACAGGGAACACAGACAACTCTCCTCTTGAAGCCCTTACGTGCCAAAACCATTGCCACAGCCATACCCTGCAAAGTCTGCCAAGTTCCGTGGGACTGCTGAGCCCAAATCAGCCCAAATAAATCAACATTCACATGCACTCCATGATGTGCCCCATGACAGGCATCATGGTAGAGCCTTTGGGTTGTGGCTGGGCCAGGGCTGAGCCTGCCAGGCATACGCTGCACAACTTGCAACAGAATGGGGACCAGGGGTTTGCATCCCAAGTGCCAACAGCCCAATGCCACGGGAATGGGCACAGTGAATGAGTCCAGCTGTGCCCTTCTCTCTCCAGCTCCTATGGACCATGTGGGGAAAGGGTGCCAGGCTCACAGTGGGTGGAACTATACTTTACTTTGTGAGATGTTCTATTCATAACCATGATGGCATCAGATGTAATTTACCTTTTTGCTAAAGGGCAGGATCTGGCCCTGAGCTGCCAGTCTGCTCTGGAGGAGTCCTTAGCATGTGCTATAGGGCAAGCAAGGTACTCTACTTGGGGGGAAAGTGCAGCAGCCCTGGTGCTTTGGGACTACCCTGCATGGAAAGAAGAGAGTGGTGCTCAAGGTGAGTCCCTTGCCCCTGGGCAGAGATCTCAGGAAAGAGGGAGGCAAGGACAACTTTCCTGAAGCCTCATGAGGGGGATGAGCTAGTTTGGGATGCATGTGGCTGCAGGCCTGGGCAATGGCACATGTGGAAGCATCTTTCCCTGGGAGCATCCCTCCCAGTCCCCCAGGCGCATCTTTCCCTGGGAGCATCATCCCCTGGGAGCATCCCTCCCAGACACCCAGGAGCAACCCTCGCACCTCTATCCGGTCGATTCGGTCCTGGAGAGTGCGGACAGCCTCCTCCAGCTCCCGCACGGCGGGCGGCTCGTCCGGAGGGTGGCCCATGGTGCCGGGGCGCGGGGCGGCGCGGAGCCCGGCGGCGGCGGGGGGGCTCTGCAGGCCGCCCTCGCAGCGGCTGAGCTTGCCAGTGAGCTCCCGGATGGTCTCCTGGTCCATGCGGATCCGCTCCTTCTGCTCCAGCGCCGTGCGGCGTAGCTGGGCCGCCGCGCTCCGCAGCGCCAGCAGCTCCTCGGGGCCGGCAGCGCTGCCGGCGGTGGTGCCGGTGCCGGTGGCCGGGCACTCGGTGCTCAGCGGGGTGCAGACGAAGCGGCTGAAGAGCGGCGGCCCCCCCGG
>VXBB01017342.1:256774-297610 GCA_013399915.1 Illadopsis cleaveri | reverse complement strand
GGCGCCGCCCGCACCGCCCCGCCCCTGCCGCCGCTACCGCCTCCGCCCCGGCCCCGGCCGTGGCCCCGGCCGTGCCCCTCAGTGACTTCCCTTCCCGCTGAGCGCCCTCCCCGAGCTGCAAGGGCGACCGTCCGAGCGGTGGGAAACGAGCGGGTAAGAGGACGGGAAGGGCAGGGAGGGCGCCCCGGGGGTACCCGGGGACGGGGCCAGCCCTGCCTCGGGCTCGCTGAAGTTAGCCTGGCGGGAGCCTCCGGTGAGAGGATGCTGCTCGTGCACGTTTCAAGGCATGATTTTTCCCCTGTGAGATGCTTAGGCTGGAAGTAAAGGGCCCCTTGATACCCCGAGGGTGAGAGCCTCGTAATCAGTCGTTGCCTGTGATGGTCTTTCGGGCTTTTTCCTCCTTGCCTTTCTCCCAAAAATTAAATTAGCAAACTTCCTAGCTGTCTTGCTCTCCCACCTCAGACAGGACTATTGCAGAGAGCTGCCATGGGATGCCTCATGCTCTGCCCCACACGCCCATGTTATCCATTTGGGAAATAAAGACACATGTTTAATCTTCCCGCACTTTCACTCTAGTCTGAACTGCTCATAAACGAGCTACTTCAGACAACCACTTTCTCTTTGCTCCAACAGAATCTGTGCCGTGCCTTCTCCTGTTCCCCAGGCACATTGAGGGGCCTTGGCGATGCAGCTCCGCTGAGAAAAGAGGAGCAGAAGAGGGAAAATGAACAAAATCAATTTCAAGCTCTACTCAGTAATGGCAGGAAATCCATCCTAGGCGGCTGGAAAGCAGGAGCATGGTGTTTAAAACAGCTCCAGTGCTGGGTATGAAACAACAGTAAAGATCACCTCTTCTTTCCTCCCAGGCATATTTGAGTGGATAGCAAGGGAGCCAGAGCTACAAAAGACTCCTCAAATTTGGCTGTTGGCAGGGTACAGTCACCCTTTCTCCCCACAGAGTGTATTGTACCCCAGCCCCTCAAAACCCTCACCCTGGAGCCAGCAAGAGACCTGCCCAACTTGTGGTGTTGTAACGCTGTTGGAAAAGAGAGAGGAAGACAGATGGGGTGGCTCAAGGAAGAGGTAGAGATGAAAGGAATGCTGAGGAGGAAAAGTGGACTCAGGCATGGAGTAGTCTGGGCAGGTGGATGTGAAGAAAGCCCAAGCAACAGGTATCTGGCCCTGGTGGTGAGGCCAGTGAGTGCTCTGGGAGGGTGAGTACTCAGTGCGCTGGGACAAATGGACACTGGTGTGGGATTCAAAGGAAACAGAAGCCGGCACCCAATGACATGAGGGGAGGCCACCTACCTCCAACCTGTCCCTTGTTCACAGTGGCAGGGGATTGCACCCTGCTGCGTCACCCCCTGCCTGCTGCGTGCCTGCCCTGGCAGCAGCCAGGCGGGAGTGGATTTGAAAGGAACACATGTGAGTGCTGCACCAGGCCACCCTACCTCACAGTGTGCAGATCAGGGTGGGAGGGGTATCCTTTATCAGCAACACTGCAGAAAAAAGGTGCCATACGCTTCTACAAAGCTTCTTGCCAGGGGAAGTGATGCTGTGCTGAGGACTTTGCACTGTCTAGATATTATTACCAAAGGTTGCAGGATCGTGGGAACAAGGTTTATGCCTCTGGCTGATGCCGCTCTGGCAGTGATGGGAAGGGTGAGCCCCTCTGCACCAGCCCAGCCCCACTCACCCATGCTGGGACGAGGAAGAGTTGGGTGTCACAGCAGGGCAGGGCTCACCTCTCCTGCAATCCCCACCTGTCCCTCAGCCGGGACCACAGCTTCTTCCCAGAGACAAAGAGGTGACAAAAATAGATTTTCACAGGGGGTGATAGACTGGTGAGTGGCCAGAGCAGCCTCCCTGCCCCATGAATAACAATTCAGAGATGCTCGGTGGGCAGCCGGTCCTTGCAAAGACCCAGTGCGTGGCAGGGTGGGGGAAGGCAATGTGGGGGTTTTTTTGGTTCCTGTTTTGAGCAGGATTGGTGACAAAAGCTGGATTTAACAAGAGCTCATGGATTCAGCCCAGAGGAACTGGGAGTGAGCAATTAAGGGGTTTTCTTCCATCTAATTAACACTCAAACGGTGTCTGGGGCTAGTTGCTGTCCCAAAGGGATGGCTGCAAGCAGGGCAAGGCTGGACAAAGGGTCACCCTGCTGTGTCCTCTGAGGGAGAGGGACCTTTGGGATGGACAGCTAGCTTGAGGAGAAGGCCACCTGCTGCTCCAAGGCTGCCCTACATCCAAACTGTTCCACAGGAACCTGGCAGCTCCATCCTGGCTAGCATGAAACCCTGGCCCAATCATGATGCGTAGGCCATTAGGTTGGTGGGGTGAGGGGAGAAACCTTTTCTCAGGTAAGCTGATGCCTCTGAGGTGGGGGATTCTCTCCTTCCACGTTATCACCCAGCTCAGGAACATCCCCAGGGCCACCCTAAGGAGATGAAAGGGCTCCTCTGCCACTGCCACACCATGGACTCAGCTCCACCATCTCCTTTGACCGGGAACCTTCAGATCCTGGCCATCTGCAGGTTCTACATAACATGGAAATCCTAGCTTCTTTCATTTCCAGGTTTCTCAGCCCTGCAGATGTGACTTGCATCACCCTGTCCTGGTTACTGGGTCTGCCTGCACCAGTGTGCTGGTGCAGGACCTCATTGGCTGTGTTCCGTCAGGCTGGGATCTGTCTCTCCAGCCTTCCTCCTGCTCCAGAAAGGGTGGATGAGAGTTGGCTTCATTTGGTGTTCTCAAATCCAGCCAGAAGCCCACTGGCTTCTGAGCAAAACCAGGGTGCATGAGGAAGGGAGGAAGGAGTGCCGGCTTTGTGAGTGTTTAGGCATGCAGAAGAGGCAGGGTGAGCCTGATGGCATGACATGAATGACACCTGGGATGTGCTTGGCTTTGGTGGGCAGCATTCCCTGCTGCCAGCTGTGTCACCACTGACGCAGGCCTGCCCTGCTGTAGCTTTCCAAAACTCAGACACAAAATATCTCAAGGCAGCAACTCTCTCCAAGGTATGCCCAGCTCAACCCAACCACTCCCCTCCAGGTGAGACCTCATCACACCCTGCTGAAGGGCAGCCCTGAGGGTGTTTTGGTTGGAGCTGTGCCCAGACACTGCCCTTTCCCAGTACCCTGGAGTGCTGCCTTCCTGCCCTTCTCTTCTGCCTGCCTGAAGGGCATCTCTGTCCAAAACCCACTCACTTGCCCCACCATATCTCCCACCACCAGCACTTATCCCCTAGAAGTTTAGCTGAGCTTTTTTATACAACTGTTATGGGCTGGAGAGTGATGGAGTGAATCTGGGGCTTCAATTACACACAGGGAGAAAATTTTTCACCATATTTCTTAGATCAGCTTGTCAGAAAGTGCACTTAAGCATGTGTTTTGGAGTTGGGAAAAGCCTAAAGCATTTTTCAGCCATCAAATGCTAGGCTGTACTCTGATCTAATTTCATTCTTAAAAGAAAAGGATGTGGGAGACCCATGGGAGATTCTCCAAAGCACTTGGGAAGAGAGTATTCAGGTTTCACTTGCTATAGCTTGGCCTCCCCAAATAGTCCCTCTTCCCTTAACATTCCAGAATACTCCCTTGTCTTTTGTCAGAGCTTCTCTGTGTCCAGAAAGGTCCAAAGACCAAACCAGGGCTGATCCTGCAGAACTGATCTGTGCTGGCTCAGGGCAGGCGTTTCTGTAGCCCACCTCCCAAGCTCCACAAGTCACAGCCCGCCCAGGGAAAACAACAACAGATTTTGGAATGTAACAATTTATTGGGGTTAATTTTTTGTTTTCATTTTTAACTCCCCATTTCTGGCATTGATACAATATTCAAGAGCAGCAGAAAGAACAAAATGTACAAGAATACAAGAGTAATTAGCACAACCCCCACCCCCAAACCTGGAGCAAACCATTTCTTGTAGGAAGCACCAAGGGAAGGGGTGATTCAATCACCCTTCCAGTGGCTTTGCTTCCCACCCATCCACTCTAGACAGAGTTTAGCCAGCTGGGAACTGGATTAAAAAACAAAACAAAACTGAACAAACACTATATTTAAAATGAAAATTGCAAGACAAAAAAAAATAATATATAGATATACAATTAATCCGTGCACAATCCTTAAATGCATTTTTTTCAAAAATAAAAAAATGACAAGATACATATTTAGGTTTATTTTAAATTAAAAAAAAAATTACCACCTTCACTCTGTATGCCAAGTGAGGGGAAATGAAGAGACAGATGGGTTGCACCAGAACTGTCAGCACTCTTGGAGTTAGGGCTGACCTTCTCCAAGAGAAAGGAAGGGCTCTGATGCTGCCAAAGCTCAAGCACAGGTGCAGAATCTGAAGCACCCAAGTACCACAGAACTCAGTGGGGGCATTCGCCTGCTCCAAGTTCAGTGTTTACAGGAATCTGCAGCATTTGAGCCTAAGCTTGGTACAGGGGAAGATGAAAGGAAGGAACAGATGAAGCAGGCCCCTGTCCCCCACCACCAGCAGACAACTTTATATGCAAAAAGAAAACAAACGGGGAAAAAATCCCAAAGCAGAGAGTCTCCTCTATTCTTAGGGAGTGTACAAGGCTTAATGGCACAGGGGAGAAGAGGAAGGAGGACTGCACACTGAGTTGATTTGCTTGGGGGAGGTGCAGGCATGACAATTCTTTTCTAAAAAAAGTCATCAGAACGAATAATTTTTTTGTTCCATTTCAGAACTTGACCTAAGATTCTGCCCCCACTTTGCTGCTGGGGGCTGGAAGTAGCAGGCTCCCTCCAGGGCAGCTGAAGAGCAACCGACCTATGCAAGAGCACCTGCCTGCTGCTCTGCCCAGAGGGAAACCCTCAGCATCCCTAGAGAGCACGAGCCAGCTGGGGGGCTGCTTAGGAGCATGAAAAAGCCCCACTAGTCCTACGAGGCCCTGAAGCCCCACCAAGTGCTTTGACCCACCCAGCCATGTTCCGGAGGTTTAATGTGAGCTCTAAGTGCTCAGCTGAACACAGAATGAAGTAAGGAACCAGGGCCCTGCAATGGGAATTAACACTTTGCCTGCATGTCCCACCATGCCCCTTTCCTCCCAGCAGACACATTTTCTGAACTGTTGCAGAAGCTGGCACCACTCTGACTGCATCTTGCTGCAGTTCTGTTACCTTACTTCTTCCCTGTGCCACAGCACGCTGCTTGCTGCTCACTCCCCAGCTCCACTCAGCCCAGGGGCACAGAGGGCATCCCGCTCCTCCATCCCAGTACCATCTGCCAGTGCCTGGGGGGTGTGGGCTCAAAGCAGAGAGCTCACCTGGGGACCCTCATCCCAAGGACTGTGCTTTTGAATGGCCCTGGAGTAGTTTTGTTTCCCAGTACAGAGAAGCTGGAATGGACAGAAGAGCTGCCAGAGGCAGCCAACCACCACAGGACTGTATCTCCCCTCACTCCTGTAAGGAGAAATTTAGAGAAGGGAAGAAAGAAGAACTCAGGGCCCTGCTGCATGCTTACAGGTGAGGCAGGTAGGACTCAGAATGCACCACACAGAACACAGGAGAAGCTCCTGCTGTCAAGACTGACCCTGCACAGAAAAGGGTACAAATACCTCCAACCAAATCAGTCTGACACAGGGCAATAGCAAAATGTGAGAGGAGCAGAGGACAGAAAGGCAAAGGTGAGGATGGAGACAGAATCCAACATCTCCTGCCATCTATACCCCCAAAAAGAAACCATACGCATTGCACTCTGGGGAAGGATCTCAAAAACAGAAGTAAAAAAAGAAAATATTTTCTCAACCTCAGAGCATTGGTGAAATGAAGATATTTTCTGGAATTACCTGGGGAAGGAAGCACAGACAGGGAGCAGGGGATTTCTGAAGCAACACTGAGCACTCCATCTTTGTGCAAATGCCTTGAGAGTTGGGCTGCCAGCATCCCCAGCAGGATGGCCTCCTCCACTTCCATACCCTTTGCATGAGGGAGACAGAGGCACAGGGCAGTGACACAGCTGGCAGAAAAACTACGGCAAGCCAAGAAGGAACAGAACTCAGCAGGCACCAAATCCCCGACCCCAAATTAACCCTCTGCAGCAGATTGCCTTCAGAGTGAAGATCAGGGAGGCTGCGCACAGGGTGGTGGGTGAGACAGGGAGAAAGGAGGGATTCATATATTTATATATAAGAAGTAAGTAAGATCCCAGCTCTTGCGTGATTATTGGACAACTGAAAAATGCAGCAAAAGCAAGCAACATTGGAGTAAAAGGCTGTGCCAGGCAAAGAGGAAAAAGTCGTCAGAAGGTGGGGAAGGAAGCAAAAGGGAAAATAAGCACTTAGCCAAACACGCATTCCAGGTTTGTTACACCTCCCTGGGAAGAAGGACCTGCTTCTGAGCAGCCCCACTAATGCCATGGCCTGGGGTGGGCAGAAGTGTGGGGAACTCAGGGCACCATCCTTCAAGCATGGCAACCTCTTTCTGCCAGGAAGTCCCCAGGAAGGTGATAATCTCCAAACGCTGGGAGCTGCCAAAGCCTCCTCTACAAAGAGGGACTGGAGAAGGGAGTGATATCCCTAGGAAGACTCAGCTCAGAGACAGCTCCTACCTGGTAAAAAGCATGATTGTGGTTGTGATTTTTTTTGTTGTTGTTTATTTTACAAAATCTCCTTGGGAACTTCAGTAAGGGGAGACACAGAGAAATGCTCCCTTTCTCTTTTGAAAACAGACTTTAAGCAGTGGCTCACCACAGCTGGGCCTGCTCACCACACTATTTCTGTTTTTCATCCCCAAAGGAGCTTGTATCTCATTAGCTTCATGCCCCTCCAGTCCCACGCTGCTCATTGAGAAGAGAGCATGAGACAGGAGGTTTCCAAGTTGAAAGCCAAGGGAAGCCCCGACAGAGTCTGATGGGCAGAGAGAGAAGTTCCCAAGTGCAGCCCAGACTATGGGGAGCATCAAGACATCAGTCATCTGCCACTGCAAAGGGCACCAGAGAAGTCCAGACAAGAAGAGCTGTTCAAGCATCCCTGCCTGCCATCTTCTGTTCAGACACCAACATCTGGTGGTTTCCCTCTTCCCCGCAGTCACTCCCACGTGCCAGATGAACGCCAGAGACATCTTGAACAGGGAAGCCAGCAGACAGAGCTGCCTCCTTGCTCTGAAGAAACATTCAGACGACTCTTCCCCATCACCCTGAGGGAAGCTGAAGAAGGCTGCCCTACTTGAGTACAGTCCTGTCAAGGTGTTCCTCTCCCCTCTCCACCCTAAAAACTTCCAGCATTTGCTGGCCTCAAGAAGAGGGTGCACATCCCTCAGCAACGCAACCAGAGCACACAAGGCAGCTCTCTCATCTGCCTCTAGAGATCCAGCCACTGTTGGAGAAGGGGTGCTGGAATACACACCAATGAGATTCAGTTTTCTGTCCTGATGTGGTGAATGCTATACAGGAAAATTCCACCCCCCACCTGGTATTGGAAGAAGTAAAGAAGCCTTACAGAGGGGAGGCATGTCTGCTTTCCAGGAAATAAGCCCACACTGATTAATTCCGCTTGGATATAGGGGATAGAAAAGAGAAGAGACAGCAACTTGGCAGGAAAGGTACATGCCAACCCCAAACATTAGCAGCTTGCTGTGCATGCAAAGTCAACTGTTTCCATGTTGATGGCCTGATCCCCATTCTGTCAGAATGTGACCAGCCATCTCTGAGGGCTGCTCAGCCAGAAAACCACTTGGAGACTCCACCTTAGCTCACAGGAGAGGTATGGGAGGGAAGAGAACTCACTCCAACATTTGGGAGGCAACGACGGGAAAGGTTTGTAGACAGGGTTCCTCCAACACGCAACTTGCCTTTTCAGCTCAGAGATCACTGCTTAGTCCCAGAATGCCTTTCCCTCCAGTTCAAGCAAGCCAAATACCATCCCAGACACACATGCTTCGATACTACAAAATACTTTTTTCTCTAAGGACCATCTAATACCACTACAGTTTGTGCAATCACTGCATTTATTATTAATTTTTAAACTCTCTCTTGCTCTCTCCCTGTAGAAATTTTTTTTAAAACTTTTCTTTTTTTATGCAAAACTAATCATTTCACTTTTCCCACTCCATCATAAAATCTCCTCTAAAAACACAACGACGAGAACAAACATGGCACAGACACAGAGAATATTTCCCTGTTTTTGTTGATTTTTTTTCCCAAGGGTTATGGGGAAAGGAAGGGGATACTTTCAAATAAACTCCTCCCTCAATTCCATGCCCATTTTAAAAGGCATGGATGAATCTTCTTTTGTATCTCCATTAAGGAGTAAGGGCAAAAATTCAGAAGGAGGAGCGCAGCCCATGTAAATACGAAGGTAGGTTAGTCAGCCTCAAGTGTCTTCTCCACCTGAGGGAACTTGAGGCGACTGCTGCATTCAAGTTAGCAAACCTCTAACTCAAACCAGCACAGGATCCTCATTTTGGATCCAGAGGTTCAGGGTTTGGTTCCCACATGGTGACCCACCCAGGGAGGGATTTGTCACACAAGCAGATGAGCTGTGTCTGCAAGCCGGATCATACTCCTTTCTTCCTCCATGAAGAAGATCTACTGCACAAGTTTCTCTGCTCCAGCAAGTCCCCATATCTCCTCACTGCAGGAAGAAGGTCCTTGAGGAGCATCCCTACAATGACCCACTGTTTTGCTCTTCACAGACAGTTCCCTTGCTTGTCACTCTGGAGAAAGGCAAAACCCCTTCAATAAAACAATTCCTGCCCCTTGCCCCCAAAGAACACCATACAAGAGACACTGGGGAAAAGAATTCTGCCAAGCAACACATCTTGGCCAAAACACATCAAGAATTTCCTATTAAAGTTCCCTTTTATCTCCCACTTAAACGCTTCAACACTTTTTTCAGAACCTTAATACCACAAAACAAAACATCACCACATACACACCAAACAGTAACTAAACAACCTAAAGTGACTGGCCGGTTTGCATTTACCCCATAAAGCAGCTCCTCTTATCTCACAGCCACAGATTAGTTCTTATTTAGAAGGGGGAGGAAAAAGAGAAGAATCTCCTCACTATTTTCCTAAGAACGAGCTTTTCCCTACACCTACAAACTGCTCATCTTTGAAGCTGCAGTCAAATGGATAAGCTATGCTAACACAGGGGATCCCTGGGTGTGCCAGGCACAGGAAAGATGCGCAAAAGAAAACAAAACAAAACAAAACAAAAAAACCCCGACAAAAAATACAAGCAGCTATTATCACAGACACGCACACAAGTCCAACAAGTTATAGAAAGCCTTAGCCTGATGAATGGATCAGGGAACTCTCCTTCTCCCTGCCCTTAGCTTCAGCTGTGAATGAAAGCACATCCCCAAAGAGTCCAGTAAGCTCTTTAACCAAAGAAAGAAAAAGGAAGAGGTGTACCAAGGGTGGTGCTAACAGCACTTGGAATCCCCCTCAGACTGTCTGCACAGATACTCAACTGCAGCTGGTGTGAATTTACCATTTCCACAGCTTGGAATGCCACCCACTGCAAGGCAAGGTTTGTGGGGAGGGCAGCAAAGATTTTATTACACCAACCCAGGCACTGGAGGCAGGGAATAGACAAGCTCTGGGCACAAAAGCCCTAATTAAGGTCAGAAGCCAGTCTATCCCTCTACCACCCTGACAATGTCCCTTGGGCAGACAAATATTACTTTCCTCCCACAAACTGCCTCCTTTCTATCCTCAGATCACTGCAAGCACAAAATCACTACTACAGGAGAGCACTCCTTGGAGCTAGCAGCTCCTGAACATCCTTGTGTGAAAGCACCAGAGGGGCCAATTCCACTTGTGTTCACCTGCCCAGGGCAGGTTTGTAAGTAAATGAGCCCGGATATGAGGATTTTTTTCCACCCTTTTCACCTGTGCAGCATGTTATGTAGAAGTGACATCCCTCTGCCCCATCCAGGGACAGGGCTGAGAGATTGAGGCTCTCCCACCAGTTCATCAGCACCTCTTTTCCTTGCCTGTACAGGCTCAGTCCTGTGCGAGTAGAGGAAGAAAGGAGAGCAAAGGAACGGCTTCTCACCGTGAAGCTTAGGACCCACACAGAAACAGAGCAAGCCAGAAATGGCAGGCAAAAAACAGAGCTTATTTTGGATGTGAACATAGCTGGTCAGGGGAAGAGGGAGCTGTGGAACAAACAGCAAGCTGTGATCTTGCTGCCTCCTACTTGCTGGGGTGAAGAGAAGGAATTTCTAGATCAGGTCACAGGAGCTTGAGCGGAAGAGATCCAGCACACATGCATAGGATGTGAGAGAGATAGGTATTTCTTATGAGCACCTTTGGTCGACAGTTGTAAGGGCTGTTTCAGATGCTGAAAAGACAGAGGGGAAACCTCTTCCAGACCACCAACCAGAGGGAGGGGAGAGCAGGACGGGCAAAAGCAAGCAGGAAGAACAAACAACCTGCCTTAGCATCCACCCCTCCTTCCTTTGGAAAGAGCAAGAGGAAGCAAAGAGGGCTGGGGGAAACGTACGCACAAGGTGGGAGAGCAGCCTCATGCAGCTGGGGCAGCTGTCATGCTGCTGACATTTTCTTCCCACAGACTGAAGGATGGATGCACAGCCCACTCCTGCTTCCGCCACAGAAAGACCAGGGAAAGGCATTTCATGTCCCTCTCTCCCAAACAAGTGCAAGTGATGAACATCAAGAGGAAGATATGGGCTGGAAGCAGACTCTCCTTTTCTTCCCTTTCTCCTGAAGAGCTGAACAGGTTGGAAGATGCAGGAGAAGAGGAGGGATCAGGGCACCTGAAAGCACCCATACAACTGCCAAGGTAGCACCAATAGTCAAAGGAAAGGGGAAGCCAATATGAGGCATAGGCTGCATGGGGCACCCTCCACCACCTCGGCTTTTTCTCAAGCACCTTCCAGGCATGACATTTCACCTGTCCTTCTCCCCCTCACTCTGAGGGCATCTGAATCAGCAACTGCCACAAGGACAGTAGAGGAGAGGGCAGATCCAGGCCGCAGGCCAAGAGGGGAAGGATGGCAGGATGGTAGTCATGGCAAGGAAGAATGGAAGAGTCTTGCATGCACATTGTGGGAGAAGGTCTGGAGGACATGGGCAAGGGCTCCAACCCTCTTACATCTTCCCCTCAAAGGTTTGGAGCTCCTGTTCAGTTTTTGTCAAAGATGGAAGGGCAATGAGGAAGAGCAGCACCTTCCTCACCACCTGCACAGGCACACAGACACATGCTCACTCATCCCTCAGCCCCAAAGGCTCCACTGCCCATTGGACACCACCACATTCAAGGACAAACAACCTGCCCCCACCACAACCCTCCCTGCCTCCTCCTAGCAGTACGAACACCCAGGAGCAGTGGGTGCTCCCACACCCCCACTGACACATTCCAGCCTCCAGGCAAGAGGAAGTGGGCAGGAGGAAAGGAGGAGGAAGGGTGGCAGTGAGGGCAGCGGGACAGCCAAGGGGAGGAAGGCGAGAACTAAGGACAGCCATTCACACCACAACTTCTATCAGGTAGAGCTCCCCCCACAACCCTGGAGCAGGGGGACCTGGCTGCTCACTTGCTGCCTCCTCCACTACCACCTGCCGCCACCTTCTCAAAATCCTCTGCATTGCAGAACTCTTTGATGGTTACAGTGAGGAGGTTGCTGGTGACATCTGTGACCACCACATTAGAGCAAGGGGACATCTCAGGACGCCAGTCGCCGGCCTCTTGCTCTGGGTCAGAAGAAGAGAGGGACAAGGAGGGCGTCTGCCCCTCACTGCACCCTCCCGAGGGAGAACGCTTGCTGGTGGCAGTCGACTCAGGTGGGATCGAGAGGTCGAGGACCTCTGACTCACGCCAGTCGGGAATGGCTGGGCTGAGGGTCTCAGGGAGCAGCTTTGGAGGGGAATCATCTGGGTCAGAGGAGGAGTGGGGAGTGGGTGATGGGCAGCCAGAGGAGCTGGAGCTCGGGGCATCATAAGGGTTGGAGCCCATAATGAGCCCACAGGAGGCTGCCTGGGAGCCTTCAGCCTCCCCTTTGCCCTCCAGAGAAGGGGTAGGTGCAGCAGACGGCTTATTGTAGAGAGAAAAGGTGCCAAACTTCATGTGGCGGATCTGAGTGCGGAGGACGCTCTCGCTGAACTTTTTGCTCTTGCCAATGACACGGTTTCGGGATGGGATCTTGGGCCGAGCCAGGCCCCCAGCCCCATTGGCTGGCTTCCCACCTTTGTCAATGACTTTTAGGTTGAGGATGATGCGGCTACGTTTGGGCTCGCGGGGTTTCACCTTACGGTTGATGATGCGGACAGTCTCCGAGAAGGGCGAGACAGGAGGACGAATGCCAGCCCCGCCACCCACGCTCCCGCCATTCTGGGGGTCTGGACGGGGCAGGGGGCGCCGGGACATACGGTGGCATCGCCGGATGTCCTTCTTGAGCCGGTGCACCGCAGCACTGGAGTGGAGTTTGGGAGAGGAGGTACTGGAACCAGGCTTGACAGAAAAGTGTACATCCCCAATGTGGAGGGCCTCCGCTTGGGCCCGAGCCTGCGGTGGTGGGGAGGAAGAAAAAAAACAGGATCAGAGAGGCAGCCAAGGTGCAGCCAGATCTCAAATCGGGCACTGCTCACTTCAGGCCAAGCACTCACCGGCAGTACTATGACACATTTATACCCAACATCATTGACAAGCACAGGTACACACCTACAAATTATTGATAGCTCCATTACAGTCCCCAGGCACAGGACACTGTCTGTATAATTTTGGGCAGCTAATGTCTCCCTAGGCTGTACCCCTTGACACATGCTCTCCCCAGGGAGAAACTTCTATTTCCCAGGCATGTTTCAGGGCTAACCCTACCCAAGAGCCAGGCTAGCAGAACAATATTTTTAAGCACTTCTGGTGCCAAAACCTGCCCTGGTTCATGCAGCAGAGACACGAACATTTTCTGGCAGCAGGAACAACAGTTTCATTGGTAAGCTGGTGCTGTATGACCTGTGGGCATGGAAACCCAGATTCTATTCTTACATCACATCTCATCAGACCACTGTTGCTTGTATAGCTTATCCTTCCACCTGCACCCCAGTACTTGTCCAAACCAACCCCCTTCCATATTCCCTCTCAGCAGTGGTGACAGGTAGAAGTCACACAGGCCTGGAGGGGACAGGTGAGTGCCCACCCTGTGACTGCCCATCCCGCAAGCAGCTTCCCCCACCTCGCGGGCACAGCAAGAACTGCAGCGCTAGAAGACGACAGCTGCTTTTCCTCCACAACTTTTCCATCCCCTTGCCCCTTGCACACGCCAAGATTGGGATGGCTTCTTGCCAGTTAAGAGCTTAGCACTCAACTCCATCTCCTTTGTCACCCTGCAGGCTGTGCCTCCTACAAGAGAAATGCCTGGGGGAAAAGAATGTGTGTATAAAGGCAGGGATCTAATAGATCTAAGCGAGGGGCCCAGTCAGCCCCTGCACAAAAAGCTCAAAGTTTTGGCCCTACAGCTCCAGAGCTTTGCTGTTAGCCAGAGTCCCTCTTCTCCCACAGAGATACCCATGGGAACCACAGAAGATCCTAAATGAGCAGAGAACAGAGATGTGAAGACATTTTGTTCCTCTCTGACTAACACTGGATGATCACAGCCTTCAGTACTACTTGTATTCTGTCTTTAAAATGACTGCAAAAATGAGGCCTCCTTCTCTGACTGTACAAGAAAAGTCTTCCCACCTTTGTCAATGACTTTGAGGTTGAGGATGATGCATCTGAAGGCTCATCCTGACTGGGGACCTAGATTTTGTGTTAGCCGATTGACAAAGAAACAGACACAAGTTAGCACAATCCCAAGGCAGGCACAGACGCTCTGCACATTAACAAACAGGGCTGTTTCTACCTAGCTAAAGGGAAGTGTTCCCAGCACACATAAACCCCAACACATCCTGCTGTAGCAGAAAGCATCCCAGTGTCCATCTAATTACTCTTTGCTCAGCCTTGCTCCATGCCCCAAACTGTTGAGAAAGTAAGACACAGCTCCTGTCACAGGCATCGCACAGGCCTGAGCACAACACCAGATGAACTCCCTGCACCATACAAACTCTCCCCCTCCCATCTCATCAATACACAACTTGGAGACACTGCAGACCCAGTCAGGAGGGGGCAGGCAAATGCACGTTTGGGCTGTGCTTGCTTCATCTCTTCAGGTCCCTCTGAAGCAGATGGCAGACACAAGGACAAGCTAAAGTTTGCTTTCTGACATTACATACCAGCACGACCTTAATTAATAAATTTGCTCCTTTTCATTCTGCTCCAAATCACATCCAGCCCTTCCAGCATTGCTGCTCTTGTGCTTTGGGTTTCTCACCAATTTACCACTGCTGACCCAACAGCAAAATGCAGTACAACGTCCCATTCCAAAATACAGGACAGGGAAGCCAGGCAGAGGTTACAGACAGATGCATCACTGAAAATCCTTCTACAGCTTCAGTGGATGGACACAGGTATCCTTCAGGGCCTCTCCTGTTGCCAACACTGCACATCTTTCATATTTATTGCCTACCCTGTAATCATGCCTTGGAGTGAGGAGTTCTTCCCCCTCTGTGCCATTCTGCTCCAAGTCAAATCTAATTGTCACTTTCCACCAGCACCGCCTCCATCACTAAGGAGAGAAAGAAGGCAGCTTCCCAGGAGTGTGGGGGAAGCAATCACAAACACCCTCAGTTTCCTTGTACACCCCAAAAAATTCCTGAGCAAAGCTTCCCATCAGTCACATTAAACAAAGTGATAATGGTGGGATGGTCACTACCTGGCCACTTCCACAGCCCTGCTGATTTTACTTTCTCTGCCTGTACACATTAATCAGCTCCTGTCCTGTTTTCACAGAGAGGCCTGTTTTGGTTTTGTGCTTGCACAGCAGCTAGTGCAGAGCCCTGGTACACAGCCTGGACTTTTCCAGTGTGCCAGAACCAGTAGGTCTCATTTACATGCTATGTGTCTGCGTTTCCAGTTACTTCTGGGGCACTTTCTGAAGGCTGAAACTGTTTCTAACTCATGTTTCAGCTATCTGCCTTTATTAAATTCCAGCTTCAGTAGTCTCCAGGTAGTCTACACACAGCATTGATACTTTGGTCAGATTATTAAGAGAGGGTAAATTAGGGCCCAACAGTCCTCCCCTGCTGCTACACTGCTATCCGCAGTTACCAGCTTCAATGCAAGTTCCAAAAAGCATTATGAAATACTCAGCTTACCTTGTTTTTCCAGGTAAGGTTTCAAGAAAAATCGTATCAGATGCTTTATCTAAGACTAGCCCCCAGAGCTTTCTCACTTAGGAAGCTTAGTATTCCTACCACAGGATCAGGTTTATTCAGGCATCACCTCTACTAACTCGTCCCTTCACTGCAGAGGACAGCACAGAGGCTCTCCTTCCCCTTTTTCCAGCTTTAGATTAAGTAACTTGCTACCTTTGGTTTGGAGAAGACCCAACATTCAGTTTCATTTGTTGGAAATGCCCTTCTCCCTGCTCCGGATCCATTCCTCGATCACATTCATAAGCCATATGAGGATAAGGTCTTTGAAAAACAAACCTGCTGAATCCTTTCAGCTGTGTCACCACAGTTTGCTATTTGGCTCACAAGTTTTCCACATGGAAACTACCTCCCTAGGTTTTGCTGCTTTCACCTGCAGGATGTGCTCGCTGCTGAAGAGGTACTCAGCATGTATACTAAGTAATTCGCTCTCTGCTTACAGCTCAGTCTACATCAGGATGCAGCTTCTAGAGGCTTGCTGCAGTGCTCTGTCATGAGAGCAAGCCAATTGCTGGGATTGCTTCCCTTCCCCCTCTTCCTGTCTGGGATATGTATCACCTTTATTTATCTTGTACAGCTCTCCCTCACTGCCTCTGGGAACTAGTGTATCTCCCCCATTCCCTACTATTTCTGAATAAGTGTCCCTTGAGGCCCAGCAAGCATATTTGTTCATTCATTCCCTTAACGCACTGAGGCACACAAGCACGTACACAGACACGTGCTTAGAAAGGCCTCTCTTACCTGATTTGTATCAAAATCTCTCCAATTTGGAAGAAAAAAACCAAACCAAAGACCTTGTAAGGCAATGGATTTCTAGTTAATTATTTCAAAATCTCGCCAATTCCAGTAGTGCTGCTGCACCATAATAGCGCTACTCTCTCATGAATTATTGGCTCTGTGTTGTCTTTTA
This sequence comes from Illadopsis cleaveri, assembly GCA_013399915.1. Taxonomy (NCBI): domain Eukaryota; kingdom Metazoa; phylum Chordata; class Aves; order Passeriformes; family Timaliidae; genus Illadopsis; species Illadopsis cleaveri. The sequence continues at coordinate 281,461 of VXBB01017342.1, read as the reverse complement.
TTCTCCACCTGCATCCCCCCAGTCTTTGCAAGAGCTCTTGTTTCCCCTTTTTGGCTGCTGCTTTTTTATCACCCTCTTTCTTCTGCAGTCTTCCAAGTGACAAGGCAAAAGCAAGCCAGTTCATAGAACAGTTCTCCCAAGCAACACTGCCATAAACTAAAGTTTCCCTCTGGATTGGGAACAAAACACTACAAAAGGGGAACGGTCTGTTTTCAAATTACTCAGGATAATTTACGAACAGGGAGGAGATCAAAAGAAACCCAATTCCAACTTTGGAGTTCAAGAAAGGGCAAAAGGACAGAGCACCATGCTCAGCCCCTTCTTCCCCCACTCTCCTACTAAGAATCCCTTACTCTTGTTCTCCCTTACTTCTTCCTTCACATTAACCTTCACTCCTGTCACCTCAGTATTTATGGCCACCCTGACTAGGGGTCTTTGCCAGCCACCCACTGAGCTTGCAGATCGGGCTCTGTCTCTGAATAGCACTTGCTAGAATTTATTGGATGAGTTGGTGAGGTTTGCATTTCACACAGTGGAGTGCCTAGAGAAAAAATGTGAAAAAAAAAGAGCAAACTGAGCAGAAGAAAAAGAGGAAGATCACTACAGCACGTGCTATGTCTCTCTCTAACCTCATACCAGTGCCCATGCTGAAGGGCCTGTCCTCAAGGATGACTTCTGCCAGACACCTAAGAAATAAGGTAAGAGCCTTACATACAGCGCTGCCCATTTCAGGCCAAGAACTTCATTTCCCATCTGTGCAGCACAGCGCTGCAGCGCACCAGCAGCCTCCCAAGAATCACAACCTCCGCCAAGCCTGAGCTCAGCTGTGGGAAAGTTTGCCCCTAGCATGCAAAGGATAAAGACCCATTTCCTGCCCAAAACTTTGCAGTTGAAGTTTGCAGCTTTGTTTGAAGAAGCTTCCAACACTATCCACCTTGATAGTGATATTACAAAGGCTGGATTGTGATGTGCCTCTGCAGTCTGATCGAAGAGCAAGTGTTAGACAGCTCTCAGAAAGACAAGCCTGGCTTACAAAGGCAGCAGGTGGTCAAAGATGCAGCTTTTCAAAGCTTTTTCCAAAGGCGTGGGCCACTAACCTGCTGGAATGCTTTCTGCAAATCCCCCTGAGTGCTTGTCTGCAACTTTTGAGAACTAATTTCAGGATAAGCCTAGTCCCAACTGCAAGCTAAAACACCCACCCAAACCAAGGGACTGAGTGGCGTAACAGGGCACTTATTTTGATGCCATTCTGGAGACTCAGAAGCCTAGTTTAAGCACTGATACACATGAAAAATCCTAGCAAGCATCAAGGGCATACTAGTCTATCAAAGAAGTCCTAGACCAGATTTCTGCTTAAATATCATTGCATCCAGGCCTAATCTGTTCAGATAACAGATCAAAAAGAATACTGTTCTAACTGCCATCTCCAAGTACTCCCTCTGGCATACAAGAATGAAATTTCTCCCCCTGCTTCCAAAATTCTCACTGGCAAGAAGTTCTGCAGCTGAAAGAACTCAAAATACTGTTAGCAATGCACAAGGTAGAACCCAATCCCGCTCCTCCCACAGCAGCACTGGTGCTGCGGGGCTGAAAGAGGTCAAATGTGCATCTCCAGGGGTCAGAAGAACTGAGCTGCAAACTGTCTCACCATCTCTGTCGTAACTCTAGTCACAGTTGTGTTGATTCTGGTTTGCCTGAACAGAGCTCACACAAGTTCAGATGGGGCTGGCTCAGATAGAGTTACTTCTCACTGCCTGGTCTGGGGTGTTATTTTTAGGGTAGGATCTGAAGTCATAGAGGAACAGCAAGTCAGAGCACTAACAGTTCCACCAGCTCTGTTTCCCAGAGGTGCAAACCAAGTGGTAGCGCTCTGCCCTGCCAGCCTCTCCCACAACATGGCACCAGCCTTCAGGAGAGCTGATCTTGCTCCCTATCACGATTCATCTTCTACAAAGTACCAAGCCAGCTCTGCAAACCTACAGGTTTCCATCACCATTTGAGGAGCTCGCAAAAGGAAGAGGTGCCACAGAAACGTGTCATGGACATGATTCAAAGGATGCTGCTGAATAATTCACATTAAGTTTAGGAGGGTTTTAAAGGGTAAGGGGAAAAGAGAAGCAATGAGTGGGTTTTGAGTTCGGGAGTTGGCTTTGTTTTTTTAAATGAGTGAAAATGACTGGTTGGTTTTTTTTTTAATGAGTGATATGGCAGTAGATATGGCCATATCACATTCAGAATCAAAAATAAAAGAAACTGATTACACATAGCATAGTCACCTCTCTATAGCTCTGAACAGTGTCAGGTGTTACAAATACCAGTATTTTTTAATGCATGCAGAGAACTATTCCAAGCTGGTGGTTTTCCCTTCAAACGTTCCTTTGCATTGCTGGAAATCTAAACACAAGAGTTACATTTACTTCCAGAAAGAGGAGAGCCAACTAGTCTGTGTTCCCTGAATACAGCATAAGAGGTAGCACATAGGAGATATGTTTGCAATTCTCGGGCTACAGGTACAGAACATTTCTTTAGCAGAAAACCAGGCAACCAGGGAGGACAGTTCCATCAGCAGGACTTCTCACGGATTACCATGGTCCCCTGGGTTTCACACAGAGCATCAGAATACGCCTGTTCCTACATTTCTTCTGTGTGCTTCATTATGCCCTCTCAAAGCAGAGAAGAGGTAACACCCTACCCCTCAGTGCGCTTTCTGGTGCTCATGCAGTTAAAAGTGCTGTGCTGACTTGAGTAAAGCTCCTACTGCTGCCAGGCAAAGGGAAGTATTAACCTGTTTCACAGATGGGGAAACATGCACAAAGCCTAAGTGACTTGCCCAAAGCCACAGGATGACTTGGTGATAGTGATGCCTTACTACAAGGTCCACACTGGCTGTTCCAGGGCTTCCTATCAGTATAAAACCATGGGAACTGTAGACTTGCTCCTCTGTCTGAACTGTACAAAGGTGTGTTCCTTCTGTGCTCATTTGGAGCCTGAGATCGTGACAGTTGGAGAGGAAGGGGAGGGAAGCAGAGCAAGGCATTTCATCTGTAAACTAATAAATTCACAGAGCTCACATAAGAGTCACGCAGCTACCAGAGTTCTTAATTAAAAAAAAAGAAGGTAAAAATACAGGGCAAGAAGGCCTGCACTAGGGACTACCTTCTTTGCTCTTCTCTGCAAGCAAGCAGAGATGCTGAGTCTATCAGAGGGGAACTGGAAACTTCAGCTGCCATCCTATGCAGAGGTGAAACACTCCTCCTCCTTGCAGCCACCTCTCACCCTCTGCAAAAGCAAAACAAGCCTGCAGTTTACAGATCAAAGCATGAACCCTTCATGAAACTCCCGTGGAGCACCTACATCCTTTAATGCAATCAGAGGAGCACAAGTGGCAGCAGGATTCCCGCCTCTGCTGCCTGACCGCTCAGCATGCTGATAAGTTGCAGGGCACGGGTTGGACGAAACAGCCTGCTGAAGGAAGAGGGAACAGGACTGACTAGCTCTCCACTATGGCAACAGAAGTCCATGAAAAGGAGAGGATATTGGAAAAAGAGATTGCAGTCTCACCATGCACATCTGCATGTGCTGACCGTCCTGCTGAGGCACTCGTCGCACGCACACGCGTTCTCCCCTCACACGCTTCTGCGCCTCTGCCCACCCCCCCCTTTCCTGTCGGGTTTTCCCCGCGCTCCCAGAGCCAGGCATCAGGTACAAGTCACTGAAAGTCCACTCCTTCCAAGGGCACACGCCGGCACGGTTTGAGAGATTTTTTTGCTAGGCCTAAGTTATTTAAATAAGAGTTACCTTCAGCAGAAAAGTTTTAGGCTTAGGTCCTCTCTTCTTGGGCCCATACAGCTCACGCTCTCGTTCCCTTTAGGGAATCAAATTTGTCAAGATGTTAAAACTTTTCCCAAAGAGAAAAACAAGCATACAAGTTAAAGAAAAAAAAATAAAAAAAAAGAAAAGGAGCGCCTGGACATTGTTTCCCGCTCACCCATCCAAAACCAAACCTGCTGCTACAACCCCCCCAGCCCAGGGTGGGGGATGAACACTCACTTCTGCTCGAAGGCGGCGATGAGGCGGGAGTCCAGGATGTTCTCCTCGGGTTCCCAGGTACTGTACCTGCCGGGGCGGGAGCAGCGGAGGGGACAAGCGAAGCGGTTAGCGCCCAAATACCCCCGCAGCTGCACGCACAGATACCTCCCCCTCCATGCCATTCTGCCCCATTCCATGCACCCCATCCCCGCAGCCCGGGCAGGATACACTCACTTGATGGCNCTGGATCCCCGGGCCCATGGGACGGCCGCGCAGCGGGGAGAAGAGCGCAGGGAAGGCAAGCGAATCGAATCCCGTCCGGGCAGATCCCCAGCATGGTGGCGGTATTGCCCCTTCCCGCCCGAAAGGGCCCTTTTTATTACTTAAAACAATGGCGGCGGCCTCTTCTTCTCCCGCTGTAGATGCACCGTCACCCCTTCTCGCCAGCGGGGGAGCAGGCAGCCTTGAAGCACGTACGAGGCAAAAACTAGCAATAAAGGCGCTTAAATATTTTCTTTCTTTTTTCTGTGTTTTATTTCGTTTAGCTGGCGCGAGTGTGTGCCAGTATAAGGTACAATTTTTGAGCCAAGGTAAGGTACTGCGGGGTAAGTGGGCCAGTCATGCTACGTAAACCTGTAAGGGAACCAGAAAAATGTTAATTCACTTAGAGGAATTCCCTGCCCTGACTATTACTGCAAACCCCTAATTAATTTGCAGCATACTTTACACTCTCTTGCAGGTGCTAAAAAGACAAAAATCTCAGTCAAAAATCATTCTCTGTGATTCAAAATGGAAGCTCACCACCCTGCAGCTGTTTTTGTGTGGAATGCAGGGTCCTCCCTTACCTGGAGGACCTTATCTGGCCTCTTCTGCTTTATCACCTGGTTTTTGGGTGAGGAGGCTGTGCATTTCAGATACCCTCTGGAAAAGGTGAAAACTGTGATGGGGGCTATAGGCAATGGTTGTCCTGCATTTGCTGCTCTTTCTAAACCCACCGTGACCAGCAAGGTACCTGCAGAGCACTGGACTCCCTACATGCTCCTCAGCTGGGCTGGCAGAGACCCCTCACAGCCCCTGTGGCCCTTGCTAACCCTTTCTCCATTTGCACTCAGATGCCCTTCCCATCTTTTGCTCAGGGGTTTCACTCAGAAGGAGGGAATTCTGGAAACAGCTATATTGTGGCTATAATATCAGTACTAGCAGGGATAGACTTCCCAAAGTCAAGGCAGGCAGATAGGACAATGAATCTTCACTGCCTGTGATTCAGGCAAGATCTATCAGTGTTTTGTTCTTTTTCACCTTAGCAGCTGAAATATTGCAGCCAACACAAGCTCTCTTCCGGGAGGAAAAGTGACTCAGGAGAGGATATACTCCTCACTGCCATGTCCCCATTTAAAGAGGGGTTAATGGAAAGGCTGCTGAATGCTGTTGGAGATAATCATACAGACCCTGGTTCAGGACATGTGAACAACTTGGAGAATGACTGTTACTGCAGTCAAGGACTGAACCACAGAGTGCTTCATCACTGATAATTCTGCATTTAGGTCATCTCTCTCAATTTGAGAATAGGCTCTAAGAGGCCATTTCTCAGGTGTTTGACATCACAGGCCAGGCAAGAAAAAAAACCCAAGACTCTCACCTAGAGTGAGTTAAGTCCTTCCTGACTCCTCCTTTTCTCTAGACACCACCTTTTTTTAATCTCAGTTCTTCATATGCTTTGAAAGTGACTTCAAAACAAGAAATCGATCACACCCATTGCATTTTGCTTTTCACTTTTTTAACTTGGCACATTAAGTGTTCATTAACACCATCCACGTTTAAATTAGTGTTTGTTACTGTTCACTTTGTTTAAACAACTGCTTTTACATTTGTAGCTGAGTGTCAAGCAACTGAGCTTTCAACCAACAACATAATCCACCCTCAAAAAGCAGGCACTCTTAAATCCAAAGGGGGAAAAGTCTTTACATGGCTACACAAACACATGTGCAGCAACCAAGACTGGTGGTCTTGTCCCGAAACAGATATATAGATCACAAATAGCACACCCCGCCTCAGGACAGGAGCAAAAGGCACCATGATCCATGGACTAGAAGGGGCAGCAGCTTTTCAGAGAGCTCCATGGGTTCTTTCTAGTTATTTTCTCCTTCCACTTGTCAGCAGAACCTTCTTTCCAGCCACAGCCACTGCTCAAATCACTGCAAGCTGCCGTTGCACAGGTATGGCCTACCTAACACTTTCATCTAACTTTTTCTCTCACAAAGCAAAATAGTAGCAGAATATCCAGCTGTTCAGAGCATTGTTGGGCATTTCCTTTGTTTCATTCACATTTCTAGTAAAACACTTAAGAAAAAAACCAACCCACCGGGGAAGACAGCCCTCCCTGAACAGCTATTGTTTGCTACAGACACTGAAATAAAATACTTTTTTTCCAACTCGTTGCCTGCAAAACCCTGGTGCCATAGGGATACACTGTATCATTTTTGACTAGCACCAGCAAGTCAGTGCCTGGAAACCATAAGCTTTGGGAGAGCAACAAAATCTTTCACATCAAAACCCCTGGCCAGTGGTGTAGGGACACAGGGGGACAGCAGCAGGTGTGAAAACATTTTTATGTTTTTTAAATGACACTTGATAATGGGAAACTCACCTACTCAAAGTCAGTAGCTGCCTCCAAGCTCTTTTTTTTTTTTTTTTTGTGGACCTGGTAGGAGTAGCAGCACTTATCTCCAGGAGACCAGCTCCAAGGATTCATCAACTGACTCTGCTGCTCTTCACTCCAGTGAGCTTACTGTTAGGAGCAGCAGATTTTGAAAAGCAAATAGTCAGTCCCTCATCTATACTAGAAACAGCTCCACACAGCCCAGCCTCTCAAGCCAATGCCATGTACGTTTCCAAAAAAACCCTTGGCACTATGGGCATTCAGGTGAATGTGTGCTGGGATTTCCCTGCTGCAGCTCTGAAACACAAGCAAAGGCCGGTCTCTTGGAACTGACCCTGCGCACCAGGTACGGGTGGCTCAGCATGGCCCAAGCAGTGGCCAGAACAACCAGACCTCCAGCCCACTAACTTTTTGATGCAGCAGAGAGAGAAGGCCCATGGGGTTTGTACTGTGCCTACAGCAGTGGGATGCTATGATAGCCCTGGGGCCTGCCTAGGAATTCCCAAAGCAGGCCCAGCTGCCCAGGCTGCCACTGGCCTAGGATGATTACACAAGTTCCCCAGATTTCTTGCATTCTTGTTTCAAAAGCAGTTGCTTGGCAAGCAAAATCCAGTGAAGAGCAGGGAAGTTGTGTGGCACTGAACAGAGAGGAAGTGATTGCCATCGCAGGGGTCACACAGGCTGCATTGCACTCTGTGCTTCTCGGAGAACACTGAACTGCTCAACCCTTGCGGTTTCCCCTTTCACCAAGTGCCCTTGTTCTCAGGCATCTGACGGGGAGAGCTGTGCAAGGCAAGTCAGCTGCACTGCATGGATCAGAGGGGTGGCATAGCAACTGATTATTAAAAAAAAAGGACTGCCCAGATTAACCTTTAATCCAGCCAACATATGCATGTAAAAGTGCAAGCTGTTTTCAGTACCAGCCAGCCTCTGCAGCATTGGCACAGGTAGGAAGATACAATCTCCAGAGCAGGCTTTCCTGTAACTCTGCACTGCAGTTTCTTACAACTTCAGCTGACTGGCTAGCTGCTGCCAGAAAGTAAGTGGCTGGCTGGAGTCCTGCTCTGATGCCATCACTCAATTCCAGCTTCGCTGGCTCAAGGCAAGCATGCTGACAGCACTTTGGTAACACAGGCAAGACCTAACCACGCTGCCTTGAGCCATGACTGACTCAGGAAACACATCCCATCCCGCTCTGCTTTTGCTTTTGCTCCACATGCTTCTGTGATTGATGCTGTAGCTGCATTCAGGTGCAGGGCTCACCCCCACATTACATCTACTCGAGGTATCTCAGACAGCCCCATTCTCTTGCCCAGGTACCTCAATAAACACCTGGCCTCCCCCTCCACAGGGGATGGAGTGGGACACACCTTGAGGGAGCAAGCCGGGCACCCAAGTGGACTAAATTACATTTGGGATTTCCTCCATGGAGTATCAGCAGTTCCAGGACTCAGGATCCTTGGCTAAGCCCTGGGGTGAACCAGGGGCCAAACTGTACCCAGGAGCAGTTGTGCTCCTGAAGAGGTTCCTGGACGCCTTGCTGGCCAAACCATTGGAGGCTTTGGCTTGGAGGAGAGCTGCTGTCCTGCTGGCAAGCACTGCTGAGCATGCCTGGCAGCCCAGGCCTCATCTCAGACTTCCTCCATTCCAATGAGATGCAGGATATGGGGCATACCAGCACTCTCCTGGTGCCGGCAGAGCTGTCCTGGCACTGTAGCCTCATGCAAGGATGTAGAGAACTCCCTAAACCCAGAGCAACAGCCACCCTGCCATCAGCATTCTCCTCTTCAAATTATAATCCATGAAAGACCAGTCATCCCAGGTTACCCCTGGACAGCTCTAACTTACCCAGTGGGTTAAAAATTAATAAAAACTTAACCTACTCCAATCAAAGTAAAGAGTAATGTCAGAAACACCCTTTTGCAGGCTCCATTCTTCATCGATCCTTTTTTACTGATCTTCCTCACGCACGCATGCACATTTTCCATTCTTTTTCCAGCTGCACTGCATGTTTATACACCAACAGATGTGACTATTGGAAAATAATTCAGCTGTAGAATTAAAGCAAGGGGGAGTAAATGACCACACAAAAATACCATGAGGTAAATGTCAGTTCTCATATTTAATAATTTTGTTTGCAACATTTAACACATAAATCATCTAAATAAATAGATGCTGTACAGTCTCTTATCCATATCAGTACAAAAATAAAACCTGTCAAATTATACTTGAGCCTGCCCTCCCTTTGCTATTACAATTTCCTTTTACAGCACATACTTGCTCAGAAAAGGCATTATACTCTGACTGGTTTGTTTAGGATTGTTTTACTCCCTATTTCCTCCCCTCCCCAAATACATTCAATTAGTCTGTACGAAAGCTAGAAGCTCATTCTGTGCAAAAGGAAGCCTTCTGTGTGCAAAGACTCCAACACTCTAGCGTGCTGACGGGAACAACAGCAACAACTCAAGAGACAGGAACAAAAATAATCAGGGACCCTCCCGTCTAACTGACCCCATTGTCCCCCATCTTCCCCCTGCAACAGAAAGGGAGCACACCAAATTAGATGAGTCAGTGTGCAAAAGCGTTCTAACAACGTGCACACGTACGCTACGGGAAAAGGTTGGTGCTGAAAACCCAGCGAGAGAACTGGGGTGTTGACCCACACGCTGTAGAGCTGACTATGTGAGGGAAAAGGGTTCTCTGCCCTTAGCCTGCTCAAAAGGTTCTTGAGACACACAGAACAAAAGCTTAATCTAAATTATTTTAGTTCTTTTGTTGGTGTTCTGTTGGACTTGAGGCAAGGAAATGGCCTCTAGAAAAATCCAGCAGCTACTGAAGGCAGCTCCTGGTTCACCCTCCCTTCCTCTCCCCACTCCCTGCAGAAGGACAGACATCTCCTCATTCCTCAATTAAGCTAATAAGGTGCAATTTTTCAGACAGAAAACTCTATAAAGACGTCTCTGGAGCTGGAAGAAATGGTCATAGTTCCAGACTAGGACCACTCAAACTGAAACTCAACTTTTTCCCTTGCCTCGACCAAAGGAGGTGGGGAGGGAGGGAAGCCAACCCATGCCCCAAAGGCAACCGAGGGATTTAGCAGGTCTCCTCTTCTCCCTTAGGAAACCCTCTGCTCCCGGCACTGTGGAGTACACTTTCCCCCATCGGAGGGAGGCAAAGGGCTGGGTGGCAGCTCTGGAAAAATGATAAGGAGCAGCCAGTGGCCTGAAACACATACATCTTTTGCTTTTCAAATGCCACTTTTAGACAGACGATAAGGAGTACTTAGCACTCCTAGTGCTTTGCATTTCCAAAGTGCTTCAAAACATACTTCAGATTTAAAAGCAAAAAAAAGCTGCTTAACATTTTGACAGATTTGCAAAAAGCTTCTTTGTGCTGACACTACATTTTCTGCTTAAAAACCAACAATAATAATAAAAAAAGGTTTTCCACCTCCTCCTCCTCCAAAACTCCCCTCCCAGCCAAAACTCCGCTACCCCAGTAATGAGATAAGCTGTGATGAAGGTTCCAAACAGTCTTAGGAATTCTACCCCATCCCAGCTTTGTAGCAATCCACAGCAGCCCCAAATACTTCCATGGAGCCCTGCACCTCTACCACTCCCAGTTAATTAGGGATCATCTCCTGCCTGGTCCTTGCACTTCAAGATGGTAAGAGAGAAAGAGAAAGAGGTGGAAGAGAAAAAGGGATCATCTCTACAGCAAGTGCTAGTTGCAGAAAAGGATCTGAAGGGTCTGAATTTCATTTTAAGTGATTGCTTCTCTCTCCTTCCAATTATCCTGGGGCTGTTTTATAAGCCTTCCTATCTTGACCACCTTCAGGTGGTTTGACACCCAGAAGCTCACCCTTTCTCTGTGAGGATAGTAAATTCAGGCACAGGACAATGTGGCCTGTTGATCATAAGCTATTATCTCAAAACAAGTTGATCATGCTCTTGGGGAAAACCTTTACAACAGGCATGGCAAAAGCAATGTGTTCCAATGCTATACATTTTCATGTAGAAATTACTCTATGCAAGTTGTCACCGTACACATCTCCATTGCATTTCCAAATGGCAGAAGACTGATACATAAATGCAGCACTCACCTCTCTGCAGGCCCATTCAGAACTCCACTCACAGATGCAAGGGATCAGTTTCACAACAAGTTCTCTCTCTATAACACACCTTCTCAACTGCCAGCTCACCCAAAGGCCCCTCCTCAACCACCTAGTGAGAGCAGCTCTGAGGCAACTCTGTCCCTCCCTTCCCTGACCCGCATTTGTCCCTATTATTTTCCCAGAAAGGCCCACTGCAGATAGGCCAGGGAGGAACAGAAGATGGGTAGATACCAATTTGTTTTAGAAAAGGGGGTTTTTGTACTTTCCCTGCTTCTGAAAACAAAAGCTCAAAGCTTGAGAGGAGAGGAAGAGATGGAAAGGTGGTGGTAGATTTTGCTTTGCTTAATACATAGATGTGGCTGGCAGCCCCCACGGTCTTCCGCACCCTGGCCTCTGTTGTGGCTACCATGGAGGGACCTGCCTGAGCTACCCTGCCTATTTTTTGACCTACGTGAGGCCTCCCTTCTCTATTCCAGTGAAACCATCAACACTAGCTGGCGTACAGCATGAAACAGTACTGGGACCAAGGGCCCCCTGTGAGGTGAACAAACATTTTTTTACATCCAGTCACAAAACACCAGAAGAACAATTCAGGACAGTTTCACAACACTAATAACAAAAAAAAAGCCATTCATTTCTCAATAAGCTTCACTATGTCTGAGCTCTGACGTAAACAAGAGTCAATTCACTAAAAAATTTGGGCTTATTTTGGCAAATAGAACTGCTTTTGGGTGTTCTCACAATAATATCCTGGTCTTGCTTGGAAAAAAAAAAAAAAGGAGAAAAAAAAATCACTTTAGTCTGACTTCACAAGCAGAAGGGCCCCCAAGCAAATGCAAGACAATAAGGAGCATGCAGAAGGCTACTTAATGCCACTATTTACGTGTTAAACCTTGCTGTTCCAAGGCATCATTTGTATATCAGAGCAATAACATCTAGTGTATCACCATCCAGGAACAAAGGCAGTCCTTTCCATATAGATGGGTTTTTTTAAACACAGTGTTAACAAAAAAGGCTTTCCAGTCTCATGAAATCCCTCAGGTCTATCACATATACAGCAAGTTTACTGTAAGATCTATAAAATAAATACTTCTGTCCCCCAACACTGCTGGTAAATTTTCACATGGAAATTGTTCTAAGAATGAGTATTAGAGCAGTTCTCTGAGAAGGCTGTTTCTTGTGTAGTTCAGTAATTTCCACTGGCTGAAGTTTATTTTTCTTGTTTACAGCCATGGAGCCAAACAAGGTATGGGAGAGTTAGCCCATTTCTATTCTCAGCTTGTGCTTCAAATAGAATTATTAAACTCAGCTTCAGCTGGATGCTATTCTGGCTCTTCTAATCAAACGGAATGCTTAACAAAGATCCAAACACAACATCTGATTTTCATGATATGTTAGCACAGGAGGTCCCAATTCAATTGCCAGGTTTTGGGTTGAACTGGCAGATGGACAGTACTGGGGAGAAGAGAAAAACCCAGACAATCTGTCTTTCCATCACTAGTAAAACCCTCTCTACACCTGCAGAGGTGGAGTAAAGCTAATTTTAAAGTCCCTGAAGAACAACTCTACCAAGGAAGTTTACAGTGATATGTCAGCAGACAATGTGGAACAGAGCCACATTTTAAAAAGATCAGGAGAAAAATCTTCTCGAAAAATTCTTTGAGATAAACAATAATTCATGAATGTCAAAAAAAAAGTCCACGACAACAAAGTAACTGCTTAGTTTCCCACTACAAACTCCTCTTCACACCTTCCCCTCCAAACCCACACACATGCAGCTTGTTGTGTCTTAACCCCATTACGGGTAGCTCCTCATTGACACAAAGCAGCATGGCAGCCAAGTAGTTTGTTCCACACTTCATGTAGCGAGATGATTAGTCACCATTCAGCAGAACAGTAGATAGCCTGATCCAAAAAAATGATTAAGATATGAAGCAGTGGGTGGATCCTCTTTGAAAGACCACCACAGGTCTTTGAAAACTCCATTGCAAGAGAAAGAAAATATGTTTAAAGAAAAATGCCGAAATAAAGTGTTGAGAAGTGTCAGCTGGAGAGTGGAGAGAAAAACAGAGGATGGCAATTTAGTTTATTAGGACAAGCTCTTTCCAAAGCCAGGAACTTAGTAAATAGGAAACTTTTTTTGGTGCATTTGTACACTGAGATGAAGGCATGACAAAGGCAGCAGTTGCTGCATTAGAATAAAGAAACCAGATCCTATAAATGCCATGAAGATTTAGCAGGATGAGCTGCAGTTCAAGACTTCTTTTAAAATAAGCTAAAACACTATGCTTCTGCAACCATCACTACCTGACCTGCTCTAACCCACAAGAGTGAACTGGACCATGTGGTGTGTCCACTGGTCACAACAGAAGAGAGATGCAGGTATTCAGCATATTTGCCATGTGCCAGGAAGAGGGGGTGTGTAGGTGATAGTAACAACACTGTCTGACCCCACATCCTGCAAAAAAGGGTACAACTCCAGACACAGAAGCCTCGCTCTGGACACCCACGTTCAACAAACATCCTGTGCCTGCATGCTTACCTCATTAGCTTGTCCTTGCTAACTATTGCAAGCTTCTTCCCACTCAGTCTTCCTCCCACCACAGAATTCCCCCCCAGCTTCCACTTCTCACCCTCTCAGATTTCTCCAAAATTAAACTCCCATCTTACTTCTTTGAGAGACAAAAGGTCAGTCCAGAAATTCAAGATCTTCTCAATGATCCTGAAATTGCTCTGATGGCATGAAAGCAGACCTGCTCCAACAGCTCTGAGATGAAAGGGGAAATCCTAAATCTACACTGAGATGCCCATATCCTAAATGAGGTAAAAACTGCTTCTAGTAAAAACCCACAGTAGCAGTTTAAGCACTCTATATTAAGTAGATATTTGGAGGACCAGAAACCCTAGAGTTCCCAAATTCTGCAGGCCAGGAGCCAAGCCCCTCAAATAAACACACTGAGGATTTCCACAGGTGTCTTTATCTCAGAGCTAAGAAGGCTCATATTTTCATTTTGAATAAATACAGCAGATAGGAGATGCTTCAGGTCGGGTGGGGTAAGGAAACATAGTATTTGAGGACAAGTAATCATGACCGTAGCCAATGTTACCCTGCAGCACTCTGTTCCGAAGTTCCCACTTTGGACTACCTTACTTTTCTTGCTTTCCATTGGAAAAGGTCTATATTTAAAAAATTAAGTTATTTAAATTAAATTTGCTTTTAAAAATGGAAGAGAACATGCATGTGCAAGAACAGATGCTATGCTGAACCACCAACTCAAAATACAGCAATTCTTCAAAAACCTCAGTGTCACAGGCAGTCCAGCACAAGGCATTTTGAAGTGCAAGATCAGGTGGGTCTATTGAAATGCAGACTACTTTCCTTGGCAAAGATTTTTAAGCCTTCCAAGGGGAAGTTCCTATCAGTAAAGTAGGACAGGATCACAGATACTGTGAGGATACTGGAGTCATGGAAGAGTATCACTCAGGCAGCACAATCCAAGAATTCTCATTGCTAAGAATTAGGAATTTTTCCACTCGTCAAATCTAATACATGCCTTCCCCACATGTTGTTTATTTTGGATCTCTCTATGGGATCCAAGAACAGAGTTTGCTGCTAATCAAGGTCCATTTCTAGCTCAGTTCTGTCCAATTCTCATGTCCTGGGCCTGTGCCAGTGTCTTGGATATCTCTGCAGTGTCAGGCAATGCCTCAGTTGTCCTATTAGTCCCTCCTCCCAGGGGAGAGGAGTCAGTTTTCAACCAACTTATTACCACAGATTCAGGGCAGGATTTGTTATTAATATTGAATTTGGCAAAGGGTAAGAAGACCCCACTTTCTGTAACGCCTTCCTCATGCAGCAGAGCCAAGCTTGGAAATCCTGTTTAGCATATACAGAATGGTATGTCTCAACTATGCTGGCTGAGCTTTTAATGAGGGCAAACTGAATTTATGTTGCCAGTTTGGATTTCAGAGATGCATTTCAGTCTTTCCGCGTGATCAACAATCAAAGGGAGAAAGCCCTGCTGTCTATACGGACCCGTGCTGCAAAGGCTGACTTACCACAGACAGGCAAATACGCTTCTGAAGTCCTGACAGCAGGCCACAGGGAAAACAGCACTGGAGAGAAAGTCATAACAGGCTGGAGTTATCTACACAGGTAGGATCCATTGCCTCTCACTGCTGCAGGAAGAGAGGGAGGAGGAAGGTGGGAAGAGCAATGTACAGAGATGTATCTTTATCCAAGGGATATCAATTGCAGAACAAGGCGGCAGGCTAGAGATCCAGCTCTCTTTCCACCTCCACATGCCCTCTCCCACAAATGCAGCTGCTGCCACTTAACAGGATAAAAGGCGAATTGTTCAGCTTGCTGCTTCCACATCAAGGAGGGGAGTCTTTGCCAGGGAAAGGGCTGTCAGTTTTTCAGCTGGACAAAGCAATGACAAACACACACCCCCTACACTGCCCTTTTTTGCGTATCTGAAAGGGGAAAAAGGAGAGGAAAAAAAGGTCTCTGTAAACATTTTAAGAGGAGACATTTTGGATTTTTTTTTTTTCTTTTAAGGGGTAATGTAACCCTTCCCTAGCCCCACCCGAAAAGCACTGGTTTTGGGGACCACTGCAGAGATTCAGAACTGCGCACTCCGATCTCGAAAGAAGCCCTCAGCCACTTGTGCTTCTCTGAAAGTGACGGTAATGGAATTTGCTGTGATGTCTGTCACTGTCACTTCGCTGGGGGGCACAGTGGGGATCCAAGGGAGACTGGCATCCACATCTGTTGCAGAAAGACACATAAGGGCATGTTAGTGAAATGGAGAAGGTGAGGGAGAAGAAAAGAGGAAGGGGAGAGGGAAAGGAGGGACAGAAATAGGTGAAATCTGCCTTTACTGAATCTGAATGTACAGAGCAAGAAAGAACATGTGCAAACCCTACCCTCAGAGGCTAAGGGAAAACGGAGGATCCAGATACACAGTGGTATCAGAGCAGTGTATGCAGAGGTCAAAAGACCCTGTAAAACCACTGAGTTCATCTAATCATCCACAATTCCCCCATACCCCTCATCCCATCTCAGCCCCAAATTTGGTTTTGTGTCAGCAAAACACATTCAACCTGGTTTGAGCTCACTGTCTTCTAAATGCCCTACCCTGCTGAAAAGGCAAGTATTAAAATCTCTTACACACACTCTTCAGATACTCCTAGGGGAGTCAGAGGGAGCCAAAACTGAGGGTCTACCTTGTACTGCACCTGCAATGCAGTCTGGGTGTGATGCTCTCAAAAATCCCTCAGTAGTGCTCCATGAAGAAACTGCCCTTCCTTCCTCATATACCTCCTTTGCTCCCAGACAGCTCCATACAAGGAACCCAAGCAAACCCCGCACTTTCTCACTGTAAGAATAATTATCAGCTCCTCTGCTACCCAAAGGCTCACTCCCCACAGCCCCCAGAGACTGCCATGTAGAGAGGAAGGAAGGAAAACACACCCTCTCCCTGTCACTCTGCCTGTCCACTACATACCTTGTTGCCCCAGCCTGGGCAAAGAATGAGACCCCCTTAAGTGTGTATTTCCTGGCTTCTGTCTCAAACACCTGGGGTGTCTACTTTCCCCCCAGAAAGAGTCCAATTCCCCCTAACAGTAACTGGGATTCCACACAGGCCATGTGTCAAGAGAACAAAAATAGTTTTACAGTTCTGTAGTGCCACTCACTCTTCTGATCCCCAAGTGCTTTAGTGGCACACACTTCTGGGGAGAATAGCCCCAAACATTTCCCCACTGCCAGGATGCAACACTGGGTTCCTCTGTGCTACTTCCATTGCTGCCTCCCTGGATTCTGAGCACCATTCCAGTCTTTCTCAGAAAGGAGGGAATAGTGTTGATTCCCAGAACACAGCCCTCTCCCTAAGATCTTGCCTAATCCAACCTGGCTAACAGATATTCCTAGCAAGGAGTAACTACTACAAGCAGCACAAGCCCTGGTTTTCCACTCCTCAGGAAAGCTACGCCTTCAGAAGCTCTAATAATGCAGGGATAGTTTCCCTGGTAACTGAGAGCAACACACACATCCCACATCCCTCCTGCACAAGATGCTGGTATCCTTCCCCAAAATGCCAAATGTGCTTGGACATCTCGTATGCCTACACTCATGCTGCCTACTCAGTGGGATCAGGCAGGAGTTACCATCCTCACTTCATCTCCTTCTCCCCTTCTTGCACAGCTCTATAGCAATAGGCTTTACAGGAGTGTGGAGAGGAAAGGGAAGGAGGGGGCAGGGAGTACATTTTGAGTTCCTAGCTGCATTCCTGTATGCTTCTTAAAGCAGCACTACGAGAGGAGTGCCGCTGTCCAAGCTTGTCCACTGCCAGCCAAAGTCCTTTGATCCAAGCAGCAGGCTGAGCACATGTGGATAATGTGTACAGAGGCAGAGTTCATCTGTCACACTTGTATGTCACCTCTGCTGGGAGGAAATTTTAAGAGGGGAAAAACTTGCCATATCTTCTGCATGTTTTCTAACATTGGGAGGGGCATCAGGAATGTAAGACTACATAGAGCCAACAGGACCAAAAAACCAATTAATCTGTGCTCTTCAAATGAGAAAGAAACCAGCAAATTAGAGGGACATAATATGGACCAGCAAGGCCTGCTCTGAGACCTGACCTGAACCACAACTCCAGGAGGAAGGATGCGGAACATCCTTCACATGCCTCAGAACTTCACCAAAGGGTGACTGGCCCTACCTTCTTTGCTGGTGTGCTGTGTGGCCTCCCAGTCCTCAGGGCTCTGCCTGGCCTCTAGGCCCACTCCATCATTCAGGAAGAACTCATGCCTGCAGTTTCGGTTCTCCAGACTCGCCATGCGGGGGAACTTCTTCCTTGACAGTCGTAGGTACTTCTGGTTTTTGCGTTGCTTCCGGAGAGAGAATGGCAGGACTGCACCCCCAGTCTTCTCAGGGAACTCTGCCTGCCCTGTCTTGGCCCCTGGCAGGCTACTGTCTCCTCCACCAAACCTCCGTGCAAGCGAGAAGCAGAGCTTCTCCTTCCCCTTGTGAGCACTCCTCAAGTCCATGCCATACAGCCGCTGCCAAGACACCAATGCAGCAAGGGTCAGAGCAGACATCTGATTATGCAGTGAGGGCTCCCCACTGGGAACCAAGAAAATATTCTTTGTTCATTCTGTGCACATCTAGATGAGCTAGGATAGGGTGTGCTGCTTCTACAACACTGTTTCTCTCCCCTCTTCAACTGCCTTCTAAGCTCTTCCTAATATCTGCTCCCTAGGACTGGCTGCTTTGCTTGGCAACAGTAAAAGTATGCTGAAACTCCACTTCCAACTATGGGCTACCTTTGACTTGACAGAAAGTCCAAGTTCAACATGAAACTAAAAAGAAAAAAAAGAACAAAAGAATACACAAACCAGGTAACCTGCAACTACCCAAACCCATACTTTATAAAATCCTAGTTCAGAGAGAAAGAGCAGTTGTTTTATTTTGTTTTGCCTTTTAAAAGACAAATTAGCTAGCTCTTCAGCTAACAGGTTAAAACTATCTGCCTAAACACTGATTTCATGTTATTGTGTTGTTACCTCAAATTTTGTCCATGCAACAGCAAAGACAGTTTCCACCTCACTGAGAGCAGGGGAGCAGCACAGCAGCTAAGGAGTTAGAAATACACAGAAGAGCAAGAGGCTACCTGCAGCAGGAGGCGCTTTGGTTTGGGGCCTCTTTTCCTGTACCCTGATGCACGGTCTCTCTCCTCCCTGTGAAAGAGGAATACAAATCAAACTGAGTACTAAGTACCACAGCAGAAAACCTAGCTGGGACTTCAACCTTTTGCAGCATATCTCCCTCCATTTCCTTCAATAAAACCCAATAGTGACCAGCATGGGCTTGGAAAACATCCCAGAATTGCTTCCTGTAGGAGTGAAAACCTTGCAATAGAGGAATTTCTCTGACACAGCTAATCAAGGATGGGTTAGAGAAACTTCCCACCTCACATCACTCCAGTCCAGTTCTGGACCTGATTAAAACCTGAATCTGATTGTTCTCTGGCTCAATGCTGCCTGTTCTTGGCCTCATTTCCTGAACAGTGCCAATCAAAGCTGCTTTAACCCTGTCTTCTCCATCTCAGTCAACACCAGGATACAAAAAATCAAGCAGGATTCATTGCTATACATCTCATCTTTGACTGAAGGAGGGACAACAGGGGCACTTTGTGCATATAATGAAATAAAGACACTATCTCTTTTCCTGTGTCCAGGGAGAGAAAGAACATGTGCCCTTACTTTTCTTCATAAGCCACTACCAGGCGAGGGTCCAAGATATGATCCTCTGGCTCCCATGTGCTGTATCTGAAGAAAAACATACGGAATAAAAAGTAAACAATATTTAAATGAAACATTCTCTCTGCAGGCCTGCTACCAGTGTGCTGCAGCCCTGGATACTGTCTTCACAAGGGTTGGTGGGGCCTGCCACTACATTGTGAGAGCTCTGAGGAATCCCAGCCATTCCCTCCCCAGCTTCCCACAGACACCACCTCCCCTTCCCAAAACAGGCAGCGCCAAGCATCAAGCAGCTCTTTGTATGAAAACAGGGAAGACTTTCCTCCCCAGGGCCCCCTACACTTTGTGTGCAAAGCCTGTGCAGACACTCACAAACCGTTTTTAAGTCCATGCCTAAACAGGTCTCATCTGCGGCACTCCCTCAAATCCCACAAACCCCATGGAACAATGAGGCATGGTCTCATACATCTTTCTGAAAAATAGGTCTCTCTTAATTTAGAGTGCTCAAAGAGTAAGTACGCTTTCTCACCTGCATTATTAATTACTTCTAATCAACGAAGCTGAAAGGATTCATTTAAGAGTTTAATTTTTTCCACTAATGCCGGTCAACCAAACATGTTGGGAGCTGGGCTCCGGGGCAAGCTGATGGCCACTTGCCAACACCCCTTCCTCCGGCTCGGCTCCCCCTACAGGTTGTTCCTATCGAGCGGAGCTCATCGATACAAAGCACCCCAACTGCACTGCGGGCAGGGCCACCAACACTGCTCTGAACAGGCTTCATGCTCCCAAAGTAGCCTGGGAACAGTGTCAGCCATTGCCCCAGCTCCCTCCTCGACAGCCAGACAGCTGCGACAGGAATCAGATGCTCAGGAAAGGACTGAATCAACCTAGCAGGTAACTCCAAAACTGGTTTCCAGAGAGCACAGATGCATATAGCACTAGGGAAAAGCAGCCAAAACACTCCCACTGTGGAAGCTGAAAGAATCACAAAGTGGTCCTTGGGGCATGTTTACTTCTTAGGGGTCACACTTGCACAGAAAAGGTGGGTCTTGTGTCTCTACCACACAAACTCTAAGGCAAGAAAGCAAATCTGAATCCTCAAATGCCTCAGAACTCTCATTTTCTTGAAATGTGAGATCCAGGCCTGGACGCAAAGCTCCTTTCCAGGCCCTGGGGAGGAGGACCAGAGGGGAGTCACATGCAGGTGCATAAGGGTGCATTTGTATCAGTGCATTTAAACAGCAAGAAAGCATTTTAGGATGAAGCATTTCTGGATGAAGCACAGACAGCATGTGAGGACACGGGATATACGGGGTATACAGGGGAGGTGGTTTGGGAAAGTCTTTCCCTTTTATCTCTCCATCAGAGAGAAGAAAGGTACTGTAACACAGGAACAGGAGGATAGGTCTAGAAATGAAAATTCAATTATTTTACAAAAGGGAGAAACAAAAATATGACATTCAGATATCCCAAGGTGCACTGTACATGAGAGAGTTAAGAACAGACATGTCTTCATAACCAGCTGATCCCTCCCTCTCTCCCTCCTTTGCTCATGCCTCCTGCAGCAACCTGACTGTGAGCTGTCAAAGCCAAGATATTGTTGAAAAGAGGAAGGTTTCCTGCCAGCTGCAGGGATTCTGGCACTCATCCTACAAATTTAAGAAAAATAACTCCACAAGGGGAAAAAAAAAGTAATCGGATTGCTTTTCATAGGCAGGAGAAAAGAGACTTGCTTAAAAAAACCCCACCCTGGTAGATGCTGCCGCCTTCTCGGCAGCTCAGATTTTGGCTTTGCTGCAGTGGCAGAACACTGCATATAAAAAAAACATGGTTGAGTTTGCCACGCGCGCGCGCACACGGAGCCTTATATATGGTACACACAGCCTAGGCTGCAGCAAACTGCAGAGAGCAGGCACTCTGGAAAACACAGATCATATGATCTTCCTTCCCCCTCCTTCTACTCCTCCTCTTCCCCCTCCTTTTAACTCCACCACAAGTTGTAAACAAGCTTGTAGCTAGAATCAGATTGTCACTCCTCCATTCCCTGACTCCAGCAGTGCAATCCATAAATCTGAGGTATAGGGCACGAATAAGAAATTTTTAACAAGAAGAGGGGAAAAAAAAGTGAAATATGAATTGGATGTGAAAGCAGTAAACTACTGACCTATCCTTATTCCCTTCCATGATTCTTCCAATGGGAATGATGGGATAATAGGTACAGAGATTACAAAGAGCAATGCAACAAGGTTGGTAATTAAGGAAGGGAATGATGTGGGATGAGGAAACAGACACAAAGATACAAACAGCTTGTGGTGCTGCATGCCATGAAGAGTATATATATGTTTAGAAACAAGGAACAGAGACTGCTAGTATGATGAAAGTGACTCCAATGGTCTGGGCATCTTGAATTTAAGTAATTCAAACAACTGAGACAACACTTAAAGTGGAGGCAGGCAAGAGGAAGGAAAAAAAAAAATCAACAGTCTTCAGACTTGGTGCTTTGGGCAAGAGGGAAGATTGCTTGGACATGCCATACATCAAAGTAAGAGAACCCTGACATCACCTTACACCCAGGGGAACTGTGCTTTAAATTCCCCAAAGTGTTTCTGTGTCCCGCAGTGTTCCAAGACACAGGACAAGAAAAGGTAACAATTAAGAATAAGGCCTGCTCTGTCCAAGAAACATTACACTATGCCTCAGCCCACCTTCTTGGCAAGGGACTTTACAAAAGAAGGACTTCAATGTGTTGGTTGAAAGGAGAATGGGATAAACATCAGTTATTCTGGCCAAGAGGGGATGAGGCCCCACAGGCTCCAAATGCATTTCCTGCCCTCTATCAGTGATGAAGCAAGACTTGGCTATTTGAAGCTAAAGCAGTCCAAGAAGTGACCCACGCTACATGGCAGCTGGTGCTTAACAAGTGCACAATGTTACACTCTGACAGCAGAACACTCAAGAATAAAGTCACTCTCTCCCACCAGCACCAGAGAGGGGAAGCTGCTTACCTTCACACATGACCTATAATCATAAGGATTATGCACGACAATTAGGCACCCAGGAACACATTTCAGCTTCTTGGACACCAGGTACAGCCTGACAGAACCATCCTGGCAGCCCCACTTTGCAGCTGCGAGGATGAACCTGTAACAAGTGGCTCCCCTTTGCTTAGCAACGCACAGAACAACTGCATGTGTAACACTGCTGTACCGACGCACACTGTGTATGTACATACACAGGCACAAACAGAAAAGCAAAGACAGGGCCCCATATGGGTTGGTCAGGAGGCTGTTCTACTAAACTGCTAGCTGACATAGTAATATTCTCCAGTTACCTAATCCTTTTAATCTCAAAGCATTTCATAGACTGCTTAAACACAGAGAAATTGCCCTTCTTCAGAAGCAGCTGCATTTTAATGAGAAAAGTGTCTGCAAACAGTGCACAGCAATGTCAAAAAACTCCAAACTTTTCTTCATTTTTGCAATGGAGCAACCAAAGCAAAAGCAGAAAAGGTACTCAAAAAACCAGGAGGTTTCAAACAAGGAAATGAAGGCATGGCAGTAATTTTCAAGGGACAAGGATCACCTGCATTGGGCTACAATCAATAAATCTGAAACACTGTCCCTTTCCATTGGTGAATTGCAGAGGGGAAGCAGTAGGACAGGAAGACAAGACCATCAACATGTTTTCTATTTTAAAAGAGAACAGACAGCTCTAAACATAAAGTGGGGTCCTCTTAGTGCTGACTCAGAGAAGCAGAAGCCATTCCAAATTCAGAAGAATCTGGATTCTTTGTTGAACTCATAAGGAATTTTAAAACATTTGTATCTAGAAAGTATCTCAATGAAATATTTCAGTGGTGAATATTTCAGTGGTCAGAATAGACTGGCACACAGTTTGTATTCCTTAGCTGCCAATACAAAAAAACAGATTTGAGTTTGGTTTGTGGCTCTTTGGTTTTGTTTATTGTTGTTGAAATGAGGGACAAGCCATTGCCCATTATGAATGAAATGCTCAATTGCAGAGACACAGTGCAAGCTATTACGGAATGTTAGAAAAAAACCAGACAAGTAAACACAACTTACTTTGGGGGCCATCCTTTCCATTTGACCAGGTATTCTACTTTACCCTGAAGGTGGAAAAAGGCAGAAGAAAACAGGTGAACTATGGAAGCAAATATGGGCTACAGTACGAGATGCAACCAATCAATAGACTGAATACTACAACCAAAAAGCTTGTTTCCCATCACTTTATTTTCAAAACATTGCCACTTCCTCATTCAACTGTACCTTTTTCTCCAAAAATTTGGCACACAGAGGTGTTTAAGCATGCTTGTATTACCATCAGCTTGGAGCATAGCTTTGCAGAAGGCTTGCAGGCAGAGCACTAAAAGCCAACTAGAGAGCAAGACCAAACCATTCACACATTCACAGGCAAACCTACAAGAAGTCAGCATACATAAATGTAGGAAGGAGATGTATGCCAGGAGCAAATGTCAGATGAATTTATTTCTTTTAAGCAGAGAGAAGAAACACAGTATATCAGAACCTATGAAGCATCTCTGGCATGTTCTTTTCTATTTGCTACATGCTCTACTCAGACACTGTTCCATCTATCACGGGCACTCATCCTTTTGACCCAAGCAATCAGCAGCTCACAGCTGAAGTTCAGAGCTATCCTTTTTTTTCTCACTCTAAGTACAAGATNAAAAAAAAAAAAGTAGTGATTGAAAACTACATTCAAGGGCTCCGCAAGCAATGCGAACAACTATCAAAATATTCAATGTTATACTGAGGAGTATGTTAAGCACTTCCCAAAGCATGGCAAAGTCCTTTGTGCATGCAGGACAACCACTCTCCAAGAGCCGCTGCTACAGCCACAGGCGCCTTTTCAGGAGAGAAGAGCAAGGAAAGCACTCGGGTACTTGAGAGAACAGGTTTCATTTTCTTTTTAGGGGGTTTATCAGCTTCCCAAAGTTAGAAAACGCTGCCCTACAAGGAACTTTCCACCGGAGGATCTCTACACACTGCATGCTTACAGATTAAATCCTTGCAACACTCTGTAGGGATGGGAGGGCTTCCACGGCTCGGGAAACTGAGTCACGGGAGCTTTCCCAAACCCTCCCCGGTTTGGGCTCTCCCATTTGGTGTCAGCAGCACTCATCCTGCAGACAGGCTGAACCCCAGCAGTGACAGCCTCCCCTCCGCCCCTCACCACCTCCCGAGCAACACGTGTGTCCCCTGCCCGCCAGCTTCGGGCAGGTGCCGGTGCCCCGCCGCGCGCGAGGGGACGGGGACCGCGGCAGAGCGACGGGGACCGGGCGGCCGCGCGCGCCCACAACGCCTCCCCCCTCCTGGTGCGCGGCGGGAACGGCGGGGGGTATCCCCGTGCGCTCCCCCCGCCCCGCTCCGCCNGGAGGGAGCGAAGGAGGCGGGAGCGGCGCCTCAGGCGGTTCCCGCCCCGGCCGCGCCACCTCCCTCCCGCCTCCCGCCGGGAGTAGCGCCGTGAGGGACCGCGGCCCGCCGCCGCCGAGCCGTGGCATTTACGGGCGTTTTCCACAGGAACAAGGCCCCCGGCGGTCGCGTGCCGGCGGTGGCGGCGGGGGAAGCGGGGGGGGGCC